>SKCR01030251.1:0-344812 GCA_019454045.1 Zanthoxylum bungeanum
TCTTTCCCTGTATGAAACCTGATTTTCCCATGAAGAAATTAAGCTTGAGAAATCAAATCAAATGATTCATAGATTAGAAACCAAGGATTATTTTTCTTTACCTTGTATTCTTCAATGAAAAATGGTAAGCCTCCAACTGACAAGCAAATCATGAATCCAAGAACGAACGCTTCACATTTTGGCCTCCCGTATACAGCAGTGTAGGATAACCCGACATTGAGATACATAATGCCAACAGATATTGACACTAGAATATAGAAGAGGATCCTTAACCAGTAATATCCCATATCTCTAAACATGTTTAGGAACGAGCGATTACTCAATATGCAGAGCTGTTTCCACCAGCTGGTATTACTCTTGCTTAATGCTTTGTTGACTGGTTCCTGAATTATTGTCTTAGTAAGCTAATGAGTTTAGATAAGAAAGAAATTATTCACAGAGTTTGAATAAGTACTCTAAGTGCGAGCTCCTGAGCTCTTTTTCTTATATCTACTAAAATTTCAGAATTCCTGTATTTCTCCACAAGCTTTGCTTTGATCTCTTCTATAGACAAGTTCATTTTGGTATCTGATGACATTGGAACTGCCTGTAACCAAACAAAGATACAAAGACAAATAATTATCATAAAATATAATATAGATTTGGAAATTGTTTTATTTTTTTACTTGATATAAACAAGGAAGCTTTGTTTTGTTTGCATACACTTTGTGCTTGAGATTTGATTGAAATTGCAGCAACCTTGTCAAAATCAGAATTAATACATCGAAGGAAATGCTCCGAAGGGTTTCTTCTTGATGGACAAGGAAACCCCGCTTCCGCAAAGAACTGCATGACACAACTTTTTTAATCCATTAAGAACATTGACTGAATTTTATTATATATATTTATTAAAATTCTAATGAAAGATCTCTTAATTCAGTTAATAACCATACTAAAATTAAAAAAAAAAAACACGTTAAAAGAAAAATAATATTGTATTGAAATATATATATATTTTTTTATCTTTTAGTGTGCTCCTTAACATATTAATTATACATGTGAATATATGTGTATATATATTCAAAGGGCTTATAACTTAGTTATCAGGTCTTAAGTTCGAGTTCAGGGTGTGCATTTTTCGTAAGAACCTGGGACAGCCGGAGGTTTTAACTGCTCCGTTTAAGCCTGAGACAGCAGGAGGTTTTGCCTATTCGGCTTAAGGCAACTGAGTTTCCAACTTAACGTTTAAAAAGAAATATATGTGTATATATATATCTATGTATGTATATATATATATATATATTAGTTATAATTTACCTTGAGTGCCACTTTTGCATCTCCAAAATAAATTGTTTCTCCATTTGAGAGGAGGAGCAAATCATCAAACAAATCGAAAAGATGGCTGCTTGGCTGGTGAATAGAGCAAACGACAATCCTTCCATCAAGTGCTATACATTTCAGAACTTGAAACACAAAGAAAGCAGAAGCACTATCAAGGCCGGTAGTGGGTTCATCAAGAAGCAAGACTGTGGGTTGTATTAGAATCTCAATGCTGATGCTAAGCCTTTTTTTCTCCCCAGTGCTTATACCTCTCAAATGCCAGTTCCCAATCTTGGTTTCAGCACAATCTTGGAGACCCATTTTGATGATTGTTTTTTCTACTATGTCATTTATCTCATAGTTGGTCATTTTAGTAGGAAGCCTCAACTGAGCTGAGTAAGTTAGAGTTTCTCTGACTGAGAGTGTCCCCAAAAAACAATCGTCTTGAGTGACATAACACTGAAAAAGAAAATGATATAATGTAAAACTAAAGAGAATAGCTTTTAAAATGTATTTTTTAAATGAAAATAATATAAGATTGGTCTTGCATGTATCTTGCCGTTGGCATCTTTCTTGAACATTTGTTATTTGTGGTTTAATATTAATCTCTCATCACTCTCATGAATTGAATTTTACTTATGAGAGAATCTTTATCCTATAATAATATTTGTATTTATTCCACGGTTAACCGTTAAAAGAATTTATAATGAAGTATATTTTTATTTTAGAATTAAAATTTTAAATAAAAACTAGAAAAAATAATAATAATAAGAGGATAATAAATATGTCATTTTAAAAAAGATAAATATTCCTAGATATCTATATTATGAAACTATCCTTGAATAGGGATGGCAATGGGTAGGGTTTGGTGCGGATTTGTCATTTCCAAAACCGCACTCGCACCCGCATATGTAAATAAATTACCAAACCCGCACCATACACGCTACAAGTTTTAATTTTTATTATCAAACTCGCACTCGCATATAAAAATAAATTACCAAACCCGCATTGGTACCCATCATATTTTTTGAGGGTTTTTAAAATATCATATAAAAATAAATTTCCCGTGATAAAATATTTTTCACCTATAATATGAAAACCAAATTAAACAGAATATTAAACCATCTATAATTTTTTTTACATGTAAGTGGAGTTTGGTTTGAAATCAATATGAAGTCGCAAATATTAAACATGATACTAGACCAAAAGTAATTCAAAAAAATGATAAAGTTGACCAAAAAAAATTAACTACAAATTAAACCAATACCAGACCAGAAATAATTAAAAAAAAATGATAAAGTTAACTACAAAATGTGAGTCATTTTTATATGAGTAGATTTTCTTTGCCATAAGAAATATAAAACAAAAAATTTAAGTTTGCGGGTAGTGGATACCCGCTGCTGGTATCCGCGGGTTTTGCTTAATTACCAAACTCACAACGGTTTTTTTTTTTTTAATTTACCAAACCCACACCAAATCTACTTAAATATTTACCAAATCTTACCCATTACAGGTGGATTTTTGCGGGTTTATGGATTTATGGGTGAAATTGTCATCTCTATCCCTGAAGTAAAAACTACATGTTACCATAGGAGTGAGAGGTACCAAGTACCAGCCCAATTGGAATTACGTGAGAGGGGAAGCTCAGTTATGGAATATGTCCCTAACCCCCACGCTTTTCTTTTTGGCATACGCCTTAGCTCGGTCAAAATACCTCGTACTAGTTGAAGGAGCACAACACTTTTAAAAATAACTTCCTATCTTGGGAACATGGTTTGATGTGTAGCAAGAGATTTCTTACATGGATATGGAATCTACTCATTTTGGCAAGAAATAGATGTGTATCTTTCTTAAAGGATGATTCATTACTTGAACAGTTAGCTCGCTCAAACCTTTCTATTATGAATAGAAAGATAAAATTCATAACAATTATAAATAAACCATTTATTAGATAATCAATGATATTTAAGGCACAAAAAATAATTAAATAGGTATAATGGACATTATGATCCGACTCTAATTATAAGATACTTGTGGAGGATCAATATATATGAAATGATTATATCGATGGATGCCGGCGTAGCTTGATTTAAATTAAATATCTATAGCGACGAGAGTTGAGCTTCAGTTTTTTAGAGAAATAACATTAAGTTAATAATTCAGAATATTAGATTAAAGAGTTTTAATTAATATCCCGAGATTATCGGAGTTCGGAGTTACGGGTCCATTTAGTCACTGTACAAGCTCGATGTACTATAGAAAGACATATTAATAGTCCAATTGTGAACTCACTTACACAACTTTATGTTGTGATAAAATTATTATTGTAAATAATAATTAATTTAAATCAAACGTACAAACTATATTAAATTATTTAATATAAAATTTTCAATGCGCATGATTATAAGATAATCATATCTAAAATTTAAAGAGTTTAACTTTTTGTTAATTAAATTAATTTGATAATTTATTTAATCTTTTAATTAAATAATTTTCAAAATTTAATTTCAAAATATATGTAGATATTCAATATCATGGTATTTACTTTTATAAAATTAATTAATTAATAATAAGGCATATTGCCGAAAATTTTGAGCATTAGGTTTACCGGCAAATTTTGTAATTTGATTACAATTAATTAACACAATCTCTAATTATAAAAGGGAAAAAGTTCTCTTTTATAGAACACAAGTGTAATTAAAAAAAACCCTATCCTCCATCTTCTTCTACAAAGAAAAGAGAAGAGAGCAGTTTCGAGGTTGTTTGAGGAGTATTTCGGTGGAGTAAGAACTGTCTAAACTATTTCTTGGGTAATATCTGTTATTATTATATACTTACAACATCTCTGCAGTCTATGCCTCCCTTCTTGCCGTTGAGTTGAACACTCCCAGTCATGACAATATTTTTAGAGAGCCTTCCTGTTACAAACAGAGCAATAACGAAACTACTTATAAGTATCATGTAATTTCTGTATCTGTTTTGGTAGTGTGTGTTATGTACGTACCAGCGAAAGCATCGAGCAACGTTGATTTTCCAGAGCCAGAAGGGCCCATAATTGCCATAATACGACCAGCCTCGGCATAACCACTTAGGCCATTAATCAACTTCTTCTTTCTTCTTAAGTTTTGTGCTTCAACAGTAACTTCTTCCCACACCAAATATGCAGATGTTGCGCTATTATTATTTGCCTCCATCTTCAGTTTCTTAATACTAATAGCACCACTCTTACATGCACCACGCATATGTTATATACACCACCCTTCTACTTAATCACTACTAAGAAATGTCCAAAATACCCTTATTAGGTATGTCAAACAATTTCATACACAACGCTATTATTTAATTTGGATCTTAAGTCCTGAGCTGGGCTTTCCATAATTTTTTGAAATACATGTTTTAATAGTAATGTTTTATTAAAATTTAATTATAAATAAAATATTATTTAATAATTACCAATCATAAATTTTTAAAAAATAATTACAAAATTTAACTCAACGTCCCACTCTTATTCCACCAACAATAAATTCACCCCTCAAAATCATTTTAGTCAACATATACTACAGTTCATAAATATAATCTCAATATTTCATCCCAATTGATATATGGCATTGAATACTTAATAATAAATTTCATAAATTTATATGAGAGGGGTAGTTTAACTTCAATTTCTTTTTACTAATCTAGACTTCAAAATCTATACAGTTGACTTAAAATAATTTAATGGTAAATATTCAAAATCAAAATTACATTTAATTATATAATTTTTTCCACCATTTTCTACTATTGTATTGATTTAATTCAATAACTAGATGTTAATGTTTTGATTTAATTCAATAACTAGATGTTAAATTTTTGATTTAATTCAAAGAATTAAGTTAAATTATCCCTCTTTATAAAATTATTTTAAATGTCACCGATTGTAATAAGCAATTTTTGTGCATATGGACCAGAAAACCCCTAAATCCTAATTCCCAACAACTACTTTATTTAATTTGCTTAAATGACATATAACAACTAATATTACTGACATTAATGTATGAATGCAAATTTGAAAGGCCTTTTAAATTTAGAATTTAGATTGAGTGCTTTATCGATATGTGCAAAGTTTTTTTTTTTTTGTGCCTTTCTGTCATGTGGAAGGTGATTATCTTAAACTTTGAGAGTTTTAAACCAATTCTTAAAATATAATATTATCAACAACGATAAATAAAATAAAAAATCATAATATATATTTAAAAATTAAAAGTTTTTAAAATAAATCATAGGGTCCCAACTAATCGTGTATCTCGATTGTTCCTCGAACCACTTCTTCCACGCATATATTAATAATAATGAACGATTAAATTTTAATTATATACAAATTCTTATTTAATAACTACCACCAAAAACTTTCATTTAATAATCAAATTGTATTATTCATGTGTTTATTGTAGTTAGCCAAAAATGAGTGATAAAGGCTCAAGGACCCGAATATAGATGTGGACCGACATAGAGACCTAACCACATGATCCGTAGGAGTTCTCCCAAGGGTAGAACTTGTTGATGATTAAATAAGTTGGAATACTGACTTGACCACATTAAGCGTGTTGAATTTAGATTTTATGAGAGTTTGTTGAAACCGACTAGATGAAGTCCCTATATGTCAACTCGACCCGATTGTGAGAACTAAATGGAAGCTTTGATTAGTATCATCTGGCTCGGTATGCCGACCTGAGGAACGAAGGTGGGATCACAGGCAGACCTGTATTGGAGTCATGTGACGTATGCCCTTAGTGAGAAGATGAGCTTCTAGGAGGCTAATGATGACTGTGGGAAAGCAACGATTCTCGGATTGAAGTTTAGGTCTCAAAACGAAATGATATCGAAGAATAAGAGTTTAAGCATTGAAAAATATATCGTAATGTCTTAAAAAGGGATCTCGTTGCATAGGAAATTGTGAAATTCGAAAGACTTGGTTTCGCGATTTTTAGAATATGGAGGAAGTTTTGATGTTTCGGCTATAAAAAAACCATTTGGGTTGATTTTTTTATCTGTTGGAAGGGTCTTTTGAAGATGAACAACTTTCGTGTTGAACATATTTCAAATTCACGTCAGAAGTGCTTCAAAAATGTGAATTTCAGAAGGAGTACATGTACATGGACTTATTTACAAAATCACGGGGGCCTGATTGTTATTTTTATAATTATCTATAAATATTCAGATTTTTCAGAAATCACAAAAGGCAAAAGCTTCAAAGACTCCTTCACATGACCCATATCCCCCAGAAAACACATCCTTTGACTTTTGGCCATGCTGGCGACCGCTCCAGCCACCATCGGCCATCAGGCAGCCGGTGCGCCAAGACGTTGTTGGGATATATGCCATAAAGCTTCATGTAATGTAAACGAAATTATTTTTTATGAAATAAAAGATGCATTATTTATTTATCAAATGTTTTGATTTAAATCGCATATTATAAATTATCTTATTTACCCTTGATTACTTATGTGCCTTTAGACTTAGTGTATGATTGTCATATATAAAAGGATTTAAGTTTGAAGTTAGTAATCTAAAATAGTCCACAGAGAGCAAACAAAATGGGTACTTTATTTATGGTTTATCTATAGCTGCGGTCCATTGTATAATTATATGGTGATCTTGATCTGGGATTGTCCATGTGGTGATATGAGAATGAAGGCACCTTATATGATGTGATCATGTAGGACTTGACCCAAATATAAATGAATTTCTTATAATATCCGTTAAATAAAGAAATTCATTTCAATATACTATATGGTCTTATATGGATTGATCTGAATCTGGAGTGTACTGCGACCAATGAGAGGTTATATCCTTTGATTTATAAAGGTGAGGTCAGTATATTAATCCCGACCAGTAACTATGTACTTTGGGGACATTGTTTGGTGTGTAGCTGAGGATGTTTTATATAGACATATAGTTCACATCCTTTTGCGAGAAGTAGATAAGTATCTTCCTTAAGGGTTGATTTGGTAATGGTTATGAATAAATCGTTAATTAGAGAATCAATGGTACTTAAGGTAAAAATAATTAGTTGGGTATAATAGAAATTATGACCCAGTTAATTGTGAGATACTCGTGAAGGGACAATCCATATTTAATGACTATATCGATGGACATCGACGTAATTCGGCTTATATTATTTATCTACGATAACAAACGTGCAGCTTTAGATTCCTAGTGAAATAACCTGAAGTTAATAATTCAGAATATTTAATTAACGATTTTAATTAATATTCCGAGATTATTGGAACTCGGAACTGTAGGTCCATTTGGTCCCCGTGCTAGCTCGATATACTGTACCAAATTAAATATAATTGGATAGTCCAATTATATACTTATATATATATATATATATAATTATTAATGACATTAATAATATATTTATCACACATGAGACTTTATGTTAAATTTAATATAAAGCTTTCATTAAATAAATGATTATGAGATAATCATTTAATTTATTAAAGATCGTATATTCCATTAAGAATATTTCTGGAGAATTGGGTAGGCATGACGCTTTTTACTAGAAGCCAACCTTGTCTTGTAAATCGGTAAAAACGTAGTACTAGGTACGTACGTGTTCGGATAGTCCGACGACCGGATTTACTGCCAATATATCCAGGGATCTCTTGGGTCGCTTCCCGAAGATTCACCGATGACGTATGATTCGAGCTTAATTAATCTGGGATTAATTATGGAGAGATTTTATCTGGGATAAAATACTATTTAAAGAAAGAGCAAGATTAATTTGGAATTAGTCATTAAAATAATATATTTGATATATTAAACGAAATTAGATTTCGACGCAGAATTGAAATTAGATTTTAATTCGGGCAATTGAATTAATTTAGAATTAATTCGTTAGCGACGTGAATAGTAATTTTGCTAGACATAATTATTTAATTAAATTCGATTTAATTACGTCGCGACGGAAGTTCGTTAATTCGGAATTAGCGAACCCGAGCCCGTGAGTGTTTGCGGGCCCACTCGCAATTTGAATCGAGTGGGCCCACATGTCACATCACATGTCACCTTTATTACTTTTGGTTGATGTGTTTTGGTGGAGTTGTTGGTGGCTTGTAATTCACTCCAAAGTCAAAGTTGATTGACTTGTACCAAATACACTTTTTGGTATATCAATTAATTGTTTTTGAAACAATTACACAAGTCATTCTTCACTCTCTCATTACCAAAAATCAGTAAGCATTTTCTCCTCTCCATTTGTTCATCTTGGCCGAATGTTTGAGAGAACAAACATCAAAATTGTGGCAATTTTGAGAGCTAGCACTCTTCAAGGAATCATACAAGGTATTAGGGAAACCTATTCAAGAGCTTGGAAAGACAAAACAAAGCTTGGAGCTTGTGGACTCTCTTGGCCGAATCTTGAAGCAACTTGGAGAAAAAATTTTGTTGTTTGACGCATCCATAAACCGATCAATGTAAGTGTGTTTCTGCCACTCTTCTTTGTTATTCATTCACATTTCTATGCTTATTTGATCTTGGGAATAAACCTAGAAACCCAACAATGGTATCTATGAGCCAAAATGAGCATGAAATGAATTAGGGTAAAATTTGGGTAAAATCAATTTGAGCATGATTTGATAAAATTGATTGATTGAGTATGCTTGAATGATGATTTTATGAAGTTGTATATGATCAATTTCTTGAAATATTGATTGGATCAAATTTTAGCCCACACTATGGCTTGGTCGAATGTGAAGTTACCCTCGGATCTTGGTAATTTTTGTTTCGTTGATCATTGGATGACTTGAAACGAATGAGATATGTCGATTTAAAATTCAATCGGATTGAAAAACAAATTTGGACAAAATTCCCTACTAAAGCCGAGAGCCTTATGGCATGTAAAGACTTGATTTTTTGATTCAAGAATGTTGGACATTAGTTGAACAATTGGATACATAATTAATTAGTTAAATTGTATTTTGGAAATATTAATTTGGGTAATTAATTGATGTATTACACTTTAATTAATTGGATTATAAAATTTGGAATTTTAAAATTTGGTTAATTGGGCTTGATTTTGAATTGGGCTTGAAAATGTTATATTTGGGCATAATGGGCTTGGTTGCGCCAAGTTGGTTTAGGCCAATTGGATTGGATCCAAATTGGGCCTAAATCATTGCATTAAGTCCAAATGTAATAAATGTGCTTTAAAAGTTTAATTGGGCCTTATGGGCTAAAATTGTTTTCTTGGCAAATGAGGGTGATTCCTTAATTGGGCCTGGTAATTGGGTTTGACCCATATTGACCAAAGCCCATGCCTTATGAAATCAATTGAAAGCCCATCAGAATTTAATTAAACGAACATTGGATGTTAGTTGGGCTTTGAGACCCGATAAGATTAGATTTGGAATCTAAGTCGTTAAAGCGCATTAAAAGTGTAGATATTTAATTTGGAATTAAATAAATTGAATTAGTATTGAATACAAATTAAATTAGATTTAAAGAGTAGTTCGATATAAATCAAGAATTCGTACTTTGAGTACTTATTCTCAAACGAGTTGGACTCGCGCAAAATCAAATCGTTGTTTGAACATTGGATGATCACATAATTCAAAGACTAATTAATTGGATTAGATTGGTTGAATTGCATGCTATGAATGAATATATGGATGTGTTGAATGAATAGCGTATATCGGATGGATATTAGAAGGGAAAGGGCAATTTTCGAAAATTGTTGTAAATTTGGAATTTATAAATTGGACCTGTGTGTCCAGCCTTATCTCTCATTATTTATTTGTATTCTCTTCTCACCTAATTCCCCTCAATGTAATGAGGTTTCTATTATTGTATTATGTAATTGGGTAGAAGTAGAATAGTGCTAGCCGGGGAGAGGAAATGAAGTGATTTGTTCTAGGAACAAGTTGTTAATATCCATCCGCATATCGTTATTAATTTACTTTCGCGCCTTATTATGTGTTTAGAATGCATGTTTAGGGTGTATGATGATGAGACCTAACAAAGATAATAAATTGGTTGCCAATTTAAGCGAAAATCCCTCAAAACATATTAAACGATATTTCCTTCCATTGAGTGATTCTTACTCAAGATCCAAGATTGGCATTGGCTTATTGGCCAAAGTCAAGGCCTTTGTCATATCGCGGATGTGTTTGAATCATGAAAGTTTTGTTCCATATCGGTGTCTTGTCCAAGTTGTGATTTGTTGGCCAAAGTCAAGATCACTTATTGTCCATCGACATTGATTACGAAATTTTCCCACGTCAATGGGTCCCGCTTAACTGGAATCATTAAGCTTGTTGTGCCAAAGCCAAGGCTTAGTTTATTCAGAGGAAACAGGTTAGGAAATACATTGGATGTATTGGCATATATATTGTATATATGTTTCGGACTTGGATGTCCACCTACCGGATCTAGGAATTGGATAAGATCCAATTGATCTTCGAGATCTACCTAGTTAAATATCATACAGCTTGTTGGCCAAAGTCAAGGTTGTGCGTATTTTAACGGGATCCTAGCCCACTAGGAAACTGGGTTTCCCGAGTACTCGACGGAGGGTTAGAGGCTCACCGAAAAATAGTGGGAGGCTAGTATTGAACTTGCAATTTCGTTCGAATACTTAGCTTTACGCGCTTTCAAATATTTTTGTCAAAATTATTTTATTAGTTGGACTAATATAATGTTATTTTTCTTGTAACAGTTGGACTGTACCCTACATTATTAATTGGATAATTAGATTATCGCAATTAAAATGACCGGAAAGAATAGTGTCCGTGACATAATCATGGGAGACAATGTCTTCAACGGGACTAACTTCTCCGATTGGGAACTCAATCTCAGGATAGTCCTAGGATCTGAGAGGCTTCTATATACTATAGAGAGACCTCTCGGGCCTAAGCCCACTTCTGATCAGTTGCTCAAACTAGAGATTTGGAAGACTCATAATGACGATAACGCGACTGTTCAGTCTATTATGCTTGCTGCTATGACTCAGCAATTTCGTCGACAAAACAAGGGATTAGATCCCTATAACATGTTGGCGAAGTTGCACGATTTGCACCGATCTAACCTTAGGTCGCAGCGATATGAGTTACAGAAGAAGCTCTTCCGTGATCGGATGTCGGAGGGTACTTCTGTGGAACATCACGTGACACAGATGATTGCCGATATTGAGCAGCTTGGACAAATGGGGATTATCTTTGAGATAAAGACCTCTATAGATTTGATCTTACAGTCTCTCCCCGACACTTGGAGTGGGTTCATCATGAACTACAACATGTTGAACCAAGAGCAGACTCTTGGAGAGCTGATGTCCACGCTGCGTGAGGCCGAGAAGGAGCTTCAAAAGGGTAGAACCAACACTAATACCACAAAACACACAGATGTTTACAACTCATCTTCATGAAGTAGCTTCCATTTTTGTTTTTCTCAACTCTGGATGTCTTCAAGAATGCAATGATGAGTTGAATTTAAGTACCTGTGAAATGACAATTATTAGTTAAACAGTCAAATATATCGTGAAAGTCAAAAAGTCTGGATCCTGTCGGAGAAAATAAAAGAAAATAACAAAAAAATCACAATTAAAATAATATTTACAAGAAGTAACGGCTTGAATGACGTCTATGCGTCAGAGACAAGCTTCCCATCCAATTTTCTTATAAATTGGCAAACATGGTCTTTTAAAGTCAGATTCCCGAGACTGTATTGTTGTCTTTCCTTTCGGAATTGTGTATATAACATGTGAATGGCATGATGCACATATCCATCGGAATACGTCTCAAGAATTTTAGATATGTCATCCAAAGACTACTTACTCAAGTCATCCCTAATGAATTTAATTTTATCTTCACGGTTATCAGACACCATTCCTAAAGAACGAAAACGAGTATTACATGCCATACGAGCACATTTATGGCAAACACCCATTCTTTTAGCTCTTCTATTTTTATCATAGGTGCGTTTTCCTAAACCAGGCAGATTCGAAATAAAAGAGTTAGAGGACTCACCTGCCTATCGGACATGTTCTTCAATAATCCAATGAATGTCATTATGAATACATTCGATCATCAGTAGTCTCATCCGTTCCAAGTGAGCTTTGTAGACTTTCATTAGAGAGTTTTGAGGGAGAGAAGGAAATTGCTTGTGAAGATTTACGAGAACGTCTTCCATCCTGAAATGATTTTACCTGCAAAAATTAAACACACAAAAATAAAACACACCAAATCATAATATATACACAAATTGCATGGGTTGCCTCCTAGCTAGCGCTAAGTTTAACGCCGTCAGCTAGACATGACTGCCCGAACATTTGGCTAGATCTGAAAGTGTGACACTTTCTTTTTATCGCTCAAATGATTCTCCCGAGTAGTGCTTGACACGCTGACTGTTAACTTTGAATGTTTCGTTGGTGTTGGGATCAAATAACTCAACAGCTCCATATGGTAAAACCTGAGTGATCACAAATAGACCTGACCACCTTGATTTCAACTTTCTAGGGAAAAATTTCAACCTTGAATTGTATAACAACACCTGCTGCCTTGGTTCCAGTTGTCTGCGCACTATTTTTCGATCATGCCATTTCTTGCTCTTTTCTTTGTATAATCTGGCATTTTCATAAGCCTGTAGGCAAAATACCTCCAATCTGCTGAGTTGGTAGAGTCATTTCTCTCATTTTGCTTGTGGATCAAGATTTAACTTCTTCAGTGCCCAATACGCTTTGTGTTAAAGCTCCACTAGCAGATGGCACGCTTTCCCAAACACCATTCGATATGGGGACATACCAAGGGGTGTTTTGTAAGCTGTCCGGTAGGCCCATAATGCGTCATCTAGTTTTGTAGACCAGTCTCTCCTTGTTGATGCAACGGTTCTCTCCAAGAATCTTTTGATCTCCATGTTTGAAAATTCAACCTGTCCATTTGACTGCGGATGGTAGGCACTGGCAACTTTATAAGTAACTCCGTATTTGGATAAGAGTGCATCAAAGTATCTGTTGCATAAATGTGTGCCTCCATCACTGATAATTGCACGAGGTGTTCCGAACGAGTGAAAATATTCCTTTTAAGGAATTTTATCACCACTTTTGAATCATTTGATGGCAGTGAAATTGCTTCAACCCATTTGGAGACGTAGTCTACTGCAACTAGTATGTACAATTTTCCGAATGATGGAACAAAGGGTCTCATAAAATCAATTCCCTATACATCAAATATATCCACTTCCAGAATGTTTTGCAGAGGTCCTTCATTTCTCCATGATATATTTCCCGTTCTCTGGCACCTGTCACATTGAAGAGAAAATAGATAAGCATCTTTAAACAAAGTGGGCCAGAACAAACCTAATTGTAGGACTTTGGCTGCAGTTTTATTCCCGCCGAAGTGTCCGCCGTATGATGATGAATGACAATGCTGCAGAACACTATTGACCTCCTCATATGGAACACAACGTCTCAGTAATTGATCAGCAATGCATTTGAACAGGTACGGCTCATCCTAGACATAATGTTTGACTTATTTGAAGAACTTCTTTCGTTGCTGATGTGTCCATTCCAACGGCCATTTTCCTGATACTATGTAGTTGACATAGTCAGCATACCAAGGACAACATGTTGTTTTATGGCAAACAAATGTTCATCTGGAAAAGTTTATTTGATTTTTAGTTCATTGCGAGCTGTTTCTCCATTCTCGAGCCTCAATAAGTGATCTGCCACTTGGTTTTCTGTTCCTTTCCTGTCTCGGATCTCCACGTCAAATTATTGCAGTAGAAGCACCCATCAGATCAATTTAGGTTTGGCATATTTCTTCGCGATCAGGTATTTGATTGCTGAATGATCTGTGTAGACCACCACTTTGGGACCCAGCAGATAGGAGCAGAAATTATCAAAAGCGAACACAACTACGAGCAACTCATTTTCAGTGGTTGTATAATTGAGTTGAGCTTCATTCAAAGTTCTGCTGGAGTAGTAAATGGTACATAAATTTTTTTCTTTGCGTTGTCCCAAAACTGCACCTACAGTAAAATCACTAGCAATGCACATCACTTCAAATGGAAGGGTCTAGTATGGTGCTACTATGATGGGGGCAGAAACCAGCTTCTGTTTCAAGGTTTCAAAAGATTCGTGGCATTCTTTGGTGAAGTTGAAAGGCACATCTTTTTCCAGAAGATTGCATAGAGGTTTAGCAATCTTTGAGAAGTCTTTGAAAAATCTCCCGTAAAAACCTGCATGTCCGAGAAAACTCCGAATTCCTTTGACAGATGTTGGTGGAGGTAATTTTTCAATTGTTTTGATCTTTGCTTTATCTACCTCGATTCCCTTTTGTGAAATTCGATGTCCCAAGATAATACCTTCTTGCACCATGACGTGGCATTTCTCCCAGTTGAGTACCAGGTTGTTATCTTCACATCTTTGTAACACCTTTTCCAGATTTTACAAGCAGTGGTCGAATGAGTCTCCAAACATAGAGAAATCATCCATGAAAACCTCCATACTTTGTTCCAGCATGTCGGAGAAGATGGCCATCATGCAACGTTGAAATGTAGAAGGAGCATTACATAGTCCAAATGGCATGCTGCGAAAAGCAAAAGTACCATACAGACATGTAAAAGTGGTATTCTCATGATCTTCTGGGGCGATGGCAATCTTATTATACCCCGAGTATCTGTCTAAAAAATAATAGAACTCATGTCCCGCCAATCTGTCTAGCATCTAATCAATAAATGGTAGTGGAAAATGATATTTCATTGTTGCTTTGTTCAGCTTCCTGTAGTCCATGCTTACCCTCCATCCAGTCACTGTTCTTGTTGGAATCAGCTCGTTCTTTTCATTTGTGACTACAATATTTCCTCTTTTCTTTGGCACACATTGCATAGGACTCACCCAAGTGATGTTAGAGATGGGGTAAATGATGCCGACATCCAACCATTTGATAATCTATTTCTTCACGACCTCCTTCATGATTGGATTTAGTCTCCGTTGATGCTCTACTGTGGGTTTGTACTCATCGTTCATCAAAATTTTGTGTATGAAAAATGATGGGCTAATGCCTCAAATTTCTGCTATAGTCCAGCCAATGGCTTTCTTGTGTTCTCGTAACACTCTCATCAATTTTTCTTCATGCTCCAATGTTAGCGAATAAGAAATAATCATAGGTAATTCAGAAGGGTTTCCTAAGAATGCATACTTGAGATGGCTCGGAAGTAGCTTTAGCTCCAGCTATGGTGGTTCTTCAATTGAGGGCTTGATTCTCTCTTTTTTTGGTACTTCCAGACTTTCCGCCTGTGGTGTCGATTTGAAGCGAAATGGTTTGTCAAGATAGTTGATACATTCCGGAATTTTAGCATCTAGCTCGCTGTCAGTCATGTTGGTGATGCAAGCTTCAAGTTTATATGTGGGAGGTGGCATTGCATCAGTATCCTGGATGATACTATCATTAACTTAAATTCTGAAACATTCCTCATCTTTTTCATCGCTCGGGATTTTCATGGCTTTGAAAATATTGAAGGTAACTTATTGGTCCTGCACTTTCATGGTTAGTTCTTCTTTTTGTACATCAATAACAGTTCAACCTGTAGCCAAGAATGGTCTCCCAAGAATTATAGGTACATCTTTGTCTTCTTCCATGTCAAGGATAATGAAATCTGTTGGGAGAATGAGTTTGTCGACTTTGACCAGCACATCTTCAACTACACCTCTCGGAAATGCGAGTGTTCTATTAGCAAGTTGCAGAGAGACTGAGGTGGGCATTGCTTCTCCAATTTGCAGTTTCCTGTAAATCTAAAAAAGGCATCAAATTAACACTTGCACCTAAATCATACAAAGTTTTACCGATGTAATGTTCTCCAATGGTGCATGAGACAGTGAAACTGCCAGGATCTTTCAACTTTGAAGGAAATTTCCTTTAAATGATGTCGCTGTATTCGTCTGTCAATGCTACTGTCTCGTAACCTCCCAATCTCCATTTTCGTGAAATAATTTCTTTCATGAATTTGGCATAGCTGGGCATTTCTTCCAACGCTTCTGCAAATGGAATGTTGATATGTAGCTTTTTAAATACCTCCAAGAATCGAGCAAACTGATTGTCTAGTTTATTTTTCTAGAGACGCTGTGGAAAATGTGGAGGTAGAGTGATTCTTTCTTGATCTTTGTCCTTTGCTTCTTTTTCCTCCATCTGTGGAACTGCATCTTTTTGAACTTCTTCAGTGGATACCTTGATTCCAACATCTTTGTTGATTTCAGTATCATTTTTCAAAGTAATAGCTTGACATTGCTTATTCCCTCGGTTCCTTGGATTTGGTTCTGTGTTGCTAGGAAGGTTACCTGGCGGTCTGTAACTCTGAGCATTGGCTAGTTATCCAATTTGATTTTCCAGTGCCTTTATAGAACCAGATTGACTTTGAAACATAACATCGTATGTTGCTTGTTGCTTTTTGAACATCTATGCAATCCATTCTCTTATATCTGGTTCTTTCTCATACTCCTGGTCTTTGTTTTATTGTCATCAGCAACTTCCTGGAAGTTTGCGACACTTTCAATTACAACTGAGAAGCTGAAGAAGCAATGAGATTGCGTGTTTTCCCATACTCCTTGAAGGACAGAGCTAAAGCTTGGCTACACTCACTACCAGCAGGTTCCATCATAACTTGGAACACTTTAGCCACCAAATTTCTTGCAAAGTACTTTCCACCAGCCAGAACCGGAAAGCTGAGGAATGACATCACATCCTTTTTGCAACAAGAATCAGAAACTCTCTACGAAGCTTGGGAAAGGTACAAAGATTTGCTCCGGAAATGTCCTCACCATGAGATTCCAAAATGGCTTCAAGTCCAACATTTTATAATGGACTTTCTAGAATAATGAGAACCACAATCGATGCTGCTGCTGGAGGAGCTTTGATGGAAAAATGAAAAGATCAAGTCTGGGACCTAATCGAATAAATGGCCAACAACAATTCCTTGTGGCTAACAGAAAGGAGCGTGATTCAACGAATTGCTGGAATTTATGAAGTTGGAGCCAATTCAGCAGTCAGTGCCAAACTGGATCAAATATGCAAATTCATGGAGACTCTCAGCATGCAAAGCAACATTGGATCCACAATTTCACCATATGGAGGAGCACCATAACTAAACCAACTTGAAGAGACGGTGAATTATGTCAACAATTTCAACAGACAGGGGAACAATCCATATTCCAACACCTACAACCCAGGGTGGAGGAATCATCCTAATTTCTAATGGAGCAACAATTCAGGGCAAAAGAACTATCCACCACATGGATTCCAGCAACAGAACAAAAGCCAGGAGTTTGAAAAAGAACCAGAAATGAAAGAATGGATTGCAGAGATGTTCAAAAAGCAAAAAGCAGCATATGATGTTATATTTCAAAGCCAATATGCTTCTATCAAAGCATTGGAGAATCAGATTGGACAACTGGCCAATACTCAGAGTTACAGACCACCAGGAAATCTTCCCAGCAATACAGAACCAAATCCAAGGAACCGAGGGAAGGAGCAATGTCAAGCCATCACCTTGAAAAGTGGTACTGAAATCAACAAAGATGTTGGAATCAAGGCAACCATTGAAGATGTTCCAAAAGAAGCAGAGCAACAAATGGAGGAAAAAGAAGCAAAGGAAAAAGAACAGATCACTCCACCTCCACATTTTCCTCAGCGTCTTCAGAAAAACAAACTGGACAAGCAGTTTGCTCGATTCCTGGAGGTTTTGAAAAAGCTGCACATCAACATCCCATTTGCAGAAGCCTTGGAAGAAATTCCCAGTTATGTCAAATTCATGAAGGACATTCTTTCACGAAAACGGAGATTAGGAGACTACGAAACAGTAGCATTAACAGAAAAATGCAGCGCCATCATTCAGAGGAAACTTCCCCCGAAGTTGAAAGATCCTGGCAGTTTCACTGTCCCATGCACCATTGGAGAACATTACATCGGTAAGGCTTTATGTGATTTAGGAGCTAGTGTTAACTTGATTCCTTTTTCTATTTACAGGAAACTGCAGATTGGAGAAGCAATGCCTACCTCAGTTTCATTGCAACTTGTTGACCGAACACTCGCATTTCCAAGAGGTGTTGTTGAAGATGTGCTAGTCAAAGTAGACAAACTAATTCTCCTAGCAGATTTCATCATCTTTGACATGGAAGAAGACAAAGAAATATCTATCATTCTTGGGAGACCATTCTTGGCTACAGGTAAAACTGTGATTGATGTACAAAAAAGAGAACTGACCATGAAAGTGCAGGACCAAGAAGTGACCTTTAATGTTTTCAAAGCCATGAAATTCCCGAGCGATGAAAAGGAAGAAGAATGCTTCAAAGTTGATGTTGTTGATAGTATCATTCAAAATACTGAGCCAAATCCCACAGATACACTTGAAACTTGCATCACCAAAATGACTGACAGCGAGCTAGATGCTGAAATCCTGGAATGTATCGACTACCTTGACAAACCATTCCGATTCAAAGCAACACCACCAGTTGAAAGCTTGGAACTACCAAAGAAAGACTGGATCAAGCCCTCGATTGAAGAACCACCACAGTTGGAGCTGAAGTTACTTCCGAGTCATCTCAGTTATGCATTTCTTGGAAACTCTTCTGAATTACCTGTTATTATTTCATCTTCGCGAACATTGGAGTAGGAAGAAAAGTTGCTGAGAGTGTTACGAGAGCACAAGAAAGCCATTGGCTGGACTATAGCAGACATTCGAGGCATTAGTCCATCATTTTGCATGCACAAGATCCTGATGAACGATGAGTACAAACCCACAATGGAACATCAACAGAGACTCAATCCAATCATGAAGGAAGTCGTGAAAAAAGAAATCATCAAATGGTTAGATGCTGGCATCATTTACCCCATCTCAGACAGCAGTTGGGTAAGTCCTATACAGTGTGTGCCGAAGAAAGGAGGAATTACTGTGGTTACCAATGAAAAGAACGAACTGATTCCAACAAGAACGGTGACTGGATGGAGAGTATGCATGGACTACAGAAAGCTGAATAAAGCCACGAGAAATGACCATTTTCCACTACCATTCATTGACCAGATGTTAGACAGATTGGCGGGACATGAATTCTTTTGCTTTCTTGATGGATATTTAGGATACAATCAGATTGCCATCACCCCAGAAGATCAAGAGAAAACCACATTTACATGTCCCTATGGTACTTTTGTTTTCCGCAGGATGCCATTTGGATTATGTAATGCCCCCGCCACTTTTCAGCGTTGCATGATGGCCATATTCTCAGACATGCTGGAGCAGAGTATGTAGGTTTTCATGGATGACGTTTCTGTGTTTGGAGATTATTTTGACCATTGTTTCCAAAATTGGAACAGGTGTTACAAAGGTGCGAAGAAACAAACATGGTACTCAATTGGGAAAAATGCCACTTTATAGTGCAAGAAGGCATTGTTCTTGGACACCGGATCTCATAAAAGGGGATTGAGGTAGACAAAGCAAAGATAGAGACAATTGAAAAACTACCTCCACCAATATCAGTAAAAGGTATTCGAAGTTTTCTTGGACATGCAGGTTTTTACAGGATATTTATCAAAGACTTTTCCAAAATTGCAAAACCTCTTTGCAATCTTCTGGAGAAGGATGTGCCTTTCAACTTCACCAAAGAATCCCAGGAAGCTTTTGAGATATTAAAACAGAAGCTGGTTAGATGCTGGCATCATTTACCCCATCTCAGACAGCAGTTGGGTAAGTCCTATACAATGTGTGCCGAAGAAAGGAGGAATTACTGTGGTTACCAATGAAAAGACCGAACTGATTCCAACAAGAACGGTGACTGGATGGAGAGTATGCATGGACTACAGAAAGCTGAATAAAGCCACGAGAAAGGACCATTTTCCACTACCATTCATTGACCAGATGTTAGACAGATTGGCGGGACATGAATTCTTTTGCTTTCTTGATGGATATTTAGGATACAATCAGATTGCCATCACCCCAGAAGATCAGGAGAAAACCACATTTACATGTCCCTATGGTACTTTTGCTTTCCGCAGGATGAAATTTGGATTATGTAATGCCCCCGCCACTTTTCAGCGTTGCATGATGGCCATATTCTCAGACATGCTGGAGCAGAGTATGTAGGTTTTCATGGATGACTTTTCTGTGTTTGGAGATTATTTTGACCATTGTTTGCAAAATTTGGAACATGTGTTACAAAGGTGCGAAGATACAAACATGGTACTCAATTGGGAAAAATGCCACTTTATAGTACAAGAAGGCATTATTCTTGGACACCGGATCTCATAAAAGGGGATTAAGGTAGACAAAGCAAAGATAGAGACAATTGAAAAACTACCTCCACCAACATCAGTAAAAGGTATTCGAAGTTTTCTTGGACATGCAGTTTTTACAGGATATTTATCAAAGACTTTTCCAAAATTGCAAAACCTCTTTGCAATCTTCTGGAGAAGGATGTGCCTTTCAACTTCACCAAAGAATCCCAGGAAGCTTTTGAGATATTAAAACAGAAGCTGGTTAGATGCTGGCATCATTTACCCCATCTCAGACAGCAGTTGGGTAAGTCCTATACAGCGTGTGCCGAAGAAAGGAGGAATTACTGTGGTTACCAATGAAAAGAACGAACTGATTCCAACAAGAACGGTGACTGGATGGAGAGTATGCATGGACTACAGAAAGCTGAATAAAGCCACAAGAAAATGACCATTTTCCACTACCATTCATTGACCAGATGTTAGACAGATTGGCGGGACATGAATTCTTTTGCTTTCTTGATGGATATTTAGGATACAATCAGATTGCCATCACCCCAGAAGATCATGAGAAAACCACATTTACATGTCCCTATGGTACTTTTGCTTTTCGCAGGATGCCATTTGGATTATGTAATGCCCCCGCCACTTTTCAGCGTTGCATGATGGCCATATTCTCAGACATGCTGGAGCAGAGTATGGAGGTTTTCATGGATGACTTTTCTGTGTTTGGAGATTATTTTGACCATTGTTTTCAAAATTTGGAACATGTGTTACAAAGGTGCGAAGATACAAACATGGTACTCAATTGGGAAAAATGCCACTTTATAGTGCAAGAAGGCATTGTTCTTGGACACCGGATCTCATAAAAGGGGATTGAGGTAGACAAAGCAAAGATAGAGACAATTGAAAAACTACCTCCACCAACATCAGTAAAAGGTATTCGAAGTTTTCTTGGACATGCAGGTTTTTATAGGAAATTTATCAAAGACTTTTCCAAAATTGCAAAACCTCTTTGCAATCTTCTGGAGAAGGATGTGCCTTTCGACTTCACCAAAGAATCCCAGGAAGCTTTTGAGATATTAAAACAGAAGCTGGTTAGATGCTGGCATCATTTACCCCATCTCAGACAGCAGTTGGGTAAGTCCTATACAAGTGTGCCGAGAGAAGAAAGGAGGAATTACTGTGGTTACCAATGAAAAGAACGAACTGATTCCAACAAGAACGGTGACTGGATGGAGAGTATGCATGGACTACAGAAAGCTGAATAAAGCCACGAGAAATGACCATTTTCCACTACCATTCATTGACCAGATGTTAGACAGATTGGCGGGACATGAATTCTTTTGCTTTCTTGATGGATATTTAGGATACAATCAGATTGCCATCACCCCAGAAGATCAGGGGAAAACCACATTTACATGTCCCTATGGTACTTTTGCTTTCCGCAGGATGCCATTTGGATTATGTAATGCCCCCGCCACTTTTCAGCGTTGCATGATGGCCATATTCTCAGACATGCTGGAGCAGAGTATGGAGGTTTTCATGGATGACTTTTCTGTGTTTGGAGATTATTTTGACCATTGTTTGCAAAATTTGGAACATGTGTTACAAAGGTGCGAAGATACAAACATGGTACTCAATTGGGAAAAATGCCACTTTATAGTGCAAGAAGGCATTGTTCTTGGACACCGGATCTCATAAAAGGGGATTGAGGTAGACAAAGCAAAGATAGAGACAATTGAAAAACTACCTCCACCAACATCAGTAAAAGGTATTCGAAGTTTTCTTGGACATGCAGGTTTTTACAGGATATTTATCAAAGACTTTTCCAAAATTGCAAAACCTCTTTGCAATCTTCTGGAGAAGGATGCCTTTCAACTTCACCAAAGAATCCAAGGAAGCTTTGAGATATTAAAACAGAAGCTGGTTAGATGCTGGCATCATTTACCCCATCTCAGACAGCAGTTGGGTAAGTCCTATACAGTGTGTGCCGAAGAAAGGAGGAATTACTGTGGTTACCAATGAAAAGAACGAACTGATTCCAACAAGAACGGTGACTGGATGGAGAGTATGCATGGACTACAGAAAGCTGAATAAAGCCACGAGAAAAGGACCATTTTCCACTACCATTCATTGACCAGATGTTAGACAGATTGGCGGGACATGAATTCTTTTGCTTTCTTGATGGATATTTAGGATACAATCAGATTGCCATCACCCAGAAGATCAGGAGAAAACCACATTTACATCTGCCTATGGTACTTTTGCTTTCCGCAGGATGCCATTTGGATTATGTAATGCCCCCGCCACTTTTCAGCGTTGTATGATGGCCATATTCTCAGACATGCTGGAGCAGAGTATGTAGGTTTTCATGGATGACTTTTCTGTGTTTGGAGATTATTTTGACCATTGTTTGCAAAATTTGGAACAGGTGTTACAAAGGTGCGAAGATACAAACATGGTACTCAATTGGGAAAAATGCCACTTTATAGTGCAAGAAGGCATTGTTCTTGGACACCGGATCTCATAAAAGGGGATTGAGGTAGACAAAGCAAAGATAGAGACAATTGAAAAACTACCTCCACCAACATCAGTAAAAGGTATTCGAAGTTTTCTTGGACATGCAGGTTTTTACAGGATATTTATCAAAGACTTTTCAAATTGCAAAACCTCTTTGCAATCTTCTGGAGAAGGATGTGCCTTTCAACTTCACCAAAGAATCCCAGGAAGCTTTTGAGATATTAAAACAGAAGCTGGTTAGATGCTGGCATCATTTACCCCATCTCAGACAGCAGTTGGGTAAGTCCTATACAGTGTGTGCCGAAGAAGGAGGAATTACTGTGGTTACCAATGAAAAGAACGAACTGATTCCAACAAGAACGGTGACTGGATGGAGAGTATGCATGGACTACAGAAAGCTGAATAAAGCCACGAGAAAAGGACCATTTTCCACTACCATTCATTGACCAGATGTTAGACAGATTGGCGGGACATGAATTCTTTTGCTTTCTTGATAGATATTTAGGATACAATCAGATTGCCATCACCCCAGAAGATCAGGAGAAAACCACATTTACATGTCCCTATGGTACTTTTGCTTTCCGCAGGATGCCATTTGGATTATGTAATGCCCCCGCCACTTTTCAGCGTTGCATGATGGCCATATTCTCAGACATGCTGGAGCAGAGTATGGAGGTTTTCATGGATGACTTTTCTGTGTTTGGAGATTATTTTGACCATTGTTTGCAAAATTTGGAACATGTGTTACAAAGGTGCGAAGATACAAACATGGTACTCAATTGGGAAAAATGACACTTTATAGTGCAAGAAGGCATTGTTCTTGGACACCGGATCTCATAAAGGGGATTGAGGTAGACAAAGCAAGATAGAGACAATTGAAAAACTACCTCCACCAACATCAGTAAAAGTATTCGAAGTTTTCTTGGACATGCAGGTTTTTATAGGATATTTATCAAAGACTTTTCCAAAATTGCAAAACCTCTTTGCAATCTTCTGGAGAAGGATGTGCCTTTCAACTTCACCAAAGAATCCCAGGAAGCTTTTGAGATATTAAAACAGAAGCTGGTTAGATGCTGGCATCATTTACCCCATCTCAGACAGCAGTTGGGTAAGTCCTATACAATGTGTGCCGAAGAAAGGAGGAATTACTGTGGTTACCAATGAAAAGAACGAACTGATTCCAACAAGAACAGTGACTGGATGGAGAGTATGCATGGACTACAGAAAGCTGAATAAAGCCACGAGAAATGACCATTTTCCACTACCATTCATTGACCAGATGTTAGACAGATTGGCGGGACATGAATTCTTTTGCTTTCTTGATGGATATTTAGGATACAATCAGATTGCCATCACCCCAGAAGATCAGGAGAAAACCACATTTACATCTCCCTATGGTACTTTTGCTTTCCGCAGGATGCCATTTGGATTATGTAATGCCCCCGCCACTTTTCAGCGTTGTATGATGGCCATATTCTCAGACATGCTGGAGCAGAGTATGTAGGTTTTCATGGATGACTTTTCTGTGTTTGGAGATTATTTTGACCATTGTTTGCAAAATTTGGAACAGGTGTTACAAAGGTGCGAAGATACAAACATGGTACTCAATGGGAAAAATGCCACTTTATAGTGCAAGAAGGCATTGTTCTTGGACACCGGATCTCATAAAAGGGGATTGAGGTAGACAAAGCAAAGATAGAGACAATTGAAAAACTACCTCCACCAACATCAGTAAAAGGTATTCGAAGTTTTCTTGGACATGCAGGTTTTTACAGGATATTTATCAAAGACTTTTCCAAAAGCAAAACCTCTTTGCAATCTTCTGGAGAAGGATGTGCCTTTCAACTTCACCAAAGAATCCCAGGAAGCTTTGAGATATTAAAACAGAAGCTGGTTAGATGCTGGCATCATTTACCCCATCTCAGACAGCAGTTGGGTAAGTCCTATACAGTGTGTGCCGAAGAAAGGAGGAATTACTGTGGTTACCAATGAAAAGAACGAACTGATTCCAACAAGAACGGTGACTGGATGGAGAGTATGCAAGGACTACAGAAAGCTGAATAAAGCCACGAGAAAATGACCATTTTCCACTACCATTCATTGACCAGATGTTAGACAGATTGGCGGGACATGAATTCTTTTGCTTTCTTGATAGATATTTAGGATACAATCAGATTGCCATCACCCGAGAAGATCAGGAGAAAACCACATTTACATGTCCCTATGGTACTTTTGCTTTCCGCAGGATGCCATTTGGATTATGTAATGCCCCCCCGCCACTTTTCAGCGTTGCATGATGGCCATATTCTCAGACATGCTGGAGCAGAGTATGGAGGTTTCATGGATGACTTTTCTGTGTTTGGAGATTATTTTGACCATTGTTTTCAAAATTTGGAACATGTGTTACAAAGGTGCGAAGATACAAACATGGTACTCAATTGGGAAAAATGCCACTTTATAGTGCAAGAAGGCATTGTTCTTGGACACCGGATCTCATAAAAGGGGATTGAGGTAGACAAAGCAAAGATAGAGACAATTGAAAAAACTACCTCCACCAACATCAGTAAAAGGTATTCGAAGTTTTCTTGGACATGCAGGTTTTATAGGATATTTATCAAAGACTTTTCCAAAATTGCAAAACCTCTTTGCAATCTTCTGGAGAAGGATGTGCCTTTCAACTTCACCAAAGAATCCCAGGAAGCTTTTGAGATATTAAAACAGAAGCTGGTTAGATGCTGGCATCATTTACCCCATCTCAGACAGCAGTGGGTAAGTCCTATACAATGTGTGCCGAAGAAAGGAGGAATTACTGTGGTTACCATTGAAAAGAACGAACTGATTCCAACAAGAACGGTGACTGGATGAAGAGTATGCATGGACTACAGAAAGCTGAATAAAGCCACGAGAAAGGACCATTTTCCACTACCATTCATTGACCAGATGTTAGACAGATTGGCGGGACATGAATTCTTTTGCTTTCTTGATGGATATTTAGGATACAATCAGATTTCCATCACCCCAGAAGATCAGGAGAAAACCACATTTACATGTCCCTATGGTACTTTTGCTTTCCTCAGGATGCCATTTGGATTATGTAATGCCCCCGCCACTTTCAGCAGCGTTGAATGATGGCCATATTCTCAGACATGCTGGAGCAGAGTATGTAGGTTTTCATGGATGACTTTTCTGTGTTTGGAGATTATTTTGACCATTGTTTGCAAAATTTGGAACATGTGTTACAAAGGTGCGAAGATACAAACATGGTACTCAATTGGGAAAATTGCCACTTTATAGTGCAAGAAGGCATTGTTCTTGGACACCGGATCTCATAAAAGGGGATTGAGGTAGACAAAGCAAAGATAGAGACAATTGAAAAACTACCTCCACCAACATCAGTAAAAGGTATTCGAAGTTTTCTTGGACATGCAGGTTTTTACAGGATAGTTATCAAAGACTTTTCCAAAATTGCAAAACCTCTTTGCAATCTTCTGGAGAAGGATGTGCCTTTCAACTTCACTAAAGAATCCCATGAAGCTTTTGAGATATTAAAACAGAAGCTGGTTAGATGCTGGCATCATTTACGCCATCTCAGAAAGCAGTTGGGTAAGTCCTATACAGTGTGTGCGCGAAGAAAGGAGGAATTACTGTGGTTACCAATGAAAAGAACGAACTGATTCCAACAAGAACGGTGACTGGATGGAGAGTATGCATGGACTACAGAAAGCTGAATAAAGCCACGAAAAAAAGACCATTTTCCACTACCATTCATTGACCAGATGTTAGACAGATTGGCGGGACATGAATTTTTGCTTTCTTGATGGATATTTAGGATACAATCAGATTGCCATCACCCAGAAGATCAGGAGGAGAAAACCACATTTACATGTCCTTATGGTACTTTTACTTTCCGCAGGATGGATTTGGATTATGTAATGCCCCCGCCACTTTTCAGCGTTGCATGATGGCCATATTCTCAGACATGCTGGAGCAGAGTATGTAGGTTTTCATGGATGACTTTTCTCTGTTTGGAGATTTTTTGACCATTGTTTGCAAAATTTGGAACAGGTGTTACAAAGGTGCGAAGATACAAACATGGTACTCAATTGGGAAAAATGCCACTTTATAGTGCAAGAAGGCATTGTTCTTGGACACCGGATCTCATAAAGGGGATTGAGGTAGACAAAGCAAAGATAGAGACAATTGAAAAACTACCTCCACCAACATCAGTAAAAGGTATTCGAAGTTTTCTTGGACATGCAGGTTTTTACAGGATATTTATCAAAGACTTTTCCAAAATTGCAAAACCTCTTTGCAATCTTCTGGAGAAGGATGTGCCTTTCAACTTCACCAAAGAATCCCAGGAAGCTTTTGAGATATTAAAACAGAAGCTGGTTAGATGCTGGCATCATTTACCCCATCTCAGACAGCAGTTGGGTAAGTCCTATACAGTGTGTGCCGAAGAAAGGAGGAATTACTGTGGTTACCAATGAAAAGACGAACTGATTCCAACAAGAACGGTGACTGGATGGAGAGTATGCATGGACTACAGAAAGCTGAATAAAGCCACGAGAAAAGGACCATTTTCCACTACCATTCATTGACCAGATGTTAGACAGATTGGCGGGACATGAATTCTTTGCTTTCTTGATGGATATTTAGGATACAATCAGATTACCATCACCCCAGAAGATCAGGAGAAAACCACATTTACATGTCCCTATGGTACTTTTGCTTTCCGCAGGATGCCATTTGGATTATGTAATGCCCCCGCCACTTTTCAGCGTTGCATGATGGCCATATTCTCAGACATGCTGGAGCAGAGAATGGAGGTTTTCATGGATGACTTTTCTGTGTTTGGAGATTATTTTGACCATTGTTTGCAAAATTTGGAACATGTGTTACAAAGGTGCGAAGATACAAACATGGTACTCAATTGGGAAAAATGCCACTTTATAGTGCAAGAAGGCATTGTTCTTGGACACCGGATCTCATAAAAGGGGATTGAGGTAGACAAAGCAAAGATAGAGACAATTGAAAAACTACCTCCACCAACATCAGTAAAAGGTATTCGAAGTTTTCTTGGACATGCAGGTTTTTACAGGATATTTATCAAAGACTTTTCCAAAATTGCAAAACCTCTTTGCAATCTTCTGGAGAAGGACGTGCCTTTCAACTTCACCAAAGAATCCCAAGAAGCTTTTGAGATATTAAAACAGAAGCTGGTTAGATGGTGGCATCATTTACCCCATCTCAGACAGCAGTTGGGTAAGTCCTATACAGTGTGTGCCGAAGAAAGGAGGAATTACTGTGGTTACCAATGAAAAGAACGAACTGATTCCAACAAGAACGGTGACTGGATGGAGAGTATGCATGGACTACAGAAAGCTGAATAAAGCCACGAGAAATGACCATTTTCCACTACCATTCATTGACCAGATGTTAGACAGATTGGCGGGACATGAATTCTTTTGCTTTCTTGATGGATATTTAGGATACAATCAGATTGCCATCACCCCAGAAGATCAGGAGAAAACCACATTTACATCTCCCTATGGTACTTTTGCTTTCCGCAGGATGCCATTTGGATTATGTAATGCCCCCGCCACTTTTCAGCGTTGTATGATGGCCATATTCTCAGACATGCTGGAGCAGAGTATGTAGGTTTTCATGGATGACTTTTCTGTGTTTGGAGATTATTTTGACCATTGTTGCAAAATTTGGAACAGGTGTTACAAAGGTGCTAAGCTACAAACATGGTACTCAATTGGAAAAAATGCCACTTTATAGTGCAAGAAGGCATTGTTCTTGGACACCGGATCTCATAAAAGGGGATTGAGGTAGACAAAGCAAAGATAGAGACAATTGAAAAAAAACCTCCACCAACATCAGTAAAAGGTATTCGAAGTTTTCTTGGACATGCAGGTTTTTACAGGATATTTATCAAAGACTTTTCCAAAATTGCAAAACCTCTTTGCAATCTTCTGGAGAAGGATGTGCCTTTCAACTTCACCAAAGAATCCCAGGAAGCTTTTGAGATATTAAAACAGAAGCTGGTTAGATGCTGGCATCATTTACCCCATCTCAGACAGCAGTTGGGTAAGTCCTATACAATGTGTGCCGAAAGAAAGGAGGAATTACTGTGGTTACCAATGAAAAGAACGAACTGATTCCAACAAGAACGGTGACTGGATGGAGAGTATGCATGGACTACAGAAAGCTGAATAAAGCCACGAGAAAGGACCATTTTCCACTACCATTCATTGACCAGATGTTAGACAGATTGGCGGGACATGAATTCTTTTGCTTTCTTGATGGATATTTAGGATACAATCAGATTGCCATCACCCCAGAAGATCAGGAGAAAACCACATTTACATGTCCCTATGGTACTTTTGCTTTCCGCAGGATGCCATTTGGATTATGTAATTGTAGACACTGCATTTTTGCATATCATGCCCAATGACGAGCCTCGTAAGGAGGCACTACCTTTTCATGTCGTGGAAGTGGCGGAAAGCGGCCGTCGGAAAGGGAAAGTCAAGAATTGACGTTTTGTGGATTTTATTCGCTCGTTTGCTTCGGGTTCATCGTCGCCTTTTCCATTTTAGAATCATCCTTCGCTCGGAACTTTTTCTCGCTCTTTCTCACACATATTTTCTCTCTCTAATTTCCCTCGCTTGTGACCCTTTAACTTCCATGCAAATCAAAATTCACCAACCAATTAAATTAATTTGAACTAAATTAAATCATTAAAAATTACCAACCAATTAAATGATAATTTTAACATAAATAACGAAGAAGTAAATCACAAATTAAAATACACCATTCGCACATTCCATACACACACATAAATTAACAATTAAAATTCAATTAATTTCCCCTCCCCATTATATTCGGCCATCACCATGCATCCCACTCTCCATTTCTTTTTTATTTTATTTTCAAAACAATAATATGCCCCACGTGCCATTATCAAGACAAACCCATTTCACTACAACTCCCTCTGCCACCTTTCACCATTTCAATAACAATAATTCCCCCACATTCACGTGAACCACCCACCTAATTCTTTCCAATCAACAAACAAACAATATCCTCCATGACCATTCTGCACAACCCATAACTCATCAATAACCCTCAATCAGTCCACGATAAGCCAGGCCAGCTGCTCTTCTCATGGGGACCTTCACTTCTTCCACAGACGATCATCATCCTCATCACTGACGGCATCATTACCCTCCAACGAACACAGCCCTCAGACGAGAACCCTCTTCAACAACACCCCACCACTCACGAGATCAGCTCTCTTTCACGCTAACATGCAGAAGACATCAACAAGTCACTGACCTCAACCAAAGCAAGCAGCATCCTCCAACCTAGCCGACCCTAAACCTAATCTTCTCAGCTCTTCACCGTGACAACATGCCCAAAACAACGTGATAACCAGACTCAAAGCGTCCCTCACTCTCCCTTCTCTCCATGCACAGCAGCCCACAAACCTAGCAGTCACCACCGAACAAGAAACACACTCACAAACTCAGTCCTTCACGCCATACGCAGCCCCCTCATTCTTCAGAAAATCATCACAGCCGAGACACAGCACCTGCAGTTCACAGCAGCCTTCCATCACCATGCATCGTGAGCCTTCAAGACCTTGCCCTTAACTCATCATCTTCACGCCACTTGCCCCTGGAATGGAATTCACGTGAAACCTCCAGCCCTCTCAAAAAGCCACACAACTCACGCCACTTACACCCAGATCGTAGAACCATAACAGTCCCCTACACATAACTCTCGGCAAGCCATAAAAGCCCTACGAACTGATCTGGCTCCTTCACCATTAGCCTCTCCTTCTTTCACGCACCACACTGCCAACACATACATCATCAACCCTTCATGAACCAGTAGCCCTAAACTGACGCACCCATACCTCACGCATACCCTCATCTCTTTCTTTTACTCATGCAGACCTGATAACCAACGCATTCAAACAACACACGCACAGCAGCCCTCTAACACTCACCGACTCCTCACCACTCACAAACAACGCACGCACAACAACCAAACATAAACAAGACCCTTCACGTAAGCCCCTAAACCAGACATACATTCACGTAAATCCAAGAACCTAACCAAACCCTAACTCACGCCATAACTGCCCCTGGAAGTCTTCAGTTTCTCGGCAAACAGCAGCCCTTATCTCATCTCATTCGGCCACTGCACAAACTGGCACTCTCCACGCACACAGCCCCCACAAATCCCTTCAAATTGCCGTGAATTACCAAGCCACAAACTGCCCCATGCATGTGCCATGCACACGTGAAACAGCCTCACGCAAACAGTCCCCTAATTCCCAAAACAGTGACCAAAATAACCAAGAGAGAGAAAGAGAATTTGAGTTGAAAAAGAGAGAAAACAGCGAGTGAAAATAACAGAAAAGTACAGAAAAATGATGAGTGGAAATAACGAGTGAAACGGCAAAAACGGCGAGTTGAAACTGTGAGAATATAGATAAAACGGTAAACTGTAACCGCAGGTGAAAACATTGAAAATGGCGAAACCGGATAAAACAGCGGAAAAGCGGACATTGAGAACAGTGGAATGATAACCCTTCCGGCACCGCGGAACGCACTCCCGGACAGCGACTAAAAGGTAAGACCTGAGGGCACCCTTTGTTACTTTACTGTTACGGACGCGGCGTATTCGGTTGATGTCAGATACGTCTAATCAGGTATGCGAGGTCCTACATTAATAGTGGCCAAGTTACTAGCCCACATGTTTATATTTGTACTTGTTATGTTATGAAAACTCATTTTCGAAGCATGTAAATTTAAATGTAAGATTTATTTTTATGAATGTGAATTAGGTTGAATTATCATTGTACATGTATGTTAAGTAGTTTTGATTAATATTGCACAAATCACAAACATTACAAGATGACATAAAGTAAGAGACCATTCCGAACCCAAAGGTTTGAGGCCTTCTCTTGCGAGGGGTGAGTGCGGCCTTAAATCTCATTTCCCATTTTCCCGGCTCACCGGGTGGCGACTCCATGTTATTTCGTACTTCTCAACTAGGCCGCGAGCCTAGGACAGCGTCGCCCAGGTCCTGTTGTCTACAGTCTGGCGACTCCACTGGGGACATAGAGAATTGGCTCCGAAATGATATCTTGTAATGTTTGTGATTTGTGTTTTAATTAATCATGACTACTGTGTTTATGCCTGTGTTTTAGACTGTTGTCATTTGTGTTTATGTTTGTGTTTTGGACTATTGTCATTTGGATTTATTTGGACTCTTTGTTAAAAGATATGAACTCGTTTTCGTTTAAATCGGGACAAGTTCATGTCCTTTTGACAATTAGGCCAAAATTTCTGAAATGCCAATGGGCCAGTTTATGTTTGGGCCTTGTATCATTTGAAGTTATTTAGTTATATTATCGCAAAGTGTAAACCTGTTGGGCCTTTTCAACTGGGACAAGTTTACACTACGCAATAGTGTGATTGAATACTTTAAAATGATAACGGGCCAATTAGTGTAAATTCTTTTATGAGCTTGTTTATTTGCATTGCACACATTACATGCATACATGCATCATGTTAACCATTTGTGTCTTAAAAGCCATCATAGACTCCCGTTGGGTTGGGAAAGAAGAAAGATTCGTCAAAGAACTGTCAGCCAGTATGAGTAAGTCAACCAACAGGGATCCCGCCTAGATCGATTGGAAGCCAAGGTAGCTGAAATTGATAAACAGTTGCAAGTTTTGACCAATGTTGTGATCAGTTTGACCGTGACCCGTGTAGCTAATAACAGAGACTTGTACAACCAGAATGAAAGGATCACTGAGTAACCTTCAAAGGCTGAGCCTACTTCCTCAGAGATTGCTCGTATCAGAAACGGACAACTCCCTCAGCTTGGGTTCACTGTTGTAAAAAAATGTTTGAAAAATTGAAGATGCAAGGAGAATTGGAGTTAAAGAAAGAATGGTTGAAGCCATATGAGTTCTACCTCATAAGTCTGGCACAGACTATTCCTGATTGTAAATCTCAGCTCACCGAAGAAAATCAGATGGTTGATGCATTGGCGACACTAGCCACGACTTGGGAAAATCCGAAGAAATTTGTGATGAGATCATTTGTGTTGACAGCTGTAAGCAAACCGGCGTATGAGACAGACGAGATATCGGATGTGGGAGCCGATGACAGAAGTCCTTGGTATCACGATGTTCAGAGGTATTTGAAACATGGAGAATTCTCAGAAGGAGTAAGCAGAAAAAAAAAAAAAACAGAAAATTGGAAACAATGCCAGGAGATTACCAGATTTGAAAAAAAAAATGATGAGTTTACCGAGTCAGCCGATGTAAGCAGATTGAAGCTGCATTTTGCCTGAAAAAAAAGAAGACTGAACGGTCATCAAGAGAATTGGCAGAAGGCCTAACCCAACGAGATAGGGAATACATTCATGCATACACGTAACTTGCATCATTTGTTTTGTGTTGTGTTTTTTTTGCAGATTTCGGAAGAAAACCAGCAGGGGATTACTAGAAACATGGCGCCGAGGAGCACAAGGAGGATACAACCCATTACAAAAAGGGAGTATCTCTTCACTTGCATATTTACATGCACACGTCTTTATTCTGTTGTTTTGTATTCGCAGGTTTTTTTTTAAAAAAAAAATAAAAAAATAAAAAAAAATAATAAAAATAAAAATCAAGAAGCGGCAAAGATCAAAAGGGGACACAAGCACTGAGGATGACACTGAAGACACATTGACAGAAGAATTTCGGTCATGTCTGGCTGAAGACGATGAAGTCAACACTAAAAGGGAGGCAACCTATGCAATTTGCTGTGATTTCTGTTTCATGTTTTATGGAATTTCTAATTTTGTGTTATTTTTGCAGGTAAAAACAAAGGCGGAGCAAGTTAAGACAGAGAAATTGGTGCTTAGCAATCACAAGAATGAGAGCTAATTCATTAGTTGTGGCAAAGTAAGGAAATAATTATTGAGACGCATCTCAATGAATTTATATCGAGCAAGTGGCGTATTGAAAAGAATCTGAATCGGTGATGTTCCCCGCTGACCAGGTATCCCAAGGCCTATTTGAAAGTTTGTGTTTTATTTGAAAAGTTTGTATTTCATTTTAATTATGGAAAAAACAAATGAGTGTGAAAAAAAAAAGTGTAAAAAAAAAAAAAAAGAAAAAGAAAAAAAGAATGAAAAGAAAAAAAATAAGTGAGAGAAGTCTTTGATAGACAGACGTATGTCCGGTGATGACATTGCATGCTGTAGGAGAGACCCTAGAAACAAAAAGTGCGAGACGTGCTCTCATCCGGTACCCTGAATAGATTGATCTTAGATTAGACTCATAAGCACTTGGTTACGGGATCCTAGCAGTGGAAGCCTGAGTGGTTAGCTAGGTGACTAGTCAATGAGATGATGTATCGGTGAATGACCGTTTGCCTGAATGTCCACACTTGTTTGCTGACGCTATGATATATGATATGGTTGAAATAAAAAAAATGTCTCTGAAAAAAAAAAAAAAAAAATAGACAACCTATAACCGATAAGCGTGAAGCTACCCATGGGCGAGTATTAGGACCACCATGAGGAGAAATGCTACCTTAAAGGGTAGGTGTGTCAGAAAAAAAAAAAAAAAAAAAAAAAAAAAAAAAAAAAAAAAAAAAAGAAAAAAAAAAGAAAATGAAAAGAAAGAGACAAAAGAAAAAAGATGAAAACCATATCATGTTGAGTATGCCGAAGTAATCACAGAATGTGATTTAGACATCCAGGTTGGTTAGTACCCACTGGTCCGATTCTCTGAAGTGAAATCATCGAGTTGGCTTACTTAAGAGGACTAAGCTGCGAAAGAGCCTTGGCACACACACACATGGAGTCTAGCTCAGATCACCCATTCAGATGATTGGACTTGAGTATGTCGAGTACTTCGAAGGTTCTTCGTTTTCAACGCGAAAGCATTCGTTGAGGACAAAATATGTCTATCTATCAAAGATTATCTCGTGAGGGTTGGTGTGTATGTGTAAGAAAGAATATCATATCAGCTTGGGGGCGAGGCCCACATCACATTAGTATCAGTATCGTCGGGTACAGCACTCCGGGTATGGAGAAACAATATCGGTTTGGCCAGGTACGGCACTCCGGGTATGGAGACACAGTATCAGTTTTGCCGGGTATGGCATTCTGGGCGAGGCCCACATTAGTTCGGTATCAGTTCTGCCGGGTATGGCACTCCGCTGGTTGAGGCCCGCATCATAATCAGTCTTTGCCAGGTACGGCACTCTGCGGGTTGAGGCCCACATCATTATCAGCTTTTACCGGGTACGACACTCTGCGGGTTGAGGCCCACGTCACCATCTGTCTTGCCTGGTATGGAAATCTGAGGGCGAGGCCCACATCATTATCTGTAGCAGTCTAGCCAGATATGGCACTCTGGGGGCGAGGCCCACACTATTATCAGACTTTGCTGAGTGTGGCACTTCAAGGGCGAGGACCATATCAGCTTGGGAGCGAGGCTCCACATCTTTATCAGCTTGAGGGCGAGGACCATATCAGCTTGGGAGCGAGGCTCCACATCTTTATCAGCTTGAGGGTGAGGCCCATATCAGCTTGGGAGCGAGGCTCCACATCATCATCAGCTTGGGGGCGAGGCCCATATCAGCTTGGGAGTGAGGCTCCATATCATATCAGCTTGGAGGCGAGGCCCATATCAGCTTGGGAGCGAGGCTCCACACCATATCAGCGTGGGAGCGAGGCTCCATATCATATCAGTTTGGGCCGAGGCCTACATCAACATCAACATCAGTTTGGGGCGAGGCCCACATCGGTATCAGTTTGGGGCGAGGCCCATATCAGTATCAGTTTGGGGCGAGGCCCATATCAGTATCAGTCGGGGGCGAGGCCCATATCAGTATCAGTTTAGGGCGAGGCCCACATCCGTATCGGTTTGGGGCGAGGCCCATATCCATATCAGTTTGGGGCGAGGCCCATATCAGTATCAGTTGCAGGGGCGAGTCCCAGGACCGAGGCCTACATCAGCATCAACATCAGTTTGGGGCGAGGCCCACATCGGTATCAGTCCGGGGGTGAGGCCCACATCAGTATCAGTCTAGGGGCGAGGCCCATATCAGTATCAGTTTGGGCGAGGCCCATATCAGTATCAGTTTGGGGCGAGGCCCATATCAGTATCAGTTTGGGGCGAGGCCCATATCAGTATCAGTCGGGGGCGAGGCCCATATCAGTATCAGTTTAGGGCGAGACCCACATCCGTATCAGTTTGGGGCGAGGCCCATATCCATATCAGTTTGGGGCGAGGCCCACATCAGTATCAGTTTGGGGCGAGGCCCATATCAGTCTGGGGGCGAGGCCCACATCAGTTCATTCTGGGGGCGAGGCCCACGTTAGTTCAGTATCAGCTTTGCCGGGTATGGCATTCTGGGGGCGAGGCCTATATGACATCAGATCAAGCTCAGACATTCGTGACTCTCTAGGTACGGAGGCGCCACGGCGACACCCTAGGTACAGGGTTAGCACTCAAACATTCGTGGCTCTCTAGGTACGGAGACGTCACTTCGACACCCTAGGTACAGGGTTAGCACGCTGGACTATCATGAAGTATTGCAGACTACCGTGGACTACCGTTGATTATCATAAAGTGTTGTGGACTACCGTTGATTATCATAAAGTGTTGTGGACTACCGTTGATTATCATAATGTGTTGTGGACTACAGTTGATTATCATGAAGTGTTGTGGACTATCGTAGATTATCATGAAGCGTCATGAATTATGTGGAATACCGAGGATCATCATGAAGTGTTGTGGACTACTGTGGAATACCGAGGATCATCATGAAGTGTTGTGGACTACCGTGGACTGCCGTCGATTATCATAAAGTGTTGTGGACTACCGTGGACTAGCGTTAACTATCATAAATGCGTTGTGGACTACCGTGGATTATGACGAATATGAAGATTTTGTGGATTATGTGGATTACCGTGGATTATGTGGACTATCGTGGACTACTGAGGAGTACTGTGGATTATCGTGGACTAGGAAGATTATGTGGATTACGTGGATTATGTGGATCATCGTGGATTATGTGGATTGCGTGGACTACCGTGGACTATCGCGAAGTGTTGTGGACTACCGTGGATTATGTGGACTACCGTGGATTATCGTGGACTATGTGGACTACCGTGGATTATGTGGACTATCGTGGACTATCGAAGAGTGTTGTGGACTATGTGGATTATGTGGACTACCGTGGATTATCGTGGATTATGTGGACTACCGTGGACTATCGTGGAGTATTGGGGACTACCATAGATTATCATGGACTAGTGTGGACTATTGTGGACAACCGCGACACCATAGGTACGGGGTTTAGCAAGCCAGGAATGGCACATCATCAAACTCAGCTCGAGACAGCAGGCAAGTCAGGTGGCAGCTGGCGAGCCAGGTAAGTAAAAATGCATTGCACGTAACTTTGATAGGATTGTCATTGTCACACACTACACAAGTCCCATCAAAGTGGGGGCGACTGTAGACACTGCATTTTTGCATATCATGCCCAATGACGAGCCTCGTAAGGAGGCACTACCTTTTCATGTCGTGGAAGTGGCGGAAAGCGGCCGTCGGAAAGGGAAAGTCAAGAATTGACGTTTTGTGGATTTTATTCGCTCGTTTGCTTCGGGTTCATCGTCGCCTTTTCCATTTTAGAATCATCCTTCGCTCGGAACTTTTTCCTCGCTCTTTCTCACACATATTTTCTCTCTCTAATTTCCCTCGCTTGTGACCCTTTAACTTCCATGCAAATCAAAATTCACCAACCAATTAAATTAATTTGAACTAAATTAAATCATTAAAAATTACCAACCAATTAAATGATAATTTTAACATAAATAACGAAGAAGTAAATCACAAATTAAAATACACCCTTCGCACATTCCATACACACACATAAATTAACAATTAAAATTCAATTAATTTCCCCTCCCCATTATATTCGGCCATCACCATGCATCCCACTCTCCATTTCTTTTTTATTTTATTTTCAAAACAATAATATGCCCCACGTGCCATTATCAAGACAAACCCATTTCACTACAACTCCCTCTGCCACCTTTCACCATTTCAATAACAATAATTCCCCCACATTCACGTGAACCACCCACCTAATTCTTTCCAATCAACAAACAAACAATATCCTCCATGACCATTCTGCACAACCCATAACTCATCAATAACCCTCAATCAGTCCACGATAAGCCAGGCCAGCTGCTCTTCTCATGGGGACCTTCACTTCTTCCACAGACGATCATCATCCTCATCACTGACGGCATCATTACCCTCCAACGAACACAGCCCTCAGACGAGAACCCTCTTCAACAACACCCCACCACTCACGAGATCAGCTCTCTTTCACGCTAACATGCAGAAGACATCAACAAGTCACTGACCTCAACCAAAGCAAGCAGCATCCTCCAACCTAGCCGACCCTAAACCTAATCTTTCTCAGCTCTTCACCGTGACAACATGCCCAAAACAACGTGATAACCAGACTCAAAGCGTCCCTCACTCTCCCTTCTCTCCATGCACAGCAGCCCACAAACCTAGCAGTCCACCGAACAAGAAACACACTCACAAACTCAGTCCTTCACGCCATACGCAGCCCCTTCATTCTTCAGAAAATCATCACAGCCGAGACACAGCACCTGCAGTTCACAGCAGCCTTCCATCACCATGCATCGTGAGCCTTCAAGACCTTGCCCTTAACTCATCATCTTCACGCCACTTGCCCCTGGAATTCACGTGAAACCTCCAGCCCTCTCAAAAAGCCACACAACTCACGCCACTTACACCCAGATCGTAGAACCATAACAGTCCCCTACACATAACTCTCGGCAAGCCATAAAAGCCCTACGAACTGATCTGGCTCCTTCACCATTAGCCTCTCCTTCTTTCACGCACCACACTGCCAACACATACATCATCAACCCTTCATGAACCAGTAGCCCTAAACTGACGCACCCATACCTCACGCATACCCTCATCTCTTTCTTTTTACTCATGCAGACCTGATAACCAACGCATTCAAACAACACACGCACAGCAGCCCTCTAACACTCACCGACTCCTCACCACTCACAAACAACGCACGCACAACAACCAAACATAAACAAGACCCTTCACGTAAGCCCCTAAACCAGACATACATTCACGTAAATCCAAGAACCTAACCAAACCCTAACTCACGCCATAACTGCCCCTGGAAGTCTTCAGTTTCTCGGCAAACAGCAGCCCTTATCTCATCTCATTCGGCCACTGCAAAAACTGGCACTCTCCACGCACACAGCCCCCACAAATCCCTTCAAATTGCCGTGAATTACCAAGCCACAAACTGCCCCATGCATGTGCCATGCACACGTGAAACAGCCTCACGCAAACAGTCCCCTAATTCCCAAAACAGTGACCAAAATAACCAAGAGAGAGAAAGAGAATTTGAGTTGAAAAAGAGAGAAAACAGCGAGTGAGTGAAAATAACAGAAAAGTACAGAAAAATGATGAGTGGAAATAACGAGTGAAACGGCAAAAACGGCGAGTTGAAACTGTGAGAATATAGATAAAACGGTAAACTGTAACCGCAGGTGAAAACATTGAAAATGGCGAACCCGGATAAAACAGCGGAAAAGCGGACATTGAGAACAGTGGAATGATAACCCTTCCGGCACCGCGGAACGCACTCCCGGACAGCGACTAAAAGGTAAGACCTGAGGGCACCCTTTGTTACTTTACTGTTACGGACGCGGCATATTCGGTTGATGTCAGATACGTCTAATCAGGTATGCGAGGTCCTACATTAATAGTGGCCAAGTTACTAGCCCACATGTTTATATTTGTACTTGTTATGTTATGAAAACTCATTTTCGAAGCATGTAAATTTAAATGTAAGATTTATTTTTATGAATGTGAATTAGGTTGAATTATCATTGTACATGTATGTTAAGTAGTTTTGATTAATATTGCACAAATCACAAACATTACAAGATGACATAAAGTAAGAGACCATTCCGAACCCAAAGGTTTGAGGCCTTCTCTTGCGAGGGGTGAGTGCGGCCTTAAATCTCATTTTCCCGGCTCACACCGGGTGGCGACTCCATGTTATTTCGTACTTCTCAACTAGGCCGCGAGCCTAGGACAGCGTCGCCCAGGTCCTGTTGTCTACAGTAATGCCCCCGCCACTTTTCAGCGTTGAATGATGGCCATATTCTCAGACATGCTGGAGCAGAGTAGAGTATGTAGGTTTTCATGGATGACTTTTCTGTGTTTGGAGATTATTTTGACCATTGTTTGCAAAATTTGGAAACATGTGTACAAAGGTGCGAAGATACAAACATGGTACTCAATTGGGAAAATTGCCACTTTATAGTGCAAGAAGGCATTGTTCTTGGACACCGGATCTCATAAAAGGGGATTGAGGTAGACAAAGCAAAGATAGAGACAATTGAAAAACTACCTCCACCAACATCAGTAAAAGGTATTCGAAGTTTTCTTGGACATGCAGGTTTTTACAGGATATTTATCAAAGACTTTTCCAAAATTGCAAAACCTCTTTGCAATCTTCTGGAGAAGGATGTGCCTTTCAACTTCACCAAAGAATCCCATGAAGCTTTTGAGATATTAAAACAGAAGCTGGTTAGATGCTGGCATCATTTACCCCATCTCAGACAGCAGTTGGGTAAGTCCTATACAGTGTGTGCCGAAGAAAGGAGGAATTACTGTGGTTACCAATGAAAAGAACGAACTGATTCCAACAAGAACGGTGACTGGATGGAGAGTATGCATGGACTACAGAAAGCTGAATAAAGCCACGAGAAAATGACCATTTTCCACTACCATTCATTGACCATATGTTAGACAGATTGGCGGGACATGAATTCTTTTGCTTTCTTGATGGATATTTAGGATACAATCAGATTGCCATCACCCCAGAAGATCAGGATAAAACCACATTTACATCTCCCTATGGTACTTTTACTTTCCGCAGGATGCCATTTGGATTATGTAATGCCCCCGCCACTTTTCAGCGTTGTATGATGGCCATATTCTCAGACATGCTGGAGCAGAGTATGTAGGTTTTCATGGATGACTTTTCTGTGTTTGGAGATTATTTTGACCATTGTTTGCAAAATTTGGAACAGGTGTTACAAAGGTGCTAAGCTACAAACATGGTACTCAATTGGAAAAAATGCCACTTTATAGTGCAAGAAGGCATTGTTCTTGGACACCGGATCTCATAAAAGGGGATTGAGGTAGACAAAGCAAAGATAGAGACAATTGAAAAACTACCTCCACCAACATCAGTAAAAGGTATTCGAAGTTTTCTTGGACATGCAGGTTTTTACAGGATATTTATCAAAGACTTTTCCAAAATTGCAAAACCTCTTTGCAATCTTCTGGAGAAGGATGTGCCTTTCAACTTCACCAAAGAATCCCAGGAAGCTTTTGAGATATTAAAACAGAAGCTGGTTAGATGCTGGCATCATTTACCCCATCTCAGACAGCAGTTGGGTAAGTCCTATACAGTGTGTGCCGAAGAAAGGAGGAATTACTGTGGTTACCAATGAAAAGAACGAACTGATTCCAACAAGAACGGTGACTGGATGGAGAGTATGCATGGACTACAGAAAGCTGAATAAAGCCACGAGAAAGGACCATTTTCCACTACCATTCATTGACCAGATGTTAGACAGATTGGCGGGACATGAATTCTTTTGCTTTCTTGATAGATATTTAGGATACAATCAGATTGCCATCACCCCAGAAGATCAGGAGAAAACCACATTTACATGTCCCTATGGTACTTTTGCTTTCCGCAGGATGCCATTTGGATTATGTAATGCCCCCGCCACTTTTCAGCGTTGCATGATGGCCATATTCTCAGACATGCTGGAGCAGAGTATGGAGGTTTTCATGGATGACTTTTCTGTGTTTGGAGATTATTTTGACCATTGTTTGCAAAATTTGGAACATGTGTTTCAAAGGTGCGAAGATACAAACACGGTACTCAATTGGGAAAAATGCCACTTTATAGTGCAAGAAGGCATTGTTCTTGGACACCGGATCTCATAAAAGGGGATTGAGGTAGACAAACCAAAGATAGAGACAATTGAAAAACTACCTCCACCAACATCAGTAAAAGGTATTCGAAGTTTTCTTGGACATGCAGGTTTTTATAGGATATTTATCAAAGACTTTTCCAAAATTGCAAAACCTCTTTGCAATCTTCTAGAGAAGGATGTGCCTTTCAACTTCACCAAAGAATCCCAGGAAGCTTTTGAGATATTAAAACAGAAGCTGGTTAGATGCTGGCATCATTTACCCCATCTCAGACAGCAGTTGGGTAAGTCCTATACAATGTGTGCCGAAGAAAGGAGGAATTACTGTGGTTACCAATGAAAAGAACGAACTGATTCCAACAAGAACGGTGACTGGATGGAGAGTATGCATGGACTACAGAAAGCTGAATAAAGCCACGAGAAAGGACCATTTTCCACTACCATTCATTGACCAGATGTTAGACAGATTGGCGGGACATGAATTCTTTTGCTTTCTTGATAGATATTTAGGATACAATCAGATTGCCATCACCCCAGAAGATCAGGAGAAAACCACATTTACATGTCCCTATGGTACTTTTGCTTTCCGCAGGATGCCATTTGGATTATGTAATGCCCCCGCCACTTTTCAGCGTTGCATGATGGCCATATTCTCAGACATGCTGGAGCAGAGTATGGAGGTTTTCATGGATGACTTTTCTGTGTTTGGAGATTATTTTGACCATTGTTTGCAAAATTTGGAACATGTGTTACAAAGGTGCGAAGATACAAACACGGTACTCAATTGGGAAAAATGCCACTTTATAGTGCAAGAAGGCATTGTTCTTGGACACCGGATCTCATAAAAGGGGATTGAGGTAGACAAAGCAAAGATAGAGACAATTGAAAAACTACCTCCACCAACATCAGTAAAAGGTATTCGAAGTTTTCTTGGACATGCAGGTTTTTATAGGATATTTATCAAAGACTTTTCCAAAATTGCAAAACCTCTTTGCAATCTTCTGGAGAAGGATGTGCCTTTCAACTTCACCAAAGAATCCCAGGAAGCTTTTGAGATATTAAAACAGAAGCTGGTTAGATGCTGGCATCATTTACCCCATCTCAGACAGCAGTTGGGTAAGTCCTATACAGTGTGTGCCAAGAAAGGAGGAATTACTGTGGTTACCAATGAAAAGAACGAACTGATTCCAACAAGAACGGTGACTGGATGGAGAGTATGCATGGACTACAGAAAGCTGAATAAAGCCACGAGAAATGACCATTTTCCACTACCATTCATTGACCAGATGTTAGACAGATTGGCGGGACATGAATTCTTTTGCTTTCTTGATGGATATTTAGGATACAATCAGATTGCCATCACCCCAGAAGATCAGGAGAAAAACCACATTTACATCTCCCTATGGTACTTTTGCTTTCCGCAGGATGCCATTTGGATTATGTAATGCCCCCGCCACTTTTCAGCGTTGTATGATGGCCATATTCTCAGACATGCTGGAGCAGAGTATGTAGGTTTTCATGGATGACTTTTCTGTGTTTGGAGATTATTTTGACCATTGTTTGCAAAATTTGGAACAGGTGTTACAAAGGTGCTAAGCTACAAACATGGTACTCAATTGGGAAAAATGCCACTTTATAGTGCAAGAAGGCATTGTTCTTGGACACCGGATCTCATAAAATGGGATTGAGGTAGACAAAGCAAAGATAGAGACAATTGAAAAACTACCTCCACCAACATCAGTAAAAGGTATTCGAAGTTTTCTTGGACATGCGGTTTTTTACAGGATATTATCAAAGACTTTTCCAAAATTGCAAAACCTCTTTGCAATCTTCTGGAGAAGGATGTGCCTTTCAACTTCACCAAGAATCCCAGGAAGCTTTTGAGATATTAAAACAGAAGAAGCTGGTTAGATGCTGGCATCATTTACCCCATCTCAGACAGCAGTTGGGTAAGTCCTATACAGTGTGTGCCGAAGAAGAAAGGAGGAATTACTGTGGTTACCAATGAAAAGAACGAACTGATTCCAACAAGAACGGTGACTGGATGGAGAGTATGCATGGACTACAGAAAGCTGAATAAAGCCACGAGAAAGGACCATTTTCCACTACCATTCATTGACCAGATGTTAGACAGATTGGGGGACATGAATTCTTTTGCTTTCTTGATAGATATTTAGGATACAATCAGATTGCCATCACCCCAGAAGATCAGGAGAAAACCACATTTACATGTCCCTATGGTACTTTTGCTTTCCGCAGGATGCCATTTGGATTATGTAATGCCCCCGCCACTTTTCAGCGTTGCATGATGGCCATATTCTCAGACATGCTGGAGCAGAGTATGGAGGTTTTCATGGATGACTTTTCTGTGTTTGGAGATTATTTTGACCATTGTTTGCAAAATTTGGAACATGTGTTACAAAGGTGCGAAGATACAAACACGGTACTCAATTGGGAAAAATGCCACTTTATAGTGCAAGAAGGCATTGTTCTTGGACACCGGATCTCATAAAAGGGGATTGAGGTAGACAAAGCAAAGATAGAGACAATTGAAAAACTACCTCCACCAACATCAGTAAAAGGTATTCGAAGTTTTCTTGGACATGCAGGTTTTTATAGGATATTTATCAAAGACTTTTCCAAAATTGCAAAACCTCTTTGCAATCTTCTGGAGAAGGATGTGCCTTTCAACTTCACAAAGAATCCCAGGAAGCTTTTGAGATATTAAAACAGAAGCTGGTTAGATGCTGGCATCATTTACCCCATCTCAGACAGCAGTTGGGTAAGTCCTATACAATGTGTGCCGAAAGAAAGGAGGAATTACTGTGGTTACCAATGAAAAGAACGAACTGATTCCAACAAGAACGGTGACTGGATGGAGAGTATGCATGGACTACAGAAAGCTGAATAAAGCCACGAGAAAGGACCATTTTCCACTACCATTCATTGACCAGATGTTAGACAGATTGGCGGGACATGAATTCTTTTGCTTTCTTGATGGATATTTAGGATACAATCAGATTGCCATCACCCCAGAAGATCAGGAGAAAAACCACATTTACATGTCCCTATGGTACTTTTGCTTTCCGCAGGATGCCATTTGGATTATGTAATGCCCCCGCCACTTTTCAGCGTTGAATGATGGCCATATTCTCAGACATGCTGGAGCAGAGTATGTAGGTTTTCATGGATGACTTTTCTGTGTTTGGAGATTATTTTGACCATTGTTTGCAAAATTTGGAACATGTGTTACAAAGGTGCGAAGATACAAACATGGTACTCAATTGGGAAAATTGCCACTTTATAGTGCAAGAAGGCATTGTTCTTGGACACCGGATCTCATAAAAGGGGATTGAGGTAGACAAAGCAAAGATAGAGACAATTGAAAAACTACCTCCACCAACATCAGTAAAAGGTATTCGAAGTTTTCTTGGACATGCAGGTTTTTACAGGATATTTATCAAAGACTTTTCCAAAATTGCAAAACCTCTTTGCAATCTTCTGGAGAAGGATGTGCCTTTCAACTTCACCAAAGAATCCCATGAAGCTTTTGAGATATTAAAACAGAAGCTGGTTAGATGCTGGCATCATTTACCCCATCTCAGACAGCAGTTGGGTAAGTCCTATACAGTGTGTGCCGAAGAAAGGAGGAATTACTGTGGTTACCAATGAAAAGAACGAACTGATTCCAACAAGAACGGTGACTGGATGGAGAGTATGCATGGACTACAGAAAGCTGAATAAAGCCACGAGAAAAGGACCATTTCCACTACCATTCATTGACCATATGTTAGACAGATTGGCGGGACATGAATTCTTTTGCTTTCTTGATGGATATTTAGGATACAATCAGATTGCCATCACCCCAGAAGATCAGGATAAAACCACATTTACATCTCCCTATGGTACTTTTGCTTTCCGCAGGATGCCATTTGGATTATGTAATGCCCCCGCCACTTTTCAGCGTTGTATGATGGCCATATTCTCAGACATGCTGGAGCAGAGTATGTAGGTTTTCATGGATGACTTTTATGTGTTTGGAGATTATTTTGACCATTGTTTGCAAAATTTGGAACAGGTGTTACAAAGGTGCTAAGCTACAAACATGGTACTCAATTGGGAAAAATGCCACTTATAGTGCAAGAAGGCATTGTTCTTGGACACCGGATCTCATAAAAGGGGATTGAGAGGTAGACAAAGCAAAGATAGAGACAATTGAAAAACTACCTCCACCAACATCAGTAAAAGGAATTCGAAGTTTTCTTGGACATGCAGGTTTTTACAGGATATTTATCAAAGACTTTTCCAAAATTGCAAAACCTCTTTGCAATCTTCTGGAGAAGGATGTGCCTTTCAACTTCACCAAAGAATCCCAGGAAGCTTTTGAGATATTAAAACAGAAGCTGGTTAGATTGTGGCATCATTTACCCCATCTCAGACAGCAGTTGGGTAAGTCCTATACAGTGTGTGCCGAAGAAAAGAGGAATTACTGTGGTTACCAATGAAAAGAACGAACTGATTCCAACAAGAACGGTGACTGGATGGAGAGTATGCATGGACTACAGAAAGCTGAATAAAGCCACGAGAAAGGACCATTTTCCACTACCATTCATTGACCAGATGTTAGACAGATTGGCGGGACATGAATTCTTTTGCTTTCTTGATAGATATTTAGGATACAATCAGATTGCCATCACCCCAGAAGATCAGGAGAAAACCACATTTACATGTCCCTATGGTACTTTTGCTTTCCGCAGGATGCATTTGGATTATGTAATGCCCCCGCCACTTTTCAGCGTTGCATGATGGCCATATTCTCAGACATGCTGGAGCAGAGTATGGAGGTTTTCATGGATGACTTTTCTGTGTTTGGAGATTATTTTGACCATTGTTTGCAAAATTTGGAACATGTGTTACAAAGGTGCGAAGATACAAACACGGTACTCAATTGGGAAAAATGCCACTTTATAGTGCAAGAAGGCATTGTTCTTGGACACCGGATCTCATAAAAGGGGATTGAGGTAGACAAAGCAAAGATAGAGACAATTGAAAAAACTACCTCCACCAACATCAGTAAAAGGTATTCGAAGTTTTCTTGGACATGCAGGTTTTTATAGGATATTTATCAAAGACTTTTCCAAAATTGCAAAACCTCTTTGCAATCTTCTGGAGAAGGATGTTCCTTTCAACTTCACCAAAGAATCCCAGGAAGCTTTTGAGATATTAAAACAGAAGCTGGTTAGATGCTGGCATCATTTACCCCATCTCAGACAGCAGTTGGGTAAGTCCTATACAATGTGTGCCGAAGAAAGGAGGAATTACTGTGGTTACCAATGAAAAGAACGAACTGATTCCAACAAGAACGGTGACTGGATGGAGAGTATGCATGGACTACAGAAAGCTGAATAAAGCCACGAGAAAGGACCATTTTCCACTACCATTCATTGACCAGATGTTAGACAGATTGGCGGGACATGAATTCTTTTGCTTTCTTGATGGATATTTAGGATACAATCAGATTGCCATCACCCCAGAAGATCAGGAGAAAACCACATTTACATGTCCCTATGGTACTTTTGCTTTCCGCAGGATGCCATTTGGATTATGTAATGCCCCCGCCACTTTTCAGCGTTGAATGATGGCCATATTCTCAGACATGCTGGAGCAGAGTATGTAGGTTTTCATGGATGACTTTTCTGTGTTTGGAGATTATTTTGACCATTGTTTGCAAAATTTGGAACATGTGTTACAAAGGTGCGAAGATACAAACATGGTACTCAATTGGGAAAATTGCCACTTTATAGTGCAAGAAGGCATTGTTCTTGGACACCGGATCTCATAAAAGGGGATTGAGGTAGACAAAGCAAAGATAGAGACAATTGAAAAACTACCTCCACCAACATCAGTAAAAGGTATTCGAAGTTTTCTTGGACATGCAGGTTTTTACAGGATATTTATCAAAGACTTTTCCAAAATTGCAAAACCTCTTTGCAATCTTCTGGAGAAGGATGTGCCTTTCAACTTCACCAAAGAATCCCAGGAAGCTTTTGAGATATTAAAACAGAAGCTGGTTAGATGCTGGCATCATTTACCCCATCTCAGACAGCAGTTGGGTAAGTCCTATACAGTGGTGTGCCGAAGAAAGGAGGAATTACTGTGGTTACCAATGAAAAGAACGAACTGATTCCAACAAGAACGGTGACTGGATGGAGAGTATGCATGGACTACAGAAAGCTGAATAAAGCCACGAGAAAAGGACCATTTTCCACTACCATTCATTGACCATATGTTAGACAGATTGGCGGGACATGAATTCTTTTGCTTTCTTGATGGATATTTAGGATACAATCAGATTGCCATCACCCCAGAAGATCAGAGAGAAAACCACATTTACATGTCCCTATGGTACTTTTGCTTTCCGCAGGATGCCATTTGGATTATGTAATGCCCCGCCACTTTTCAGCGTTGCATGATGGCCATATTCTCAGACATGCTGGAGCAGAGTATGGAGGTTTTCATGGATGACTTTTCTGTTTTGGAGATTATTTTGACCATTGTTTGCAAAATTTGGAACATGTGTTACAAAGGTGCGAAGATACAAACACGGTACTCAATTGGGAAAAATGCCACTTTATAGTGCAAGAAGGCATTGTTCTTGGACACCGGATCTCATAAAAGGGGATTGAGGTAGACAAACCAAAGATAGAGACAATTGAAAAACTACCTCCACCAACATCAGTAAAAGGTATTCGAAGTTTTCTTGGACATGCAGGTTTTATAGGATATTTATCAAAGACTTTTCCAAAATTGCAAAACCTCTTTGCAATCTTCTAGAGAAGGATGTGCCTTTCAACTTCACCAAAGAATCCCAGGAAGCTTTTGAGATATTAAAACATAAGCTGGTTAGATGGTGGCATCATTTACCCCATCTCAGACAGCAGTTGGGTAAGTCCTATACAGTGTGTGCCGAAGAAAGGAGGAATTACTGTGGTTACCAATGAAAAGAACGAACTGATTCCAACAAGAACGGTGACTGGATGGAGAGTATGCATGGACTACAAAAAGCTGAATAAAGCCACGAGAAAAGGACCATTTTCCACTACCATTCATTGACCAGATGTTAGACAGATTGGCGGGACATGAATTCTTTTGCTTTCTTGATGGATATTTAGGATACAATCAGATTGCCATCACCCCAGAAGATCAGGAGAAAACCACATTTACATGTCCCTATGGTACTTTTGCTGTCCGCAGGATGCCATTTGGATTATGTAATGCCCCCGCCACTTTTCAGCGTTGCCTGATGGCCATATTCTCAGACATGTTGGAGCAGAGTATGGAGGTTTTCATGGATGACTTTTCTGTGTTTGGAGATTATTTTGACCATTGTTTGCAAAATTTGGAACATGTGTTACAAAGGTGCGAAGATACAAACATGGTACTCAATTGGGAAAAATGCCACTTTATAGTGCAAGAAGGCATTGTTCTTGGACACCGGATCTCATAAAAGGGGATTGAGGTAGACAAAGCAAAGATAGAGACAATTGAAAAACTACCTCCACCAACATCAGTAAAAGGTATTCGAAGTTTTCTTGGACATGCAGGTTTTTACAGGATATTTATCAAAGACTTTTCCAAAATTGCAAAACCTCTTTGCAATCTTCTGGAGAAGGATGTGCCTTTCAACTTCACCAAAGAATGCCAGAAACTGGTCTCTGCCTCCATCATAGTAGCACCAGACTGGACCATTCCATTTGAAGTGATGTGCGATGCTAGTGATTTTGCTGTAGGTGCAGTTTTGGGACAACGTAAAGCAAAGATTTTCCACACCATTTATTATTCCATCAGAACTCTGAATGAAGCTCAACTTAACTACACAACCACCGAAAAAGAGTTGCTCACAATTGTGTACGCTTTTGATAAATTCCGCTCCTATCTGCTGGGTCCCAAAGTGGTGGTCTACACAGATCATTCAGCAATCAAATATCTGATCACGACGAAAGATGCCAAACCCAGATTGATCCGTTGGATACTTCTTCTGCAAGAATTCAACATGGAGATCAGAGACAGGAAAAGAACAGAGAATCATGTGGCAGATCATCTATCGAGGCTCGAGAATGGAGAAACAACTGACAAAGATCTGTCAATCAAAGAAACTTTTCCATATGAACAGCTGTTTGCCATGAAACAACATGAAGTCCCTTGGTATGCTGGCTATGTCAACTACATTGTGTCAGGAAAATGGCCGTTGGAATGGACAACTCAGCAACGGAAGAAGTTCTTCAAAGAAGTCAAGCACTATGTCTGGGATGAACTGTACCTGTTCAAACACTGTGCTAATCAATTATTGAGACGATGTGTTCCACAAAAGGAAATCAATAGTGTTTTGCAGCAATGTCATTCATCACCATATGGCGGACAATTCGGTGGAAACAAAACTGCAGCCAAAGTCCTACAATCAGGTTTGTTCTGGCCCACTCTTTTTAAAGATGCTTATCTTTTTGGTTTTCAATGTGACAGGTGCGAGAGAACGGGAAATATTTCCAGGAGAAACGAAAGACCATTGCAAAATATTCTAGAAAAGGAAATATTCGATGTGTGGGGTATAGATTTCATGGGACCCTTTGTTCCATCATTCAGAAAACTGTACATCATGTTTGCTATAGACTACGTCTCCAAATGGGTTGAAGCAATTGCATTTCCATCCAATGATTCAAAAGTGGTGATCAAATTCCTGAAAAATAATATTTTCACTCGATTCAGAACACCTCGTGCAATCATCAGTGATGGTGGCTCTCATTTCTGCAACAGATACTTCGATACACTCCTATCCAAATACGAAGTTACTCACAAGGTTACCACATCTTACCACAGCTTACCATCCACAGTCAAATGGACAGGTTGAGGTTTCAAACAGGGAAATCAAATGAATCCTAGAAAGAACCGTTGGATCAACAAGGAGGGACTGGTCAACAAAACTAGATGATGCATTATGGGCCTACTAGACAGCTTACAAGACACCTATTGGTATGTCCCCATATCGATTGGTGTTTGGTAAAGCGTGCCATCTGCCAGTTGAACTTGAGCACAAGGTGTATGGGCACTGAAGAAGTTTAATTTTGATTCACAAGCTGCATGAGAGAAAAGACTTCACCAACTCAATGAATTGGAGGAATTTCGCCTACAGGCTTATGAGAATGCCAAATTGGACAAGGAAAAGACCAAAAAATAGTGCACAGACAGTGGAACCAAGCAGCAGCGGTTTTGTTGTACAACTCGAGGTTGAAACTTTTCCCTGGAAAGTTGAAATCTAGGTGGTCAGGTCCATTTGTGATCACTCAGGTTTTACCTTACGGAGCTGTTGAGTTACTGGATCCTAACACCAACAACACATTCAAAGTTAACAGTCAGCGTGTCAAGCATTACTGGGGAGAATCATTTGAGCGACAAAAAAAAAGTGTCACACTTTCAAATCCAGCCTAACGATCGAGAAGTCAAGTCTAGCTGACGACTTTAAACTTAGCGCTCGCAGAGAGGCAACCCATGCAATTTGTGTATATATTGTGATTTGGTGTGATTTAATTTGGTGTGTTTAGTTTTTGCAGATTAAGTCATTTCAGGATGAAAGAAGCTCTCGCAAATCTTCACAAGCAATTTCCTTCTCTCCCTCAAAAATCTCTGATGAAAGTCTACAAAGCTCGCTTGGAACGGATGAGGTTACTGAAAATCCATGGTGTTTCTAATGATATTCGTTGGGTAATTGAAGCACGGGTCCGATTGGCAAGTGAGTCTTCTGACTCTTTTATTTCACATCTACCTGTTTGGAAGAAGCACCTATGCAAAGAAACGTAGAGCTAAGAAAATGGGTGTTGTTACAAATGTGCACGCTGTGGAATGGAATTGCAATACTCGTCGTTCTTAGGAATGGGTCTAATAATCACGAAGACAAAATTAAATTCATTAGGGATGGCTTGAGTAAGGAGTCTTTAGATGATATATCTTCGATTCTTGAGACGCATCCCAGTGGATATGTTCACATAGCCTTTCGCAAATTACATACACAATTTCAAAAATAAAGACAACAGTAAAGTCTTGGGAATCTGACTAAAAAATACCATGTTTGCCAATTTATAAGAAAATTGGATGGGAAGCTTGTCCCTGACGCATAGACGTCAATCAAGCTGTAAATTCTTGTACATATTATATCTCTTTGTCTTTTCCTAATAATTGTGATTTGTTTTGTTGTTTTCTTTTACTTTATCCGACAGGATCCAGACCTTTTTTACTATCACGATTTATTTTACTGTTTAACTGATAATTGTCATTTGGCAGGTACTAGTGCTATTATTTTACTCACCCTTTTCAGGTGTTATAAATTCAACTCATCATTGCACTTTTGAAGACATCCAGAGTAAAACATGGAAGCCACTTCAAGAAGACGAGTTGAAAACATTTGTGTGTTTTGCGGTAGTAGTGTTGGTACTAAACCACAATACGTAGAAGCAGCACAAGAATTGGGTCGAGTCTTAGCTGCAAGAAATATGCACTTAGTATATGGCGGAGGCAATCTTGGACTAATGGGGATCGTTTCAAAGGCCATACAGGAAGGAGGCAGTCACATTTTGGGAATCATCCCAAAACCCTTGGCAGAAGCAAATCTTATTGAACCATCAAACGGAGAGGAATTGATCGTGCCAGGTATGTCTGAACGAATGGTAGAAATGATTAACCGTGTTGATGCTTTTATTGCTTGCCAGGTGGCTTGGGTACATTGGAGGAAATATTTATAGTGCTATCTTGGGCGAACCTGAACATGCACCAGAAACCAATTGGGCTGTTTAACGTTGAAGGATTTTATGATTTTCTTTGTGTGTTTCTTGATGATGCTCGGAGAAATGGGTTCGTGTCAAAACCTATGAAATAACTCCTCTTTACTGCCAGAACTGCTCCAGATCTAATAGATCAACTCTTAGCCTATGAACCACAAGTTGAACCTATCCTTTCAAAGATAAATTGGTCCGAAGACGATCGTGGTAAGAGGCGTCGGATTAATATGGATCTTAACCTTTAATTTCCTGTAGAATTTCAGCTAACCAGGTATTATCTTCTAAACTCTTCTTCTACTGCTTAAGACATTGGGGACAATGTCTCATTTAGGTTTGGGGGAGGGAATTAGTTGATCAGTACCTTGTTTTTAGTTTGTGTGTTGTTTTTAGTCCAAAATTTTTCGAAAAATATAAAAAAATTGAAACTTTTTCAAAAATTACAAAAATATTTTTCATTTTTGTGTTTTTATTTTGACTAAAAAGGTGAAATTGGTAAGAGATAGATGAGTAAGGAGTTTCCACTCCTGAGACGTATCTCAAACCTATTTCGAAACAAGTTAATTTTTGTTTATTTCCTTTTAAATTATTTAATTTGTGAATTCTCCATAATACTGACTAAAATGGATCTTCATATGCTCAGTTGGTAGGTATTATCAACATACATGGAAACATACGGACATGAGCTGTAATTGAAAAGTTTGTAATATTCAATGCTCTAGTTTAATTGGAGGAAGCATCTCAAAAAATGTTGGAGTAAAAAAAAAATAAAATAAAATCTGAGATCCGAGTTATTAAGTTTGTAAGGGTGTTTTAACACCTAGTTCCCTAAAACCAACTGGTTTGGGAGTCACTGGCCCAAAGCTCGCTACATGGATCAAAGATGCTGCAAAAATATATATATCTGAAGTCTGAGTAATTAAGTCGGTAGGGGTGTCTTAACACCTGGTGCCCTAAAGCCAACTGGTTTGGGAGCCACCGACCCAACACTCGTTACATATATGGAAGGTATTGTATATAAATAAAAAAAAAAAAAAATTCAGAAAAATGAGAAAAATTATTCCATTGCTACAAAAAGGTGTGAAATCTGATAAAACTTTAGGACAAAAATATTACTCTCTTATCAACTGCACTTATGACTGTTGTGGGCAAAAATAAGTTGATTAATATTTTGTTGGCTGTGTATATGGAGAATGGTAAATATAATCGGAGAATTTACTTTATTCAGTAATTTAGAATGAAACAAAACAACTAGTAACTTGGAGTAGAAGTTTCACCTGATTAGTCACTAACTTCTTTATTCTCTTTTCGCTTGTCTTTTTGATTTTGTGGGCATTAGTTTCACTACCTTTTTACTTTTATAAAATGTTTGTGGGTATCATTGCTGTAAACCCTCACGAGACTACAACTCGTTCACTAGGGACACCTAGGGGTTTAAAGGCTTGTTGCATATGCTAAATGCAACCGTGATCCCTACGAAAGTGGCTTAGTTAAATTTATTATGTTATTTTATTTTGTGTTTTGCTCGAGGACTAGCAAAATGTTAGGTTTGGGGGTGTGATGAATGGTAAATCTGTCACTATTTCTGTAGGCACTTCATTTTTACACATAAGTCCCTATGACGAGTCTCATTTTGGAGACACTACCTTTTAAGTCACAGAGGTCACGGAAAACGGACATCGGAAGGGGAAATTCAGAAAAAACAAGGTTCACTGTTTTCGTTCATGCTGCGTTCGTGTATGCGTTCGAACGGTAAACAGATTGCAGGCGTTTGTGCCGCGTTCGAGGAGGCGTTCGAACAGTGTCGGTAATTCTGGTTTTGCTGCTAGCCTCACATCAAGCCCAATTCGCCCAAGCCTTGGCCCACATGCCCAAGCCCACTTAAAACACATATTTAACACATGGTGAAATAAAAACAAATCTAAAAAATCACATACCAAATTAAAAGATTCATGCCTAATTAAAATCAATCAACCATTAGATTCCCAATCAAATATATATTATTCCTAACTTAAAATATTGTATTCCTAAACCAAGCCAATCAAATATTCAACCTTCCCTATCTAGCCAAGATTTGTCCCCCCTCAATCTTTGACTTCCCTTATCCAACACCAAATCAAATCCCTTTCCTTGTCAAGCCTAACCCTTTGCCTATAAAAAGAACCCTTCACCAACCTTCTCAACCCTAGCTAGCTCATACAGAACTCACACAAAAATCTCAACACAAAGAACCTTAACCTCTCACGACAATAGCAACGAAAAGAACATAAGCAATTCCCTTCATCTCCTCCACTCCATAACCGAAAAACAGCACCCTCCTAAATCTCTACCCATCACCAAAAATCCCCCCATACAGTAGCCCTCCATCACCGAAAACATACCTCCAAACAGCAGCCCAAACACACCAAAACTGACCCAAACCAGTCCCTAAATCACGCCTAAACAGCAGTAATTTAACCCCTAAAACAACAGAAAAATACACTTAAAACATTCCCTAAAAACCTTAAAAACAGTAACTTAAAAAACTGCATTCATAATCCTTAAAAGACTCACACAAGACTACAACTAAAACCCACACAAAAACTTGGAACAGTCTGTTGAAACGTCAAAACAGGTGACCTGAACAGTGAGCAGCAAAACAGAGGCCGAACAGTAGCAAATCGGAGTCAAAAGCAGCAGCAAAAGACGGAGAACGACTACTCCAAACAGTGAGACAACGAACGAGAACAGTGAACCAGTGAACCCAAAGAGTTGCGGAGCATCCACCCTTCCGACGACCGGTGCCGTACATCCGAGAGGTGATTTAAAAGGTTAGACCTGAGGGTACTTTTCACACTCATCTTTATTTGATTTTTGTTATTTATTTTGATCGTATTTTACTTATTCTTTAAATCTCGTTTGTGTATGATGTGTGTTGTGGGTATTGGATGAATGAGAGATGTGTCAACTCTCGCGGTATATCAGATGGAAACCCGGACATAAATTTCATAGCCGATTCCGAATGGACGGTAATATGATCTGTACTCGGGACACAACTCCACGTACCGCTTGAGTAAACGGCACCCTCTTTTGTTTTGTGTTGCTTTTGTTTATTTTTCGTCACTTGAATTATGTATGTTGTTTATTTATGCATGATTCAATCGAGCGCATGGGCTTAGTAAGTGGAATGAAAAATCCCCTATGGGGAGGGGTTAAAGCCCTTTACCACGATGCTTTGCCGCGCCGGTTGATGTGTGTTCGGTTGGATGCAAGATACGTTCAATCGGGCATACTTAGTTTGATATTATTGTCTTTATCTTTTATGTATGGTTCAATCAAGCGCATGGGCTTAGTGAGTTAGTCCAAAGGTCCTCTATTTGAGAGACGAAGAGCCTAAAAGGCCACCTTTGTGACATTACTTCCGCCGCGCTGGACGAAGTGTGTTTGGGTTGAATGTACGTTCAATTGGGCATACGAAGTCCTACACTTTTATTGTCTTTATTTCATATTTTGTGATGTGACGTGCATGGGCTTAGTATGTTGGTCTAAAGGTCCTCTCTTTGAGAGACCAAGAGCCCCAAAAGGCCACCTTTACGGCAGTACTTCGCCGCGCCCCTTTATTTTGTTGTTTATGTATTGCGTCCCATTTCATGCATCATGTCTGTTCCCGTTCGAACGCGTTTACGAACGCAACTTGAACGCGCATGCATTTTGCCTTATCATGTATCAGGTCTCATTTTCGTTCGAACGCGTTCACGAACGCCATACGAACGTGAGCATTCTGTTTCATTTCTGTTCGAACGCGTTAACAAACGCCATACGAACATGAGCATTCTGTTTCATTTCCGTTCGAACGCGTTATCAAACGCCACACGAACGCAAACCTTATGTTTACCGTTCGAACGCATTTACGAACGCTACACGAACGCGCACACACTGAACTGAGTCTGTCTTATCATATTCATGGATAATTGCCTCTTGTTGATCTTTCTTGTATTATGTAGCCAATCATATTATTTGTATTCCTGCATTTATCCATTCTATGTGTTCTTAGGATGATATTCAAGCATGATTAGGCTGTTAGCATGTTATTTGGTTAATAGGTTCATGAGATAGTACTCAAGCATGATTAGGTTGTTCTTAGTTTTCCATATCATATGATCGAGAAATGTTCATGAGATTGCCATGATGTTGCATGTTGTGATGACTAATTCCCTGCATGTAGAGTTAGAAGCATGATACTCTTGGAAATAAGTGTTACTTAGGCCTGATTAAATTATTACACAAATCCTTTCATTACAAGTGACATAAGTAAGGGACCATTCCGAACCCACGGTTTGAGGTCTTCCCTTGCGAGGGGTGGCGACTCCATTATTCTCCGGTTTAGTCCTCCGTGGCTACTCTGTACTCCCGACCGGGCCGCGAGCCCGGGACAGCATGCGTCGCCCCAGATTCCTATGTTCCCACAGTCTGGCGACTCCACTGGGGATAGAGAATCGGCCCCGAAATATTGACTTGTGATGTTTGGATTTATGTTTTAATTGACCGTGTCTATAGTGGATAAAGTAAGGGTTTAATCAAAGGCATTTTGAGGCTAGGTAATGGTTTGGTGTCTTCCTTCATTCACTACCTTTCTAGAAGGAAAAGCTGTGAAGGCACCTAGATAGCCATCTACTCGTAGCCTATTGTGATGGACTAATTTGGAGGACTCGTTGTTTATTCCTGACACCAAGCGATAAGAGCCTAAGAGGCTTGGTTATTTAAGTGAGCCTCGCTCCACCTTCCTCTGGGGGATCTACAACGGGAAATCCATTTGACAGTCCATACACACCATAGCTCATTGGCACGTACCTTAGTGTATAAAAAAGGGTGCGCTCACTTGGTTGCTCGAACCCTTGAGTGGGGAGACCTAGTTGTGGGCCATCCTTCGCCGTGAGAGCCTTTGTCTATACTCTTACTAACCCACCCATAGACCGGGTTGGCTAAAGTAACAATGATTTCCTTGAATATGTGCTTGTGGACCATCCTCATTTGGATGCAGTTGGACTATTGTCAGAAATGCGGGCTTGCTGGGCCATTTAAACTGGGGCAAGTTCGCACCTTATGACTAATAGGCCAAAAGCTTCTGAAATGTTGATAGGCCATTTTGTAGAAATTATTATGTCATGTTTGCATAATCTTTCTTCTATGCTTGTGTTTGGGAACATCTTTGTTTGGATCCATTTGGACCATTTATCATGGGATATGGGCTTGTTGGGCCATTTAAACTGGGGCAAGAACGTATTTCATGACTATTGGCCAAAGGCTTCTAAGTGATTGATGGGCCACTTTGTGATTGTGTTCGGAACGTTACCATTTGGATTTAGTTGGGCTCCTTGCCATGAGATGTGTACTCGTTGGGCCATTTAAACTGGGACGAGTTCACTCCTATGACAGTTAGCCCAAAAGCTTCTAAAATGATAAGGGGCCGATTTGTTTGAAAATTTTAGTTGATTTAGTATGTTATATATGTTACGTGCATCTCATGCACCCCATGCATACATACATCATGTTAACCCTTGTGTTCTGAAAGCCATCATAGATTCCCGTTGGGTTAGAAAAAAAGGGAAGACTCACCAAAATACTGAGAATAGACATGAGTGAATCAGATACTGAGGTATCCCGAATAGATCAGTTGGAAAATGGTTTCGCCAAGATTACTGAACAGTTGCAAGCCTTGACTACTGCCATGACAAATATGGCTGTGCCCCGTGCTGGGGGAAATTATGAGAATGTGAGGCTTGATGAGCCTTCGAATGGGTTGGGGGATGATACCCCCGCTTTTGATGATGATATGGCAGAGTATGCAGCAGGCAGAGTATCTGGGTCTCAGACAGAGTTACAGAAGCTTCGGGATCAGGTTGAAACAGTTACCCACAAAATGAGGGTAAGAATGAGGATTTGTTAGATTATGAGGCAATGACGTTCGGAGAACAGCTGCCAGCTCAGTTTAAATTGCCCGACATGGCCAAGTTTAATGGGAATGGAGACCCGAGAGTCCATCTGCAGCAATATGTCTCAGTCATGAGTTCAATGGGCCTATCACAGCGCCAAGTCCAAAAGATGTTTGGGATGTCACTCGAGGGGGCACATGTGGTTTGGTATCATAGCCTTGAGAAGAAGGTTAAGGAAGATTGGAAGGAACTAGCTGATGCTTTTCTGAAACAGTATGTTACAGACTTAGAAATTGACTTGTCACTCCGTGATTTGGAGAACACTAAGCAGAAGCCGAAAGAAAGCTTCAAGGAGTATGTAGACCGCTGGAGGAGCCAGCTTCTGAAAATGCAGACTCGGCCCTCTGAGAAAGACCAAATCAAAATGATCATCAAGGGCACCAAGCCCTCTATTTATAGTAAGCTGAGGAGGATGACCTCGATGATTGCTGATTTTCGACAGTTGAGGGAAACTGTCATGGATATTGAGGAAGAGGAGGCTGAAAAAATAAATTCTAATGGCCAGAATAGACGGACTTTTGGGGGGTATTCTGAGACTAAGCCCGCTACTGTCGAGGTTGCTGCCATTAGGAACCGGCAATTCTCCAACCTTGGTAGACCTTTGTCGAAGGTATTTGAAGAGTTACAGGGTCAAGGAATCTTGAAACCCTTAGAAGGCAAGCCACTTCCGCACCCCCCACCACCACACATAAATGTGAACCTTTATTGTCACTTCCACCAGCTACATGGCCATGACACCGACAACTGCACCCGCCTCAGGCATGAAATTCAAGATCTCATAGATTCCCATAAAATACCCAACCCATGAAAAGAAACCCTCAAGCTTCTTACATGGATGACAGTGAAGAACCACAGGCCGAGGAAGAAGGCAGTGCTGCGGATGATGGAGATGTTACTCCTAGTCTATTTGATCCAGTTTTTTTAAATGACATTGATTTTGTTACTTGTTCGAACTCTTTTCCTCAACAATAATAAAGACGTTCATTTCGCTGAAACTCTTCTACAATATGAGTATATTTGAGAAAAATATTCAACCTTGGTACTATGGAATCCAGTGATGAACACGGGGAACCTTCGAAATAAGCAAACAGAAAAGATAAGATAGACATTCAGAAATTGGGAAATAGAGCCAGTGAAAAAATCAGACTTGGAAGGGAATTAGTTCGCCGAGCCGATCAACGTAGACAGATTGAAGAAGTAGCTTGTCTGAGGAAGAGAAAGCTAAGCAGTCACCAAGAGAATTGAAGGAAGACCTAACCCGACGGGATAGGAACATTCATGCATGCATACACGTAACGTATTTTGCATCCTTTCGTGTTTGTTCTGTTTATAATAACAGGTTTCGAAGGAGAAAAAAAAATAAAGCGCCAAATGCAAGCCAACCAGAAGCAGTAACAGTACAATGTCAGCGGTCTTCAGGAATGAATCACATGGGCGAGGCCCATATCAAGCAGTATCAGTCTGAGGGCGAGGCCCATATCAATAGCAGTTGGGGGCGAGGCCCGTATCAGTATCAGTCTGGGGGCGAGGCCCATATCAGTAGCAGTTAGGGCCGAGGCCCACATCAGCATTAGTTTGGGGACGAGTCCAGGGCGAGGCCTACATTAGTATCAGTTTGGGGATGAGTCCCAGGGCCGAGGCCCATATCAGTATCAGTTCAGGGGCCAGGCCCCACCACAGCATCAGTATCAGTTTAGCCGGGAATGGCACTCAAGAATGGAAACACAGTTCGAGAATGAACAAGCCTGGAATGGCACTCCAAGAATGGAAATACAGTTTGAGAATGAACAAGCCGGGAATGGCACTCCAAGAATGGAAACACAGTTCGAGAATGAACAAGCCGGGAATGGCACTCCGAGAATGGAAATACAGTTCGAGAATGAACAAGCCGGGAATGGCACTCCAAGAATGGAAATACATTTCGAGAATGAACAAGCCGGGAATGGCACTCCAAGAATGGAAGCACGGTTCAGGAATGAACCACCTCACAGTAACGGTTCGGGAATGGACCACCTCACAGTAACAGTTCGGGAATGGACACCTCACGGTAACGGTTCGGGAATGAACCACCTCACAGTAACGGTTCGGGAATGGACCACCTCACAGTAACAGTTCGGGAATGGACCACCTTACAGTAACGGTTCGGGAATGGACCACCTCACAGTAACGGTTCGGGAATGGACCACCTTACAGTAACAGTTCGGGGATGGACACCTCACAGTAACAGTTCGGGAATGGACCACCTCACGATAACAGTTCGGGAATGAACACCTCACAGTAACGATTCGGGAATGGACCAACTCACAGTAACGGTTCGGGAATGGACCACCTTACGGCAACGGTTCGGGAATGGACCACATCACCACACGGTTCGGGAATGAACCAGGGGTCGCAGCACCTCACCACCTAAATCAACTCGACACGTGGAAAGTCAAGTGGCAGTTGGCGAGCCAGGTAAGTGAAAATGCATTGCATAACTTTGATAGGATTGTCACTGTTGCACATTACACAAGTCCCATCAAAGTGGGGGCGACTGTAGGCACTGTATTTTTACACATAAGTCCCTATGATGAGTCTCATTTTGGAGACACTACCTTTTAAGTCACAGAGGTCACGGAAAACGGACATCGGAAGGGGAAATTCAGAAAAAACAAGGTTCACTGTTTTCGTTCGTGCTGCGTTCGTGTATGCGTTCGAACGGTAAACAGATTACAGGCGTTCGTGCCGCGTTCGAGGAGGCGTTCGAACGGTGTCGGTAATTCTGGTTTTGCTGCTAGCCTCACATTAAGCCCAATTCGCCCAAGCCTTGGCCCACACGCTCAAGCCCACTTAAAACACATATTTAACACATGGTGAATCAAAACAAATCTAAAATCACATACCAAATTAAAAAGATGTCATGCCTAATTAAAATCAATCAACCAATTATATTCCCAATCAAATATATATTATTCCTAACTTAAAATATTGTATTCCTAAACCAAGCCAATCAAATATTCAACCTTCCCTATCTAGCCAAGATTTGTCCCCCCTCAATCTTTGACTTCCCTTATCCAACACCAAATCAAATCCCTTTCCTTGTCAAGCCTAACCTTTGCCTATAAAAAAACCCTTCACCAACCTTCTCACCCTAGCTAGCTCATACAGAACTCACACAAAAATCTCAACACAAAGAACCTTAACCTCTCACGACAATAGCAACGAAAAGAACATAAGCAATTCCCTTCATCTTCTCCACTCCATAACCGAAAAACAGCACCCTCCTAAATCTCTACCCATCACCGAAAATCCCCCCATACAGTAGCCCTCCATCACCGAAAATATACCTCCAAACAGCAGCCCAAACACACCAAAACTGACCCAAACCAGTCCCTAAATCACGCCCAAACAGCAGTAATTTAACCCCTAAAACAACAGAAAAATACACTTAAAACATTCCCTAAAAACCTTAAAAACAGTAACTTAAAAAACTGCATTCATAATCCTTAAAAGACTCACACAAGACTACACTAAAAACCCACACAAAAACTTGGAACAGTCTGTTGAAACGTCAAAACAGGTGACCTGAACAGTGAGCAGCAAAACAGAGGCCGAACAGTAGCAAATCGGAGTCAAAAGCAGCAGCAAAAGACGGAGAACGACTACTCCAAACAGTGAGACAACGAACGAGAACAGTGAACCAGTGAACCCAAAGAGTTGCGGAGCATCCACCCTTCCGACGACCGTGTGCCGTACATCCGAGAGGTGATTTAAAAGGTTAGACCTGAGGGTACTTTTCACACTCATCTTTATTTGATTTTTGTTATTTATTTTGATCGTATTTTACTTATTCGTTAAATCTCGTTTGTGTATGATGTGTGTTGTGGGTATTGGATGAATGAGAGATGTGTCAACTCTCGCGGTATATCAGATGGAAACCCGGACATAAATTTCATAGCCGATTCCGAATGGACGGTAATATGATCTGTACTCGGGACACAACTCCACGTACCGCTTGAGTAAACGGCACCCTCTTTTGTTTTGTGTTGCTTTTGTTTATTTTTCGTCACTTGAATTATGTATGTTGTTTATTTATACATGATTCAATCGAGCGCATGGGCTTAGTAAGTGGAATGAAAAATCCCCTATGGGGAGGGGTTAAAGCCCTTTACCACGATGCTTTGCCGCGTCGGTTGATGTGTGTTCGGTTGGATGCAAGATACGTTCAATCGGGCATACTTAGTTTGGTATTATTGTCTTTATCTTTTTATGCATGGTTCAATCAAGCGCATGGGCTTAGTGAGTTAGTCCAAAGGTCCTCTATTTGAGAGACGAAGAGCCTAAAAGGCCACCTTTGTGACATTACTTCGCCGCGCTGGACAAAATGTGTTTGGGTTGAATGTACGTTCAATTGGGCATACGAAGTCCTACATTTTTTTTGTCTTTATTTCATATGTTGTGATGTGACACGCATGGGCTTAGTATGTTGGTCTAAAGGTCCTCTCTTTGAGAGACCAAGAGCCCCAAAAGGCCACCTTTACGGCAGTACTTCGCCGCGCCCCTTTATTTTGTTGTTTATGTATTGCGTCCCATTTCATGCATCATGTCTGTTCCCGTTCGAACGCGTTTACGAACGCAACTTGACGCGCATGTATTTTGCCTTATCATGTATCAGGTCTCATTTTCGTTCGAACGCGTTCACGAACGCCATACGAACGTGAGCATTCTGTTTCATTTCTGTTCGAAAGCGTTAACAAACGCCATACGAACGTGAGCATTCTATTTCATTTCCGTTCGAACGCGTTATCAAACGCCACACGAACGCGAACCTTCTGTTTACCATTCGAACGCGTTTACGAACGCTACACGAACGCGCACACACTGAACTGAGTCTGTCTTATCATATTCATGCATAATTGCCTCTTGGTTGATCTTTCTTGTATTATGTAGCCAATCATATTATTTGTATTCCTGCATTTATCCATTCTATGTGTTCTTGGGATGATATTCAAGCATGATTAGGCTGTTAGCATGTTATTTGGTTAATAGGTTCATGAGATAGTACTCAAGCATGATTAGGTTGTTCTTAGTTTTCCATATCATATGATCGAGAAATGTTCATGAGATTGCCATGTGATGTTGCATGTTGTGATGACTAATTCCCTGCATGTATAGTTAGAAGCATGATACTCTTGAAAATAAGTGTTACTTAGGCCTGATTAAATTATTACACAAATCCTTTCATTACAAGTGACATAAGTAAGGGACCATTCCGAACCCAATGGTTTGAGGTCTTCCCTTGCGAGGGGTGAGTGCGGCCTTAAATCACATTTTCCCGGTTCACACCGGGTGGCGACTCCATTATTCTCCGGTTTAGTCCTCCGTGGCTACTCCGTACTCCCGACCGGGCCGCGAGCCCGGGACAGCATGCGTCACCCCAGATTCATGTGTTCCCACAATTTCCCACTCATTTAACCTAATATTTTGTATAGTTTCTTGAGTTTTGTGAATATTTTGATGTGTTTTGTGTTATTTTGTAGATAAATAAAGTTTCAGGACATTCTGGAGGTGATTTGGAGCAAAACAGTGAAAATTGGAAAAATGGGCATTTTGGTAATTTGGGCGCGTCGCGACGCACAAGCACTTTGCGTCGCGACGCCTAACGTGCGCCAAAAAGTGCTAACGTGCACCGGGTTAGAATTTGAGAAGTTTGACTTTGCTAACGTGCGCCGTGCCACGTGTCATCATCCTACGGTACCGACAATCACCATTGCCACATGTGCCACATGTCACTCTATGTCAGCATCCACATCATCAGTTGACCGAGTCAACATGCCACCTCACCGTCACGTCATCATCAGCCAATCACGAAGTGCCATGTGTCAAAATCCTATGGTGCCGACAGTCGCCATTGCCACGTCAGCGCCATGTCAGCATAATAATTGAGTTGTTAGCCGCCTCGCCACGTTTCATCTTATCTTCTTTTCCGAATTTCCACGTGTCAAGCCCTTAGCAAGCCACGCCAAAAGAAGCTGGCGTCGCGACGCTGGAGGCCTACCAGGGTCTATAAATTGAGCTCGAGATTTCAGTTTTAGATGTACCATTCTCTCTCATTTCTTTGATGTAAATAGGGAGTCTTCTGTCTAGTTTCTTTTAACTTCTGTTTTGTAATTAAATTTTAATTACGTTTTGTAATAATAGTATTTTACTTTCTTTATTTTTATAGTTTTTACTATTCACCATGAGGAGGTAACTTCCCCCTACTAGGGGTGAAAGGTAATTCTTTTACTATTGCTATTTAGATTAATCTCCCTTAAAAATAATATATTCACTATTTAAAATTTGACTTAAAAAGGATACCGCCATATTGGCCGGTTGGTAATTCATTTTAATCTGGTTTAAACCTGACTAATCAAGGATACCGCCAGATTGGTCGGTTGGTAATTTAATTTTGGTTCCGCCTTTATGGGTGGTTTATTTTGGTTCCGCCTTTATGGCTGGATTATGGACAAATATTACCGCCTTAATGGCTGGTTGGACTTAATTTGACTTAATCAGGTTACCGCCTATATGGCTGGTTGGTAATATTATCACAAGTTTATATATTATTTTATGGGAGATATCTAAAATAGTAAATAGTAAAAGTAATTCCTTTTCCTTAGCATTTCATTTTATTTTATTTTACTTTTCAATTTCTATTTTACCGCATTTTTACTTTCGGCATTTTTACTTTATGTCTTTTATTTTACTAGCCCTAGTTATGTGTTGTAACAAAATTTGTTATCTAGGCTTGTGATGAATTCCAATATCACCGGTTTATAAGGGGTTAGATTATAGTTTGGGTAATATAAAGATTTATTTATTGAGTCTTAATCTTAATGCTTTTTATTAACTGGCCACTAATAAAATTGACTAGGTAAACTTAAAATGAACTAGACATAGGGATTTTAATTTTAAGACCTTAGACTCAATAGCCCATGATCTTCCTTGAGGATAGATAACCCTTTAATAGATTTCCTTACAGGATAGGAATATACCTGTCGGGCGGGGGTAGCCTTAATTGGAACTTAATCTTAATGAATTCATGTAATTTGGTTGACATAGACATATGGTTCAATTGGGTTATACTGGATATTTGTTGTTGACCATCGGAAGAGGCTTTTACATAATTTAGTGTTCCAGGTTAATAAATCAATATTTTACCCAACTATAAGATAACCACTTCATCTTTAAATAATATTGGAAGAAATCACAACCCTAGATAGTTTTTAATATTGAATTTTCTTAAAACCTACTTTCGACAATTTTACTTACTTGCTTTTAAATTTAGAATCGTCACCATTTCAAATCAATCAATCAACCTGTTAGATACTAGTAATCATTTGATCTCATAAAATTAATAGCTTAGGTATTAAGTCCTCGTGGGATCGATACTTTTTATACTACTTCAACGATACGTACGCTTGCGTTATATGTGTGTGTTTACGCCGGTCAGACTTGTATAGACATGTAGGTGTTTATTTGATCAACACTGAACGACTTACTTAAGATTTCCTAATGGATAGTACACCAACGTCAATAGAAATATTCTCGAGTTGAGCGAGCATTGTGTTGGCAGTCACGATATATGAGTTATCCTCCACACTTTGTTGGCAGTCACGTCACCGATCTATTTAGATCAGACCTCCGCTTGTTCGTTGGGTGTGGACTGATGCTCATGATATCCAGTGCGTATCAAGATAGGATCCGCCAGTCCTGTGTACAGGACATATGCATCCTCACGTGTTTGCGATCTAGTAAATATGTGGCCGTGGTATAACTTCGGAAATTAGTTCCGAGTGTTATTTAGAGATCATAAAATTGAAAGTCGACTATATAATATCGAATGGATTTGACGTTCTTATATATATCCTAGGTATAATATGGATAGCCTGTGACAGAGGGATTATACGTATGCAATGACCTCGGCTTGCATAGTTTAGCGAGATTATCTGTGGTCGTCATAATTCATGAGTGGGTGAATTATGGAAACGAAATTGGATTTCGTGATGGATAAACCTAAACTTAGAGAGTCCCACAATATGAAGTGTACTCGTTGAGCACTTGGGCAACGCGATATGAATAACATGGATTATTCATAACACTTCATCGGATTAAGTGAGTTAATTCGAATCGTTTAATTGGTTAAATGATAACACATGCATTAGGGGATTTTGGCCAATCGTAATTATAGTGTATTTGTATTTGATACATAATACGATTAGATACACATTAATTATTCGTCAAACGAGATTTTGACACATGTCATAAATATATGTATTTGTTATTTATTGTAAATAAAAATACATATATAATAATAATTATATTAATTGATTATTTGGTATTTAATTATTAAATATTTAAATGATTAATTAATAAACTTTTTTTTGTAAATGTTATGAAAATTGTCCAATTATTATTGGTTCACATGGCACGATTTAATTAAACTTTATTTGTCCAAATATGATTTATTAAGATAAAGTTTGATTTATTAATTGATTTAATTTTTTTTGCAATTGGACAAATTTGCCCCCTAAAAGTCGGTTATGTGGCTTTAAAAGAAATAAATTTTATCTTCTTCATATCATCATCCTCCATTGCCGAGACCTCCAAAAGAAAAGGGTTCCAAAGTTTGTTTGAAGAATCCATGAAGAAATGAAGGAAAATCAAGAAAAAAGGCTTAGGAAACAAGAGATTAAAGGTAATCTACTTTAACCCTAAGTTTGGAAATTTAGTTTCTTGTTTATTGATGATCTAGAAAGGTTCTAGGGTTCATTTAATTCTGAAAAATTAGGGCTTTTGATTGTGGATGATGAATTGGAAGTGTTGATGCAGGTGTGAAGTAGTTTTGGATGGAATTAGTGTAATTTGTATCCAATTTGTTCATTTGATGACATGTTACCATTCTATAGTGTTATGACCACTCTTGTAATGCCTAGAATTTTTCTTGGGTGATTCATATGTGGTGACTTGAATTGGTGTTGAGATTAATTTGATTAATGTTGAAAAAATTGAATTTAAAGCATGAAATTTGGTAATTTCGTCTTCTGGCTCAGTTGTGGAAAAACTAGAAATTTTGTGATGAATTTGATGTCATATGAATATATTGGATGTGTTTTGGGAGTTGGAACTTGTTAGGGATATGCCCTATACCCAACTTGTGGATGGGCTATATGTACATGTATTTGTAATATTTTCAGTAATTAATAAAATGGCAATCTTTATTATATGTGTCTTACATAACTTATATGAATCATCAACACTGTAATAAAGCCCTTGGATGCATGAGTTGCTCGTGTCCATCGAACTGACCACCGAAAGTTTTCATATGGAGTGTTTATCCCATGTGTCTGTGAGAACTTTCATATATCGATTATATGACTAGTCCTTTGACTTGAGGTCTTTACATTCTTATGTGTGGATCAAATAACTTTGACATTCTCCTTCCCCGGTTCAAAAGATCCGGTCATAAGGGTATGATTGGGCCATTTGTTGAAACACTTGAAGTTTGTAAAGATAAAACAGAGAATCGCCACTCTCTCGGATAATATTTTCTTATTAGAGTAATATTCCAGTTCACGGGTTGATATGTGTGATCAGTGCTTGAGACTGTGGCCATATCGGAAGAATCATGTGAGATTCTTGGGTTAGCACGATTCAAAACACTATCAAAATCATACCTTTGACCATATGGGTAGACACTTTCCGTACCCTAGGTCAATAGGTGGGGATACAGTGAGGTGAGGGACCGTATCATATGTAAATCGCATACAAAATGAGTATATATATCTCTTTCCTTCTCATTTGGGGGCATTAGCATGTTGCTAGATGTCAACATTTGTCATTGAAATCGAACGACCATCTGATCGGAGGATAATTTATGTTCGATTAAATTATCACGATTCATTTCATGTCCAACTTGAGGGGAACCCAAAATGTCACACACAACAAAGTCTAAATCAATGGTTAACAGTACACAGTACAAATATAACAACATATATGATTGCTGTAAGAATTGTTCATAAATGGTTCAATGTGTTTAATTATTGAACAGATCATTTATGTGGTTCCATAGTGGCTTAGGGATTGGTGAATGACGATAGGGGCACTTTGGGAATTGGAATTAAAAGAAAAAAATTTACTATTCACGTGAATAGTAAATTTTTTTTATATTTGTTTTGAATTCCAATTCGGCCCAAACTCTTATTAAGGTTTTATAATCTCATTAAACCACTAAATTAAGATCCAATGACTAAGATTAAATTAGCTTTTATCCCATATCGATTTCTTAATTAATTTTGTTGTCTTTGGAGCACTATATAAACCCAAAGAATTCTTCACAAATTTGTTACACCAGACCTTTCATATCTTGGGTTTATATAAGTCTGCAACTCTAAATTTTAAGAGTAAGCCACTGATTTTGAGGATCCTTAAGTCTAATTGACTAAAGGAACCTCGAGTTAAATGTTTTGAGGTATTTGCCTAGGCTAGCACCAAGGGCAAAATACCCGTGCACTCAAGGCGTAGTCTTGGCGTTGAGTTTTGGCTTTGGTGTGTGCATCTTTGGAGGCCACACACTTGGGTAGCTCTTTGGAACATGGAAGAGCTTGCTGAGTTCGAGAAAAGCTTGTAGATTGGAGGGAGACTGGAGGAGTCTACGGTTCAAGTAAGTCTTTTTTTTCTTTATTTTATTTAGAGTTCTTATGATAGTTAGCATGTTTAGGTTTATGTTCTTTGCATGTTTTATGAGTTTTTTGCTTAGAATATATAGTAACATGCCTAGGATTGTAGAATAATCAAAACAAATGGGTCTTGGGCAAAGGGAAATTGGCATAATAATTTTATTTTCCGCTGAGCACTCGCGGCCACTTCCCAACAGTGGTATCAGCGCGCCGTATTTATTTTGATTAGTTCTCACTCGTTTGAACTCTAAATTGAGTGTTTAAAAGCGCTTTGGAAAGCTAACACCATGAAATTAATTTTAGGCACAAGTTTTGCATGATTTGGTTAAGATTTTAATTGTGAAATTGCATTTAAAGTTCACGTATCTGCAGAAAAACGTGAATAGTAAATTTATTTGAATAAAATAAAATGCAATATCATAATTAAATATTAATCAAAGTTATTTAATGCCTAAAATAATTCCAACATATTAAAACTCATATGCTTGATGATTCTATATATGATTAGAATTGACATGATTATTTTAGGGTGCAAGCATCTAGAGACTTTCTAAGAAATAGAGAGTGTATTGCTTATCCCTTTGCTAAGTAATTATTCCGTGATGAACTTAGAGATTTATTACCTTTAAGGCTAATAAATATAAATCATTTTTTTATAATAAAAGACATTATAAAAGATACAAGTGGGTTGGGACCAAGGGGTTAATAAAACTTTCCAAACTAAAGTTATTTTAACCAAAGGTATTACTAGAGTTAGATAATGATTTGGTGTCTTCCTTTACTCACTACCTTTTTATAGCCAAAAGGAAACGTTGTGAAGACATTTAGATAATCATTTACTCAAAACTTACCTTAAAGCATATTTAAAGTGTTGGACTAATTTGGAGGATCTATTGTTTATTCCTGTCACCAAGGCAATAAGAGCCTAAGAGGTAAGGGTATTTAAGAGAGTTCGCTCCACCCTCCCTCTGGGGATTTTTCAATGGAGGAATCCATTTGACAGTTATTCACTTAAACTTGCTAAAATCCTCAATAATAATTTAAGTCTAAAATTTGCCTCCCATTGTAAAGTATAGACCCAAATGGCTTAAACCGTAGTGGCATGACTAGGCTTTACCAGACTGACCAATACCAATTTGTCCCCAAATCGTACTATTGACAATGGTTTGACTTTTCTGAGTCATAAGACGCAGCGACCCTTAGGCGTGGTCTTATAACTTAGTGGCAAAGATTGGGTGTCCACAAGGACTAGCATAAGTTATGGCATGTTTGATTGCCCAACCCAATGATCAAGGAATTGTGATTTATATCATAAATTGGTTGGGAACCTACCTAATTATCATATTTTATAACGCACGACCCTAGTCGGAGTTATGAAATGATTATAATGGGATCTTGGCCCACAAGAAATCCATCATATTGGGGTTGATGCGATTTGCTTAAAATTTTAAAACAATTGAATGAGAGCAACTTCATAATATTAAAAGCCCATGTTATTATGAAACATTAATGAAAACATATTCCTAATTTTAACATTTTCTCTTAACATGTGGGTTAAAATATTTCACAAACATTCAAATGGAAAACAGAGTATCACTTCGTTCCATCCTTGATGAGCATAAGCTCAAAGGGGACAACTACAATGACTGGTTTAGAAACCTTAAAATTGTCTTACGACAAGAAAAGATTTTCCATGTTCTTGAAAGACCATTTCCCCATGAACCCGTAGAAGATGCTGACCAAGATACATTTGATGCTTGGAAGAAACACGTTGATGATGATGAGCAAGCAGTTTGCATAATGCTTGGCTCTATGTCGGACGAACTTTAGAAAGCTCAGGAAGATATGGATGCTTAAACCATCATTTTTCACTTGAAGGAGTTGTATGCAACTTCCGTTCATACCGTGAGATTCCAAGTGTCATGTGTCTTATTCCAAACAAGGTATAAGGAATGATCTGTTAGTGGACATGTGCTTAAGATGATTGGCCACATTGAAAAATTGGCCGACCTCGGGTTCATCAATGATCATAAGATAGGTCACGATCTAATTCTTCAATCCTTACCAAAAGAATTCTCTAACTTTATTATGTAGTTTCATCTGTCTGATAATGAAGCTACTTTAGCAGAATTGCACAATCTGATAAAGCAAGCATAGAAGGACTTGAAACCGGAGCTTAAAACCTCCGTCATGCTTACAGGTACAGACCTGAAGCCACGGGGCCCAAATAAAAATAAGGGCAAGGCCAAGGCTCCAGATCACCTAAAGCCCAATGGTAAGGTGGAGAAGAAAAAGGGAAATGGGCCATTGGAAGAAAGACTGCAGATCTTTGAAAGCCAATGAAGCTAAGGAAGCCCAAGAGGCCAATATGCCCAATGCTTCGGGTATGTTGTATATGATTGAACTATATTCTCAAAAATCTGAACCTTCTACTTGGGTGCTTGACACCAGTTGTGGGACTCACTTGTGTAACAATGTGCAGGGCCTAAGAAATAGTAGGAGACCCCGTCATGGGGAGGTTGACTTACGCATGGGTAATGGAGCAAAACTGGCTGCATTGTGCGTGGGGACTTATTCATTATTTTTGCCGAATGGTTTAGTTTTAGACTTAGAAGATTGTGTTTATTTACTTTCTCTAGTAAAGAATATCATTTCAATTTCTTCTTTATGTAATAAAGGTTTTTCATGCCTAATAAGTTGTAATGAATGTTCTATTTATTTCAATGAAATAAAATATGGATATGGTATTTTGAATAATGGTATCTATGTCTTACAAACTAACAAAGAATGTTCAACCTCTAATATATACAATGTTAACTCGAATAATCTCAATGAATCACTTATATTGCATAGTCGTTTAGGTCATATCAATGAAATAAGATTAACTAAGCTACATAAGGATGGGTATTTCAAACCCTTCAAATATAAACCTTATGGAACTTGTGAGTCTTATTTACTTGGTAAAATGACCAAATTACCCTTCAAAGGTTAATGACAGCGTGCAGCGGAGACATTAGAACTCATACACTCTGATGTATGCGAACCAATGTCAGTCACCGCTAGAGGTGGATTCTCCTACTTCATTACCTTTGTCGATGATTTTTCACGATATGGTATGTGGACCTTATGCGGTACAAATCTGAAGCCTTTGAGAAATTCAAAGACTTCAAGGCTAAAGTAGAAAACCAGCTTAATAAAAGTATTAAGTCACTAAGGTCTGACCGAGGTGGTTAATACTTAAGCAATGAATTTCAAGATTACTTGAGAGAATGGCATTGTTTCCCAGTGGACTCCTCCGGGAACTCCACAGCATAATGAGGTATCTGAAAGGAGAAATCAGACATTATTAGATATGGTCTGATCATTCCCATAGGCTGCAAGTGGATTTACAAGAATAAACTGATGCAGAAGGCAACATCCAAACCTATAAGGCTAGGTTGGTGGCGAAAGGTTATAGATAAATCCAAGGAATTGACTGTGACGAAACCTTCTCACATGTTACAATGATAAAGTCCATTCGAATTTTACTGGCACTAGCTGCACACTTTGATTATGAGATTTGGCAGATGGATGTCAAAACATCTTTCCTTAATGGGAACCTCGTATAGGAAGTCTATATGACACAACCTGAGGGGTTTGCATCTAAGGATGATCATAATAAAGTATGCAAGCTTAAACGATCCATTTATGGACTTAAGCAAGCCTCCAAAAGTTGGAATATACGATTTGATGAGACAATCAAAGAATTTAACTTCATCAAAAATGTAGACGAGCCTTGTTTTTACATGAAAAGTAGTGGGAGTGCTGTTGTATTTCTTGTATTATATGTCGATGACATATTAATCACCGGGAATGATATTCCCATGATGCAAGCCACCAAGCAATGGTTATCTCATAATTTCTCCATGAAAGATTTGGGAGAAGCAACCTACATCCTTGGCATTAAGATCTACTGTAATAGATCTAAAAGGTTGTTAGGACTTTCTCAATCTACGTACATAGATAAAGTTTTGAAAATATTCAAAATGGAAGATTCCAAAAGAGGTAATTTACCTACTTGTCATGGAATCAAATTATCTAAGGAGCAATGTCCACATACTCCTTTAGATAGAGAGCGTATGAGTAGGATTCCTTATGCTTCAGCAATAGGATCGATCATGTACGCCATGCTATGTATAAGAACTGATGTCTCTTATGCTCTTAGCATAACAAGCATGTATCAGGAAAATCCTGGTGAGCAACACTGGGCAGCTGTCAAAACAATCATCAAGTATCTGAGAAGAACTAAGGATGTGTTTTTGACATACATAGATTGTTCTGAGATGAAAGTCATTGGTTAATGTGATGCGAGCTTTCAGACCGATAGGGATGACAGCAAATCAGAAACAAGATATTTGTTTACTTTGAATGGCGGTGCTGTCAGTTAGAAAAGCTCAAAACAGTCAACTACAACGGACTCCACCACTGAAGCCGAGTATTTTACAGCATCTGAGGCTGCTAAAGAATCAGTCTGGATAAAGAAGTTCATCACGAAGAAGGAAGTGCTTCATGCGATAAAGAATGGCGTCACAATGTACTGTGACAACACGGGCGCCATTGCTCAATCAAAGGAACCAAGGTCCCACCAGAAATCCAAGCATGTACTTGTTGGTATAAATCTAGGTCCCAAGATCAAACAAGCAATGAAAACATTGTGTGAACACATCAACGGAGATAGCGGAATACTCACATCGATCGGTTGAGTCGATTTGGAGACGAATGAAGCCAAAAAGCCCACTGCCCTTCACGCCAAAACTGACCAGTCCACTGCCTCCAAATTTTCAGATTTGAGCTGAGAAAACGGAGCTCCAAGCCTCGTCTAACGGATCCCGGCTCATGGGCGAACCTCCCTACCACCTTCGCAAGACTCGTAGTGTGCTAGCACTTGCGGTTATCACCATGAAAACGCAACTCTTGCTTCCATTTGTTCACGCCATTTCTGGTTCAAAACCAGTGAAGAAAAATGGTCTTGGGCGTGAGAAGAAGAGAAAGAAATGGAGAGATAGAAATGTGTTGACTTGTTCCAAAAAGTGTAAAGCCTTTTTGATTATATATTTTCCAAAATAATAATCAATTTCCATTTAATTTCATCTAATAAATTAAATGAATTTTGGAGCCAAAACCAAAAGTTTTCCCTCCACTAGCTTTCACTATTCACATCAACTTTAAGTCATATCAACTTTAATAAAGTGACATGTCTTTCAATCAATCAATCACATCAGTCAATCACATCACTCAAAGTGACATTTGTTTTGACGCTTGATGTGACGAATGATTTGACGCTTGATGCGACTTGCGATGCCGCACTCGAATTCGAAATACGAATGCGCTCGCAATCACACTCGGGCTCGGGTTCGTTAATTCCAAATTAACGATTTTTCCGTCGCGTCGTAATTAAATGATTACGCCTAGCGAATTCACTATTCACGTCGCTAACGAATTAATTCTAAATTAATTCGTTCGCCCGAATTAAAATCTAATTTTAATTCTGCGTCGAAATCTAATTTCGTTTAATATATCGAATATATTAATTTAATCGATTAATTCCAAATTAATCGGTATCTCTCTCTAGACGATATTTTATCCTAGATAAAATATCTCTGTTATTAATCCTAGATTAATTTTCTCTCTCTTCTATATAATCCCAGATTATACAAGAGTGCGAGTTGTGCGTCATCGGTGGATTATCGGGAAGCGACCCATGAGATCCCCGGATATATTGGCAGTAAATACGGTCGTCGGAGTATCCGAATCACGTACGTACCAAGTACTACTTTTACCGATTTACGAGACAGGTCGACTCCTAGCAAAGCACCAAGTCTTCAATTCTCCGGACATGTCCATTTAAGAATATTAAGATCTGTATCAAGCGTAGTATACAATTGTATTGTGCATATCGGCCAGTATCGGATTGTCACGTGCTAGGCCTGGGGCTGGATAAGTGTCTGCCCCGTACGAAGCACATGTCGGATGTCTGGTAACTAGTCTCTATAATCGGATATACATGACCTTGTCATAATATCCCGATGGCCGCGCAGCACTTAAGAGCACTAATACCGTATCCTGCGTGACATCATCTCCACTATGACTGGAGTGATACTTCCGTCTTGACATCACATCCAATACACTACGACTCTCTGATAAACCCAGAAGTGGTGTACGCAGAACGGTTAAAGCCTGTACCACCAATACCAAAGTCTATCGATTATCGTAAGTATTAGCGATGTAAGTCTCAGGTTAAGACTATACACACCTACCTTGATTTCGGCCTCCCATAGACACATAGTCATAATACCAATGGGATTCCGAAGGGTCTATCCAGAGCGAAGCTGTTTCCCGTACCATCGGTGAAACACGACCTCCTATCGCACTTGCATAAGTATCCAATACTTATATATATGAGAACTATGCCGTTGTGCCCTCACAACGCACACAAGTGGAATAGAAGCCTATTCCGCATTATCGATGTCCAGTCTCGATAATACTCCGGCTAGGGATATTTAATGATTAATCCTTCGGGGACTGATACTGTCTCATATCATTCTCAGTCCAGGAACTAATCATAGGGACCTCTCTTCATTTATATATCTATGGTGATCTAATCACAAATGATGAGAGTGCAATTTCCTTGTCACATAGTTAATTTGCTACAACAACACAATGATCTGTGCAAATAGTGACGCTATGGGTCATTTTGTCCAACAATCTCCCACTTGGCACATAGCCAGTCACTCAAGTGTCCCACACCCGAACTATGTACGGTTCACTCAAATTGCTGAGGAAAAGTTTTCGTCAGCGGATTTGTTTAATTATCGTCTGACGCGATTTACACGATCATCACATCGCCACGATGTATGATCCGAACGAATCAGATGATATAGAAGTATATATCTGGATCTTCGATGAGACCTTTAATTCCTTAGCCTGTGCTGACGCCTAGCTCAGCTGCTAAGAGAACTATATCTAATCTAATTAGATTTATTTTCGATCCAAATGGCTTCTATTGCTGCCTCAGCTGCAGCAATAATCCGCATTTGTTGTTTATTCGGCAACAGTTATCTTGCTCGGAATATTTCCAGCTCACTATCCCGTTATTCAAACTTTATAGTACCGTAGTATTTAATTGTTTGGAAACTTGCAGCAGTGATCCCAGTCACTTCAAGTTCTCCTTCTCCATAGTTTAAGACAACATCTTTAGTTCTCTAAGATACTAACAGATGTTCTTAACTTCAATCCAGTGACTATCACTTGGATTGACCCGATTGTGACTCCATATGCTCGAAGCGTATGAGACACCAATACAAGTACATTTTAAATGTACAATTTCCCAGAGAGTGTTAACAACTCCAAATCTATCCCAGTAGATCTTTATTCCTTGAATAAAGGTTGTTACTCCCCAGAATTCTACGAAGAATTTCTATTGAAAGAATATCCATGAAAGCCAAGCTTTCACCATTGTTTTATGGGAATTTCATTGTCAGTGCCCTCTCCCACTAACCTCCTTATATACACAAGAATTATTTCGTTTTGAGTCAAATCATAAATCATTATGATTATTTCAAAACGACAGTTCCAAGAACCTTATGCTTGCTTCAATCCAAACATGGATTGAATAACCCGCAAACCTCATTTGTTGGTTATACAAAATCGTCAGGATGTTGTAAACATCCTCCAAAAGGTTTCCTTTTCAGGAAAGCGATTTTGATCTGTATCTGACACATTTCATAAATGAAATACGCAGTTATCAACAAGCATTTTCAAAATGGATTTACCATGGCAACAGGTAAAAGGTTGAACCGTTATTAACACAATGTTGACAACGATACCTTTCCGTCAAAGCCCAGCTTTGTACGTTGGTATGTTGCCTTCCATGTATGTCTTCCTTGAAGACGTTTACGTACCAATCGGCACAATGACTTGTGGTACAACAACTAGTATCCAAAATAGTTGTTATACATGGAATCCATTTCGGACTCATGGCACTTTGCCATAATAAGGAGTCGATACCTCGTATCACTTCCTCAAAACGTAGTCGGTTGGATATACCTTCATAAGATTGACATCTTTATGAGGTTAGATCAGAAACCCATACCCTAGGTTGTTTTCTGACTCTATCCGATCTACGAAGTTCTTGTGTATTTGAAGATTAATGGTATAGATTCATCATAGATGAACTATTTGTGTTCCATTAAGGACTTCGTGCCTTGAACAGTATTACTCCGATTTTCATCGAGTATCACTATCCTCCCACTGACCACTGCATATCGGTATTCCTCTCAGGAAAACCGCATGGTGAGCAACAATCATATTGTTCTCATGTGAGATTTATAAGTACTATACTCAAGGTTTCCCTTCGGATAACCTATATAGGCACTGTTCCAATTTGGGTCTTTCAGTTTGGTATCATCCAAACGTTATGCCTGGCATACCCAAATTATCAGGAATGAGAAACCTGGTTTCTTCCCTGTTCATATCCTTATGACATCTGTCAAACAGATTTATATGGAACCTTATTCTAAATAAGTTTTGCACTGTTAATACATATCCTATTGAAGGAAACAGTAGCTCAGAGCGACTCGTGATAAACTTTATCATGTCCAACAAAATTCGGTTTTAGTTCGGACACACCGTCTAACTGACGTGTCTCGGGAGGAGTCCTCATTTGAAAGAATACCGTACTCTTTCATGTACATATGAAACTTACTGCTTAAGTATTTTCCAATACGGTCTTACCGTGGCGGAATAATACTATAGCCGATCTGTTTTTCTATTTCGTGTCGAAACTCTAAAGTTTCCGATTTGTGTTCTTCAAAAGAAACACATAACCATAACGTGATGCCACATCCGTTAAGGTCACGAAATATTCATGTTCACATCTAGCTTAGCTAGATATGGGCCCACTTACTTCACCATGAATAGGGCTAACAGATCGGTGGCCCTTATACTATTACCAAGTAAATAGTATTTTAGGTACTTTACCTAATAAACTAGATTCGCAGACCTTATTTGAATAGTCAAATCAGTCATAGTACCCACTCTTCAAAAGTGTGGATATACGAGTCTCGTTTAATTGTGTCCTAGACAACAATGCCACAAATAAGTCTCTATTGATCAAATCAATTTGAGCTATTTATTTGTCATTTTTATATGTTTGAGATTTTATTATATTCAAAATATAAATTCTGTTATTTACATCTAATGTATTTATCTCAGTATCATCTTTATATAATAAAACACTTTAGTGTTCTAGAATATAAAGGTTTATCCGCAACGGATTAAACACTGATATAGAGATAATGTCTCTAGTCAAACTAGTTACATTATAACAGTTCCTAATTTAAGTACATACCAAAAGGGTAGTTCCTAAACATAGGTATCTACGGTCGAAACAACGACTTTCGTCCCGTTTCCGATTCGCAGAGAAATCTCGGCTTGAAGTCAGTATCCAGCTCATATCGGATTCTGAACATCAATACATATATATTATGTACCACACTAAGTATTTAAAATCCAATTTCAATACTAGTGGTGAACATAACTTTGACAAAATTTTTAAAGTCAGAGCCTCGCCCTTTCTTTAATTCCTTCGTGTCTGCCATATCCAAATGGTAGTTACTTTGGGATATGTCAATTATCTTTTCAATATTTCACAAACCTTTGGCCAAGCCTGGGTTTCGGAATATCGAAATGATGTGCACCTTGTGCAACTCGCCCAATTGCAAACTTTGACTTTTCACCTCTAGAATAGTCAAATCAATTCTCTAAGAATTATTAATTGCAATTTAATACTTTTAAATCTAAAGATAGATTTATGGTAAGTATATTAATTAAGCACTAAAGTCATCATCACATAAATCTTCCAAAGATTTTATGCTCTACTATTTGCTTAATTATGGGCTTAGTCATAATAAGTTATTTTATCAAATAAATTAACCTATTATTTATTCCCAATATGAAAATTAAATCATTTAAAACATTTAACCCAAGGATTATATATTTTAAATATTCAACCTTTCAATTCTTTCTTGATTTCAATAGTCCAACTATTTAATCAATTTTAATAAGGTACTATTTATTATAATGATTACAATAATCCAATTATTTAATCAACTATAATTTTAATATTGATTACTATAATCCAATTATAAAATCAACTATCATTTAATTCAATTATATTGATTACTATAATCCAATTATAAAATCAACTATATATTGAATGAGTTTGTATATAGTCCAACTATATATATTTAAAACAACATAAAATATTAGTCCAACTAATACTTTTGATTAATATGACGAGTAAAATATAGATGAGCGCGTTTAGCGAGTATTCGAACGAATGTTGCAAATTCAATACTTGCCTCCCACTATTTTTCGTCGAGCCTCTAACCCTCTGTCGAGTACTCGGGAAACCGTGTTTCCTAGTGGGCTAGGATCCCGTTAAATATCACACAATCTTGACTTTGGCCAACAAATTGTATGATAATTAACTAGGTAGATCTCGAAGATCAATTGGATCTCATCCAACTCCTAGATCCAGTAGGTGGACATCCAAGTCCCAAACATATATCTTATATATGCCTATACATCGAATGTATACCATAACCTTTTTCCTCTGAATCAACTAGGCCTTGGCTTTGGCACAACAAACCTAGTGATCCCAGTCAAGCGCGGACCCATTGACATGGAAGCTTCGTAATCAATGTCAATGGACAAGAAGTGGTCTTGACTTTGGCCAACAAACCATAACTTGGACACGACACCGATATGGAACAAAGCCTCGTGATTAAAACACATCTTCGACGGACAAGGGCTTGACTTTGGGCCAAAACCCCTGCCAATCTCGAATCTTGAGTAAGAATCACTCAATGGAAGGAAAATAAACGCTTGATATTTAACTAGGGTTTTCGCGTGCAAATTGGCTACCAATTTAATTATCTTTGTTAAGGTCTCATCATCATACACCCTTAAACATGCATTCTAAACACATAATAAAGCGAGTATGAAATAAATAATAATGATATGCGGATGGATACTATACACATTGATCCTAGATCAAATCTCTCCCTTTCTCACTCAAGCTAGCACTTGTATTACTTCTACCCGTTACACTACACTTCTAAAGAAACCTCATATACATAGAGGGGAATAGGTGAGAAGAGAATACAAAGAGAATGAAGGTGATAAGGCTGGACACGCAGGTCCAATTTAATAAATCGAATTTATTACAACAATTTCTAAAATTGCCCACCCATCTAATATCCATCCGATATACATTATTCATTCAACACAACCACGTATTCACACACATAAGCATGCTATCAATCAATCTAATCAAATTAATTAATCTGATAATTAAGTGATCATCCAATGTTCAAACAACGATTTGATTTTGTTCGAGTCAAACTCGTTTTTGCGAATAAGTACTTAAAGTACGAATTCATGAATTAAATTAAACTACATCATTAAATCAAATTTAACATGTACTTAATACTAATTCAATATTCAATTCCAAATTAAATATTACACTTTTATTTAATAAACCTTTTACGATTTAAATTCCAAATTTAATCGTAACGCGTCTCAAAGACCGATTAACGTCCAATGTCAATTCAATTAAAGTCCAATGGGCTTTTAATTGATTTCTTAAGGCGTGGACTTTTGGTCAACTCGGGTCAAACCGATAACCAAAGTCCAATCCGGGATTTACCCCATAAGCCCATAAATCAATCTTGGCCCATTAGACCCAATTGAACTTTAAAGGTTCATTAGTTGCATTTGGGCTTTATGGTTAAGGTTTTGGGTCCAATTGGATCCAATCCATTTGGCCTAAACCCAACTTGATAAAATCAAGCCCAATAGGCCCAATTACAACATTAGAAGCCCAAATCCAATTTAAGGCCTCAAATAATTAAATTACATAAATCCAATTTAGCAATTTAATTACTTAAAGTGCATACATGATTAATCAACTAAATCAACATTTCCAAAACACTAAATTAGTCCAATTAATCATACTCAATTCATTATTATATGTCCAACACACAAATTGAAAAATCAAACCCATTTACATGTTTAAAAGCTCTCGGCCAAGGAAGGATTTGTGTCCGATTTGGTTTCAATCCAATCGAACCCACAATCGACATTAAATCAACATCCAATTTGATTTCATACACATCCAATGTCACAAAATCAAAATCACCAAGACATTAGGGCATAGTTCCAATTCGGCCAACATAGAATTTTTGGGGATTTATGTTCAATTCAAAGTACAATCCAATTGACCATAAATTAACATCATCCTACATGATTCTAACTCATCCAATCAATCAAAACCAAAAAATTCCAAGAATCCAAAATTACCAATACATTCGGCCAAGAGGAATAATTTGTGGAAAATAATTCCAAATCAATTTTCAACAAATTGGTCCAACCAAAATGCAATTAGACATGTTATAAGCATACTTAAACAATCAATTCATTCAAATCATGCTCAACAAACATTTACCCAAATTTTAAGCCCTACATTTTTCATGCTTGAACCTAAGGCTCTTGATGCCATTGTTGGTATAAATCTAGGTCCCAAGATCAAACAAGCAATGAAAACATTATTTGAACACATCAACGGAGATAGCGGAATACTCACATCGATCGGTTGAGTCGATTTGGAGACGAATGAAGCCAAAAAGCCCACTGCCCTTCACGCCAAAACTGACCAGTCCACTGCCTCCAAATTTTCAGATTTGAGCTGAGAAAACGGAGCTCCAAGCCTCGTCTAACGGATCCCGGCTCATGGGCGAACCTCCCTACCACCTTCGCAAGACTCGTAGTGTGCTAGCACTTGCGGTTATCACCATGAAAACGCAACTCTTGCTTCCCTTTGTTCACGCCATTTCTGGTTCAAAACCAGTGAAGAAAAATGGTCTTGGGCGTGAGAAGAAGAGAAAGAAATGGAGAGATAGAAATGTGTTGACTTGTTCCAAAAAGTGTAAAGCCTTTTTGATTATATATTTTCCAAAATAATAATCAATTTCCATTTAATTTCATCTAATAAATTAAATGAATTTTGGAGCCAAAAACCAAAAGTTTTCCCTCCACTAGCTTTCACTATTCACATCAACTTTAAGTCATATCAACTTTAATAAAGTGACATGTCTTTCAATCAATCAATCACATCAATCAATCACATCACTCAAAGTGACATTTGTTTTGACGCTTGATGTGACGAATGATTTGACGCTTGATGCGACTTGCGATGCCGCACTCGAATTTGAAATACGAATGCGCTCGCAATCACACTCGGGCTCGGGTTCGTTAATTCCAAATTAACGATTTTTCCGTCGCGTCGTAATTAAATGATTACGCCTAGCGAATTCACTATTCACGTCGCTAACGAATTAATTCTAAATTAATTCGTTCGCCCGAATTAAAATCTAATTTTAATTCCGCGTCGAAATCTAATTTCGTTTAATATATCGAATATATTAATTTAATCGATTAATTCCAAATTAATCGTTATCTCTCTCTAAACGATATTTTATCCTAGATAAAATATCTCCGTTATTAATCCTAGATTAATTTTCTCTCTCTTCTATATAATCCCAGATTTTACAAGAGTGCGAGTTGTGCGTCATCGGTGGATTATCGGGAAGCGACCCATGAGATCCCCAGATATATTGGCAGTAAATACGGTCATCGGAGTATCCGAATCACGTACGTACCAAGTACTACGTTTTACCGATTTACGAGACAAGGTCGACTCCTAGCAAAGCACCAAGTCTTCCAATTCTCCGGACATATCCATTTAAGAATATTAAGATCTGTATCAAGCGTAGTATACGATTGTATTGTGCATATCGGCCCAGTATCGGATAGTCACGTGCTAGGCCTGGGGCTGGATAAGTGTCTGCCCCGTACGAAGCACATGTCGGATGTCTGGTAACTAGTCTCTATAATCGGATATACATGACCTTGTTATAATATCCCGATGGCCGCGCAGCACTTAAGAGCACTAATACCGTATCCTGCGTGACATCATCTCCACTATGACTGGAGTGATACTTCCGTCTTGACATCACATCCAATACACTACGACTCTCTGATAAACCCAGAAGTGGTGTACGCAGAACCGGTTAAAGCCTGTACCACCAATACCAAAGTCTATCGATTATCGTAAGTATTAGCGATGTAAGTCTCAGGTTAAGACTATACACACCTACCTTGATTTCGGCCTCCCATAGACACATAGTCATAATACCAATGGGATTCCGAAGGGTCTATCCAGAGCGAAGCTGTTTCCCGTACCATCGGTGAAACACGACCTCCTATCGCACTTGCATAAGTATCCAATACTTATATATATGAGAACTATGCCGTTGTGCCCTCACAACGCACACAAGTGGAATAGTAGCCTATTCTGCATTATCGATGTCCAGTCTCGATAATACTCCGGCTAGGGATATTTAATGATTAATCCTTCGGGGACTGATACTGTCTCATATCATTCTCAGTCCAGGAACTAATCATAGGGACCTCTCTTCATTTATATATCTATGGTGATCTAATCACAAATGATGAGAGTGCAATTTCCTTGTCACATAGTTAATTTGCTACAACAACACAATGATCTGTGCAAATAGTGACGCTATGGGTCATTTTGTCCAACAGTACTCAGGCGATTTCATCTCATCAGGGATATTATTGAGAGAAAATAAGTTATTATAGAGAAAATACCCACAGAAGATAATCTTGCAGATTCTCTGACTAAAGGGCTGACTCAACAAAAGCATGATAGGCACGCCCGAGAGTATGGTGTCCAGATTCATACTAGTTGGCTATAGTGCAAGTGGGAGATTGTTAGGGATATACCCTATACCGAACTTGTGGATGGGTTATATGTACTTGTATTTGTAATATTTTCATTAATTAATAAAATTGCAATCTTCATTATATGTGTCTTACATAACTTATATGAATCATCAACACTGTAATAAAGCCCTTGGAGTAATGAGACGATAGCTTCCACGCCTTATGAGAATCATTACTCTTAAATATTCCTACTCATAGTTTTGTGAATAATCTGTGCGTTAATAAAGCGGAGAGACTAGCATGATGATATGATCCGCCCTTAAGTGGGGTAGCCGATGTCATAGGCTACTAACGAAGATCCGTCCGCTTGGTGTATCACATGGATGCATGAGTTGCTCGTGTCCATCGAACTGACCGCCGAAAGTTTTCATATAGAGTGTTTTTCCTATGTGTCTGTAAGAACTTTCATGTATCGATTATATGACTAGTCATTTGACTTTAGGTCTTTACAATCATATGTGTGGATCAATTAACTTTGACATTCTCCTTCCCCGGTTCAAAAGATCCGGAAATAAGGGTATGATTGGGTCATTTGTTGAAACACATGAAGTTTGTAAAGATACAACAGAGAATCGCCATTCTGTCGGATAATATTTTCTTATAAGAGTATTATTCTTGTTCGCAGGTTGATATGTGTGATCAGTGCTTGAGATGTGGCCACATCGGAAGAATCATGTGACATTCTTGGGTTAGCACGATTCATGACATTATCAACATCATACCTTTGACCATATAGGTAGACACTTTCTGTACCCTAGGTCAATAGTGGGGATACAGTGAGGTGATGGAGCGTATCATATGTAAATCGCATACATAAAGGGTATATATATCTATTTCCTTCTCATTTGGGGGCCTTGGCATGTTGCTAGATGTCAACCTTGGTCATTGAAATCGAACGACCATCTGATCGGAGGATAATTTCCGTTCGATTAAATTATCACGATTCCTTTCATGTCCAACTTGAGGGGAACCCAAAAGGTCACACACAATAAGTCGAAATCAATGGTTAACAGTGCACAGTACAAATATAACAGCATATATGATTGCTGTAGGAATTGTTCATAAATGGTTCAATGTGTATAATTATTGAACAGATCATTTATGAGGTTCCATAGTGGCTTAGGGATTGGTGAATGATGATAGGGGCACTTTGGGAATTGGAATTTTAAAAAATTACTATTAATGTGAATAGTAAACTTTTTTTTTATTTGTTTTCAATTCCAATTCGGCCCAAACTCTTATTAGGGTTTTATAAACTAATTAAACCACTAAATTAATATCCAATGGCCATGATTAAGTTAGCTTTTATCCCACATCAGATTCTTAATTAATTTTGTTCTCTTTGGAGCACTATATAAACCCAAAGAATTCTTCACAAATTTTCTACACCAAACCTTTCATATCTTGGGTTTATATAAATGAGCAACTCTAAAGTTTAAGAGTAAGCCACTGATTTTGAGGATCCTTAAGTCTAATTGACTAGAGGAACCTCGAGTTAAAAGTTTTGAGGTATTTTCCTAGGCTAGCACCAAGGGCAAAATACCCGTGCACTCAAGGCGTAGTCTTGCCATTAAGTTTTGGCTTTGGTGTGTGCATCTTTGGAGGCCACACACTTGGGTGGCTCTTTGGAACGTGGTAGAGCTTGTTGAGTTTGAGAAAAGCTTGTAGATTGGACGGAGGACTGGAGGAGTCTACGGTTCAAGTAAGTATTTTTCTTTCTTTATTTTATTTAGAGTTCTTATGATAGTTAGCATGTTTAGGTTTATGTTCTTTGCATGTTTTATGAGTGTTATGCTTAGAATATATAGTAACATGCCTAGGCTTGTAGAATAATAAAAACAAATGGGTCTTGGGCAAAGGGTAAGCGGCATAATAATTTTATTCTTTCACGAAAACGGAGATTGGGAGATTACGAGACAATAACATTGACGGAAGAATGCAGTGCCATCATTCAGAGGAAACTTCCCCCAAAGTTGAAAGATCCTGGCAGTTTCACTGTCCCATGCACCATTGGAGAACGCTAAATCGTTAAGGCTTTATGTGACTTAGGTGCAAGTGTTAATTTGATGCCTTTTTCTATTTACAAGAAACTGCAAATTGGAGAAGCAATGCCTACCTCAGTCTCATTACAACTTGCTGATCGAACGCTCGCATTTCCAAGAGGTGTTGTTGAAGATATGCTGGTCAAAGTCGATAAACTCATTCTTCCAGCAGATTTCATTATCCTTGACATGGAAGAAGACAAAGATGTACCTATCATCCTGGAAAGACCATTCTTGGAGACAGGACGAACTGTGATTGATGTACAAAAAAGAGAACTGACCATGAAAGTTCAGGACCAAGAAGTTACTTTCAATGTTTTCAAAGCCATGAAATTCTCGAGCGATGAAAAGAAAGAAGAATGTTTCAGAATTGATGTTGATGATAGTATTGTTCAGGATACTGATACAACCCCCACGGAAAAACTTGAAGCTTGCATCACCAACATGACTGACAGTGAGCTAGATGCTGAAATCCTGGAATGTATCAACTACCTTGACAAACCATTCAGATTCAAATCGACACCACAAGTGGAAAGCCCGGAACTGCCAAAGAAAGATCGAATCAAGCCTTCGATTAAAGAACCACCACAGCTGGAGCGGAAGTTACTACCGAGTCATCTCAGGTATGTATTTCTTGGAAACTCTTCTGAATTACCTCTTATTATTTCTTCTTCACTAATATTGGAGCAGGAAGAAAAGTTGCTGAGAGTATTACTAGAGCACAAAAGAGCCATTGGCTGGACTATTGCAGACATTCGAGGCATTAGTCCATCATTTTGCATGCACAAGATTCTGATGAATGATGAGTACAAACCCACAGTGGAGCATCAACAGAGACTCAATCCAATCATGAAGGAGGTCGTAAAGAAAGAAATCATCAAATGGTTGGATGCTGGCATTATTTACCTCATCTCATATAGTACTTGGTTGAGTCTTATGCAGTGTGTGCCGAAGAAAGGAGGAATCAATGTGGTTACCAATGAAAAGAACGAGCTAATCCCAACCAGAACGGTGACTGGATAGAGAGTATGTATGGACTACCGAAAGCTGAACAAAGCAACACAGAATGATCATTTTCCGTTGCCATTCATTGAACAGATGCTGGACAGACTGGCGGGACATGAGTTCTATTGCTTTCAGGATGGATATTCAGGGTACAATCAGATTGCTATCGCCCCAGAAGATCAGGAGAAAACCACATTTACATGTCCATATGGTACTTTTGCTTTCTGCAGGATGTCATTTGGATTATGTAATGCCTCTGCCACATTTCAGCGTTGCATGATGGCCATCTTCTTAGACATGCTGGAGCAGAGTATGGAGGTTTTTATGGATGACTTTTCTGTGTTTGGAGACTCTTTTGACCACTGCTTGCAAAATTTGGAACATGTGTTACAAAGGTACGAAGATACAAATCTGGTACTCAATTGGGAGAAATGCCATTTCATGGTATAAGAAGGCATTGTTCTTGGACACCAAATCTCACAAAATGGAATCGAGGTAGACAAATCAAAGATTGAAAAACTACCTCCGCCGACATCTGTCAAAGGGATTCAGAGCTTTCTCGGACATGCAGGTTTTTACAGGAGATTTATCAAAGACCTTTCCAAGATTGCTAAACCTCTGTACAATCTTCTGGAGAAGGATGTTCTTTTCAACTTCACCAAAGAATGCCAGGAAGATTTTGAGATCTTAAATCAAAATCAGACTGGACCCTTCTATTTTAAGTAATGTGCGATGCTAGTGATTTTGCTGTAGGTGCAGTTTTGGGACAACGAAAAGCAAAGATTTTCCACACCATTTACTACTCCAGCAGAACTCTGAATGAAGCTCAACTCAACTACACAACCACTGAAAAGGAGTTGCTCGCAGTTGTGTACGCTTTTGACAAATTCCGCTCCTATCTACTGGGTCCAAAGTGGTGTTCTACACAGATCATTCAACAATCAAATATCTGATCATGAAGAAAGATGCCAAACCCAGATTGATCCGTTGGATACTTCTTTTGCAAGAATTTGACGTGGAGATTGGAGACAGGAAAGAGACATAAAACCAAGTGGCAGATCATCTATCGAGGCTTGAGAATGGAGAAATAACTGGCAAAGATCTTTCAATCAAAGAAACTTTTCCAGATGAACATCTGTTTTCCTTGAAACAGTAAGTTCACACTTGGTATGCTGACTATGTCAACTACATTGTGTCAGGAAAATGGCCGTTGGAATGGACAACTCAGCAACGGAAGAAATTCTTCAAAGAAGTCAAGCACTATGTTTGGGATGAGATGTACCTGTTCAAACGGTGCGCTGATCAATTACTGAGGCATTGTGTTCCACATGAGGAAGTCAACAGTGTTCTGCAACACTGTCATTCATCACCATTGGAGGACACTTCAGCGAAAAATAAAACTGCAGCCAAAGTCCTACAATCAGGTTTGTTCTGGCCCATTCTTTTTAAAGATGCTTATCTTTTTGCTCTTCAATGTGACAGATGCCAGAGAATGGGGAATATTTCGAGGAGAAAGGAATGACCGTTGTAAAACATTCTAGAAGTGGAGATATTTGATGTGTGGGGTATAAATTTCATGGGACTGTTGGATAATATGACCCATAGCGTCACTATTTGCACAGAACATTGTGTTGCTGTAGCAAAATTAACTATGTAACAAGGAAATTGCACTCTCGTCATTTGTGATTAGATCACCATAGATATATAAATGAAGAGAGGTCCCTATGATTAGTTCCTGGATTGAGATGATATGAGACAGTATCAGTCCACGAAGGATTAATCATTAAATATCCCTAGCCGTAGTATTATCGAGACTGGACATCGATAATGCGGAATATGCTAGTATTGCACTTGTGCGCGTTGTGAGGGCACAACGGCATAGTTCTCATATATATAAGTATTGGATACTTGTGCAAGTGTGATAGGAGGTCGTGTTTCACCGATGGTACGGAAAACAGCTTCGTTATGGATAGACCCTTCGGAATCCCATTGGTATTATGACTAGGTGTCTATGGGAGGCCGAAATCAAGGTAGGTGTGTATAGTCTTAACCTGAGACTTGCATCGCTAATACTTACGACAATCGGTAAACTTTGGTTTTGGTGGTTGGGGGATCTTAACTGGTTCTGTGTTCACCTCTTCTGGGTTTATCAGGAATCGTAGTGTATTGGATGTGATGTCGAGACGGAAGTATCACTCCAGTCATAGTGGAGATGATGTCACGCTGGATACGGTATTAGTGCTCTTAAGTGATGCGCATCCAATCGTGATATTATGACCAGGTCATGAATATCCGATTATAGAGACTAGTTACCAGACATCCGATATGTGTTTCGGACGGGGCAGACACTTATCCAGCCCCAGCCCTAACACGTGACTATCCGATACTGGGCGATACGCACAATACATTAGTATACTACGCTTGATATAGATCTTAAATATTCTTAAAAGGATATGTCCGGAGAATTGGGATGACTTGGTGCTTTGCTAGGAGTTGACCTTGTCTCGTAAATCGGTAGAACGTAGTACTTGGTACGTACGTGATTCGGATACTCCGACGACCGTATTTACTGCCAATATATCCGGAGATCTCATGGGTCGCTTCCCGATAATCCACCGATGACGCACAACTCGCACTCTTGAATAATCTGGGATTATATAGAAGAGAGAGAAAATTAATCTAGGATTAATTACGGAGATATTTTATCTAGGATAAAATATCGTCTAGAGAGAGATAACGATTAATTGGGATTAATCGGTAAATTAATATATTCGATGTATTAAACGAAATTAGATTTCGACGCGGAATTAAAATTAGATTTTAATTCGGGCAAACGAGTTAATTTAGAATTAATTCGTTAGCGATGTAAATAATAATTTCGCTAGGTGCAATTATTTATTTAAATTCGATTTAATTAACGTCGCGACGTAAGTTCGGTATTTCGGAAATATCGAACCCGAACGCGTGAGTGCACGTGGGCCCACTTTCATTTGGAAACGTGTGGGGCCCACATGACACATGTCATATTATGCATTATTTAATTCTAATGCATTGCATGGAGATAGTGTACAATGCACTCAATGGTTTTGCATGGAAATTGAGTGTTTGACACTCTAAGCCATTGCATGATTTGTGTCATAAGTTTATTATTAATTTAATAAATATTATGGCATAAATATAAATTGATTTTTTGTAACAAAAATCATTCAACACAATTTCATCTCTCTCAAATTCTCTCTTCTCTCACGCAAAACAGAAGCTTTGCTCACTGGTTTTGAACCAGTTCAGGCGTGAATATTTGGGAAGCAAGAGTGGGTTTTCATGGTGAAAATTCAAGTGCTAGCACACTTACGAGTCTTGCGAAGGTGGTAGGGAGGTTCGACCATGAGCCGGGATCCATCCGACGATGCATGGAGCTCCATTTCGCAGCTCAAACATTGAAGACAGTGGGCAGTGGACTGCATGCAGTGGTGCCGAGGGCAGTGCGTTTTTTGGGCTTGATTCGTCTTCAAATCGACATAACCGATCAATGTGAGTATTCCGCTACCTCCGTTGATGTATTCACGCATGTTTTCATGTCTTGTTTGATCATGGGACCTTAGAAAAACTCAACAATGGCATCAAGAGCTAATGTTGCAAGCATGAAATTTTAGGGATTTAAAATTTGGGTAAATGTGATTTGAGCATGATTTGAATAAATTGTTTGTTTGAGTATGCTTATAACATGTTTAATTTCATTTTGGTTGGATCAATTTGACGAAAAATGATTTGGAATTATTTTCCCCAAAATGGATGTGTTGGCCGAATGTAATGTGATTTTTTGGATCTTGGATTTTTTGATTTTTGATTCATTTGATGAGTTAGAATCGATTAGGTTGACGTTAATTTGAATCGAATTGGATTGGATTTCGAATTGGACAAAAACCCCAAATTCCTTACCATGGCCGAATGTATCATTGCCCTAATGTCTTGGTAATTTTGGTTTTGTGACATTGGATGTGTATGAAATCAAATCGGATGGTGATTTAATGTCGATTGTAGGTTCGATTGGATCGAAACCGAATCGGACACAAAATCCCTCCTTGGCCGAGTACTTAAAAGCATGTAAATGGGTTTGATTTTTCATTATGTGTGTTTGACATGTAATAATGAATTAAGTATGATTAATTGGACTAATTTAGTGTTTTGGAAATGTTGATTTAGTTGATCTCATATAATGCACTTTTGGTAATTAAATTGTGAAAATTGGATTTTTGGATTTAATTAATTGGGCCTAATTTTGGAAATTAGAATTTAAAGTTGTAATTGGGCCTATTGGGCTTGATTTATCAAGTTTGGTTTAGGCCAAATGGATTGGATCCAATTGGGCCCAAAACCTTAACCATAAAGCCCAAATGCGACTAATGAACCTTTAATGTTTAATTGGGCCTAATGGGCCGAAATTGATTTCTAAGGCATTTTGGGTGATTCCACTATTGGGCTTTGGTTGCCGAAGCCCATGCCTAAAGAAATTAATTGAAGCCCATTAGACTTAAATTAAATTGACGTTGGACGTTAATCGGACTTTGAGTCCCGACGCGATTGAATTTGGAATTTAAATCGTAAAAGGTTTATTAATATAAAGTGCAATATTAATTTGGAATTGAATAGTGAATTAGTATTAAATACATGTTAAATTAGATTTAATGATGTAGTTTAATTTAATTCATGAATTCGTACTTTGAGTACTTATTCGCAAAAACGAGTTTGACTCGAACAAAATCAAATCGTTGTTTGAACATTGGATGATCACTTAATTATCAGATTAATTAATTTGATTAGATTGATTGATAGCATGCTTGTGTGTGTGAATACATGGTTGTGTTGAATGAATAATGTATATCGGATGGATATTAGATGGGTGGGCAATTTTAGAAATTGTTGTAATAAATTCGATTTATTAAATTGGACCTGCGTGTCCAGCCTTATCACCTTCTTTCTCTTGTATTCTCTTCTCACCTATTCCACTCTATATATATGAGGTTTCTTTAGAAGTGTAGTGTAACGGGTAGAAGTAGTACGAGTGCTAGCTTGAGTGAGAAAGGGAGAGATTTGATCTAGGATCAATGTGTTAAGTATCCATCCGCATATCGTTATTATTTTATTTCATACTCGCTTTATTATGTATTTAGAATGCATGTTTAAGGGTGTATGATGATGAGACCTAACAAAGATAATTAAATTGGTAGCCAATTTGCACGCGAAAATCCCTCAATTTATATTAAGCAAATATCCTTCCATTGAATGATTCTTGTTCAAGATCCGAAGTTGGCATTGGTTTTTATTGGCCAAAGTCAAGACCTTTGTCAATCAAGGATGTACTTGAATCATGAGAGTTTTGTTGCATATCGGTGTCTTGTCCAAATCGTGATTTTTATTGGCCAAAGTCAAGATCACTTTTTGTCCAATGACATTGATTACGAAACTTTCCTCGTCAATGGGTCCCGCTTAACTGGAATCATTAGGTTTGTTTTTGGCCAAAGCCAAGGCCTAGATGATTCGGAGGATAGGGTTAGGAAAATGTAATGGATACATTGACATTATACATATGTTTCGGACTTGGATGTCCACCTAACCGGATCTAGGAATTGGATGAGATCCAATTGATCATAGAGATCTACCTAAGTTAAATAGCATACAGCTTTTTTGGCCAAAGTCAAGGTTGTGTGTTATTTAATAGGATCCTAGCCCACTAGGAAACACGGTTTCCCGAGTACTCCACAGAGGGTTAGAGGCTCGACGAAAAATAGTGGGAGGCAAGTATTGAATTTGCAACATTCGTTCAATTACTCGCTAAACACGCTCATTTATATTTTTCTCGTCACATTAATCAAAAGTATTAGTTGGACTAATATTTTATGTTGTTTTAAAAATATATATATATAGTTGGACTATATACAAACTTATTCAATATATAGTTGATTTTATAATTGGATTATAGTAATCAATATAATTGAATTTAAAGTGATAGTTGATTTTATAATTGGATTATAGTAATCAATATTAAAATTATAGTTGATTAAATAATGGGATTATTGTAATCATTATAATAAATAGTACCTTATTAAATTGATTAAATAGTTGGACTATTGAAATCAAGAAAGAATTGAAAAGGATGAATATTTAAAATATATATAATCCTTGGATTAAATGTTTTAATGATTTAATTTTCAATTGGGAATTAATAATAGGTTAATTTATTTGATAAAATACCTTATTATGACTAAGCCCATTATTAAGCAAATAGTAGAGCATAAAGTCTTTGGAAGATTTATGTGATGATAACTTTAGTGCTTAATTAATATACTTATAATAAATCTATCTTTGGATTTAAAAGTATTAAAGTTTGTAATTAAGCATGTTGCACAAGGTGCACATCGTTTCGATTTTCCGAAACCCAAGGCGTGGCCAAAGGTATGTGAAATATTGAAAAGGATAATTGACATATCCCAAAGTGACTACCATTTGGATATGGAAGACACGAAGGAATTAAAGAAAGGGCGATGCTCTAACTTTAAAAATATTTGTCAAAGTTATGTTCACAACTAGTATTAAAATTAGATTTTAAATACTTAGTGTGGTACATAAAATATATGTATTGATGTTCAGAATCCGCTATGAGCTGGATACTGACTTCAAGCCGAGATTTCTCTGCAAATCGAAAACGGGACGAAAGTCGCTGTTTCGACCGCAGACACCTAAATTTAGGAACTACCATTCGGGTATGTACTTAAATTAGGAACTGTTATAATGTAACTAGTTTGACTAGAGACATTATCTCTATATCAGTGTTTAATCCGTTGCGGATAAAACCTTTATATTATAGAACACTAAGTGTTTTATTATATAAAGATGATACTGAGATAAAATACATTAGATGTAAATAACAGAATTTATATTTTGAATATAAGAAAAATCTCAAACATATAAAATGACAAATAAATAACTCAAATTGATTTGATCAATAGAGACTTATTTGTGGCATTGTTGTCTAGGACACAATTAAAAAGACTCGTATATCCACACTTTTGAAGAGTGGGTACTAGGACTGATTTGACTATTCAAATAAGGTCTACGAATCTAGTTTATAGGTAAATACCTAAAATACTATTTACTTGGTAATAGTAAAAGGGCCACCGATCTGTTAGCCCTATTCATGGTGAATTAAGTGGGCCCATATCTAGCTAGGCTAGATGTGAACATGATATTTCGTGACCTTAACGGATGTAGCATCACGTTGTGGTTATGTGTTTCTTTTGAAGAACACAGATCGGAAACTTTTGAAGTTTCGACACGAAGAAAACAAACAGATCGGCTATAGTGTTATTCCGCCACGGTAAAACCGAAATGGAAAATACTTAAGCAGTAAGTTTCATATATAAATGAAAGAGTACGGTGTTCTTTCATGTGAGGACTCCTCCCGAGACACGTCAGTTAGACGGTGTGTCCGAACTAAAACTGAATTTTGTTGGACATGATAAGGTTTATCACGAGTCGCTCTGAGCCTATTACCTTCTACAGGATATGTATTAACAGTGCAAAACTTATTTAGAATAAGGTTCCATATAAATCTGTTTGACAGATATCATATAGGATATGAACAGGAAGAAATGAGGTTTCTCATTCCTGATAATTTGGTATGCCAGGCATAGCGTTTGGATGATACCAAACTAAGGACCCAAATTGGATAAGTGCCAATATAGGTTATCCTAAGGGAAACCTTAAGTATAGTACTTAAAATCCCACATGAGAACAATGTGATTGTTGCTCACCATGCGGTTTTCCTGAGAGAAATACCGATATGCAGTGGTCAGTGGGAGGATAGTGATACTCGATGAAAATCGGAGTAATACTGTTCAAGGCACGAAATCCTTAATGGAACACAAATAGTTCATCTATGATGAAACTATACCATTAACCTTCAAATACACAAGAAACTAGTAGATCGGATAGAGTCAGAAAACAACCTAGGGTATGGGTTTCTGATCTCACCCCATAATGATGTCAATCTTATGGAGGTGTACCATCCGACTACGTTTAGAGGAAGTGATACGAGGTATCGACTCCATGTTATGGCAAAGTGCCATGAATCCGAAATGGATTCCATGTATAACAACTATTTTGGATACTAGTTGTTGTACCACAAGACATTGTGCCTATGGTATATTAAACGTCTTCAAGAAAGACATACATGGATGGCAACATACCAACGTACAAAGCTAGGCTTTTTACGAAAAAGGTATCGTTATCAACATTGTGTTAATAACGGTTCAACCTTTTTACCTGTTGCCATGGTAAATCCATTTTGAAGATGCTTGTTGATAACTGTATATTTCATTTATGAAATATGTCAGTTACAAATCAAAATCGCTTTCCTGAAAAGGAAACCTTTTGGAGGATGTTTACAACATCCTGACGATTTTGTATAACCGACAAACAAGGTTTGCGGGATATTCGATCCATGTTTGGATCAATGCAAGCATAAGGTTCTTGGAACTGACGTTTTGAAATAATCATAATGGTTTATGATTTAACTCAAAACGAAATAATTCTTGTGTATATATAAGGAGGTTAGTGGGAGAGCGCACTAACAGTGAAATTCCCATATTCCCATATAGCTATTGGTGAAAGCTTGGCTTTCATAAATATTCTTTCAATAGAAATTCTCCATAGAATTCTGGGGAGTAACAACCTTTATTCAAGGAATAAAGATCTACTGGGATAGATTTGGAGTTGTTAACACTCTCTGGGAAATTGTACATTTAAAATGTACTTATTTTGGTGTCTCATACGCTTCGAGCATATGGAGTCACAATCGGGTCAATCCAAGTGATAGTCACTGGATTGAAGTTAAGAACATCTGTTAGTATCTCTGAGAACTAAAGATGCTATCTTTTACTATGGAGAAGGAGAACTCGAAGTGACTGGGATCACTGCAGCAAGTTTCCAAACGATTAAATACTGCGGTACTATAAAGTTTGAACACCGGGACAGTGAGCTGGAAATCTTCCAAGCAAGATAACTGTTGCCGAATAAACAACAAATGCGGATTATTGCTGCAGCTGAGGCAACAATAGAAGTCTTTTGGGTCGAAAGTAAATCTAATTAGATTAGATATAGTTCTGTTAGCAGCTGAGCTAGGCGTCAGCACAAGCTAAGGAATTAAAGGTCTCATCGACGATCCAGATATATACTTCTATATCATCTGATTCGTTCGGATCATACATCGTGGCGATGTGATGATCGTATAAATCGCGTCAAACGATAATCGAACAAATCCGCTGACGAAAACCTTTCCTCAGCAATTTGAGCGAACCTTACATAGTTCGGGTGTAGGACACTTGAGTGACTCGCTACGTGCCAAGTGGGAGATTGTTGGATAATATGACCCATAGCGTCACTATTTGCACAGAACATTGTGTTGCTGTAGCAAAATTAACTATGTAACAAGGAAATTGCACTCTCGTCATTTGTGATTAGATCACCATAGATATATAAATGAAGAGAGGTCCCTATGATTAGTTCCTGGATTGAGATGATATGAGACAGTATCAGTCCACGAGGATTAATCATTAAATATCCCTAGCCGTAGTATTATCGAGACTGGACATCGATAATGCGGAATAGGCTAGTATTGTACTTGTGCGCGTTGTGAGGGCACAACGGCATAGTTCTCATATATATAAGTATTGGATACTTATGCAAGTGCGATAGGAGGTCGTGTTTCACCGATGGTACAGGAAACAGCTTCGCTCTGGATAGACCCTTCGGAATCCCATTGGTATTATGACTAGGTGTCTATGGGAGGCCGAAATCAAGGTAGGTGTGTATAGTCTTAACCTGAGACTTGCATCGCTAATACTTACGACAATCGGTAAACTTTGGTTTTGGTGGTTGGGGGATCTTAACTGGTTCTGTGTTCACCTCTTCTGGGTTTATCAGGAATCTTAGTGTATTGGATGTGATGTCGAGACGGAAGTATCACTCCAGTCATAGTGGAGATGATGTCACGCTGGATACGGTATTAGTGCTCTTAAGTGATGCGCATCCAATCATGATATTATGACCAGGTCATGAATATCCGATTATAGAGACTAGTTACCAGACATCCGATATGTGTTTCGGATGGGGCAGACACTTATCCAGCCCCAGCCCTAACACGTGACTATCCGATACTGGGCCGATACGCACAATACATTAGTATACTACGCTTGATATAGATCTTAAATATTCTTAAAAGGATATGTCCGGAGAATTGGGATGACTTGGTGCTTTGCTAGGAGTTGACCTTGTCTCGTAAATCGGTAGAACGTAGTACTTGGTACGTACGTGATTCGGATACTCCGACGACCGTATTTACTGCCAATATATCCGGAGATCTCATGGGTCGCTTCCCGATAATCCACCGATGACGCACAACTCGCACTCTTGAATAATCTGGGATTATATAGAAGAGAGAGAAAATTAATCTAGGATTAATTACGGAGATATTTTATCTAGGATAAAATATCGTCTAGAGAGAGATAACGATTAATTTGGAATTAATCGGTAAATTAATATATTCGATGTATTAAACGAAATTAGATTTCGACGCGGAATTAAAATTAGATTTTAATTCGGGCAAACGAGTTAATTTAGAATTAATTCGTTAGCGACGTAAATAATAATTTCGCTAGGCGCAATTATTTATTTAAATTCGATTTAATTAACGTCGCGACGTAAGTTCGGTATTTCGGAAATATCGAACCCGAACGCGTGAGTGCACGTGGGCCCACTTTCATTTGGAAACGTGTGGGGCCCACATGACACATGCCATATTATGCATTATTTAATTCTAATGCATTGCATGGAGATAGTGTACAATGCATTCAATGGTTTTGCATGGAAATTGAGTGTTTGACACTCTAAGCCATTGCATGATTTGTGTCATAAGTTTATTATTAATTTAATAAATATTATGGCATAAATATAAATTGATTTTTTGTAACAAAAATCATTCAAACAAATTTCATCTCTCCAAATTCTCTCTTCTCTCACGCAAAACAGAAGCTTTGCTCACTGGTTTTGAACCAGTTCAGGCGTGAATATTTGGGAAGCAAGAGTGGGTTTTCATGGTGAAAATTCAAGTGCTAGCACACTTACGAGTCTTGCGAAGGTGGTAGGGAGGTTCGACCATGAGCCGGGATCCATCCGACGATGCATGGAGCTCCATTTCGCAGCTCAAACATTGAAGACAGTGGGCAGTGGACTGCATGCAGTGGTGCCGAGGGCAGTGCGTTTTTTGGGCTTGATTCGTCTTCAAATCGACATAACCGATCAATGTGAGTATTCCGCTACCTCCGTTGATGTATTCACGCATGTTTTCATGTCTTGTTTGATCATGGGACCTTAGAAAAACTCAACAGGGACCCTTTGTTCCATTATTCGGAAACTTGTACATCTTGGTTGCTGTAGACTACGTCTCCAAATGGGTTGAAGCAATTGCACTACCATCCAATGATTCAAAAGTGGTGATCAAATTCCTAAAAAAATAACATTTTCACTCGGTTCGAAACACCTCAGGCAGTTATCAGTGATGGTGGATCACATTTCTGCAACAGATACTTTGATGCACTCCTATACAAATATGGAGTTACTCACAAGGTTGCAACTGCTTATCATCCACAGTCAAATGGACATGTTGAAGTTTCAAACAGAGAAATCAAAAGAATCTTGGAGATAACCGTTGGATCAACAAGGAAGGACTGGTCAACAAAACTGGATGATGCATTATGGGCCTACCGAACAGCTTACAAGACACCCATTGGTATGTCCCCATATCGATTGGTGTTTGGGAAAGCATGCCATCTGCTAGTTGAGCTTGAGCACAAGATGTACTGGCACTAAAGAAGTTGAATCTTGATCCACAAGCTGCAGGAGAGAAAAGACTCCACCAACTCAACTAATTGGAGGAGTTTCATCTACAGGCTTATGAGAATGCTAGATTGTACAAAGAAAAGACCAAGAAATGGCATGACCAAAAAATAGTGCACAGACAGTTGGAACCAAGGCAGCAGGTGTTGTTGTACAACTCAAGGTTAAAACTTTTCCCTGGAAAGTTGAAATCAAGGTGGTCAGGTCCTTTTGTGATCACTCAGGTTTTACCTTATGGAGGTGTTGAGTTACTGGATCCCAACACCAATGAAACATTCAAGGTTAACAGTCAGCGTGTCAAGCACTACTGAGGAGAATCATTTGAGCGATAAAAAGAAAGTGTCACACTTTTAGATCCAGCCTAACGTTCGAGAAGTCACGTCTAGCTGACGACGTTAAACTTAGCGCTAGTAGGGAGGCAACCCATGCAATTTTTGTATATATTGTGATTTGGCAGATTAAGATATTTCAGGATGTAAGAAATTCTCGCAAATCTTCACAAGCAATTTCCTTATCTCCCTCAAAACTCTCTGATGAAAGTTTACAAAGCTCAATTGGAATGGATGAGACTACTAACAATCCATGGTGTTCCTAATGACATTCGTTGGGTAATTGAAGCACGGGTCTGATTGGCAGGTGAGTCTTCTGACTATTTTATTTCACATCTGCCTGGTTTTGGAAGAAGCACCTATGCAAAGAAACGTAGAGCTAAGAAAATGGGTGTTTGTTATAAATGTGCACGCTGGAATTGCAAAACTTGTTGTCGTTCTTTAGGAATGGTGTCTGATAATCGCGAAGACAAATTTAAATTCATTATGGATGGCTTGAGTAAGGAGTCTATAGATGATATATCTTCAACTCTTGAGACGCATCCCAGTGGATATGTTCATATAGCCATTCGCAAATTGCATACACAATTCCCAAAAGAAATACAACAGTTAAGTCTCGGGAATCAGACTCAAAAAGACCTTGTTTTCCAATTTATAAGAAAATTGGATGGGAAGCTTGTCCCTGACGCATAGATGTCAATTAAGCAGTAAATAATTGTAAATATTATATCTCTTTGTCTTTTCCTAATAATTGTAATTTGTTTTGTTGGTTTCTTTTATTTTCTCCGACATGATCCATACCTTTTTTACTATCACGATTTATTTTATTGTTAACTAATAATTGTCATTTGGCAGGTACTAGTGCTATTATTTTAATCACCCTTTTCAGGTGTTATAAATTCAACTCATCATTGCACTTTTGAAGACATCCAGAGTAAAACATGGAAGCCACTTCAAGAAGACAAGTTGAAAATATCAGCGTGTTTTGCGGTACTAGTGTTGGTGTTAAGCCACAATACGTAGAAGCATCACAGGAATTGGGTCGAGTCTTAGCTGCAAGGAATATGCACTTAGTATATGGCGGAGGCAATATTGGACTAATGGGGATCGTTTCAAATGCCGTACAGGGAGGAGGCAGTAACATTTTTGGAATCATCCCAAAACCCTTGGCAGAGACAAATCTTATTGAACCATCAAACGAAGAAAATTTAATCGTGCCAGGTATGTCTGAACGACTGGTTGAAATGATTAACCGTGCTGATGCTTTTATTGCTTTGCCAGGTGGCTTGGGTACATTGGAGGAAATTTTTACAGATTTATCTTGGGCGAACCTAAACATACACCAGAAACCCCTTTGACTGTACAACATTGAAGGATTTTATGATTTTCTTTGTCTGTTTCTTGATGATGCTCGGAGAAATGGGTTCGTGTCAAAACCTTTAAAAGAACTCATCTTCACTGCCAGAACTGCTCCAGATCTAATTGACCAAATCTTAGCCTATGAACCACAAGTTGACCCTATCATTTCAAAGATAAATTGGTCTGAGGACGATCGTGGTAAGAGGAATCGGATTAATCTGGATCTTAACCTTTAACTTTTCGTGTAGAATTTCAGTTAACCAGGTACTATCTTCTAAACTCTTCTTGTACTGTTTAAGACATTGGTAACAATGTCTCATTTAGGTTTGGGCGAGGGAATTAGTTGATCAGTATCTTATTTTTAGTGGTGTGTTGTTTTTATTTTTAGTCCAAATTTTTTCGAAAAATATAAAAAATAAATTGAAAATTTTTCAAAAATTACAAAATATTTTGCATTTTTGTGTTTTTATTTTGACTAAAAAGGTGAAATTGGTAAGAGATAGCTGAGTAAGGAGTTTCCACTCCTGAGACGTATCTCAAACCTAATTCGAAACAATTTAATTTTTGTTTATTTCCTTTTGAATTATTTAATTTGTGAATTCTCCATAATACTGACTAAAATGGATCTTCATATACTCAGTTAGCAGGTATTATCAAAATGCATCGTAACATACGGACATGAGCTATAATTGAAAATTTTGTAATATACAGTGCTATAGTTTAATTGGAGGAAGCATCTCAAAAAGCGATGGAGTAAAAAAAAATCTGAGATCCGAGTTATTAAGTCTGTGAGGGTGTTTTAACTCCTAGTGCCCTAAAGCCAACTGGTTTGGGAGTCACTGGCCCAAAGCTCGCTACATGGATCAAAGATGCTGCAAAAATATATATATATCTGAAGTCTGAGTAATTAAGTCCATAGGGGTGTCTTAACACCTGGTGCCCTAAAGCCAAATGGTTTGGGAGCCACCGACCCAACACTCACTAGATAGATGGAAGATATTGTATATAAAAAAAAATCAGAAAAATGAGAAAAATTATTCCATTACTACAAAAAGGTGTGAATTCTGATAAGACTTTAGGACAAAAATATTATTCTCTTATCAACTGCACTTGTGACTGTTGTTGGCAAAAAATGAGTTGTTTAATATTTTTTCGGCTGTGTATATGGAGAATGGTAAATATAATAGGAGAATTTACTTATTCGGTAATTTAGAAAGAAAGAAAACAACTAGTGACTTGGAGTAGAAATTTCACCTGATTAGTCACTAACTTTTTTATTCTCTTTTCTCTTGTCTTTTTTCTTTTGTGTGCATTAGTTTTACTACATTTTTACTTTTGTAAAATGTTTGTGGGTATCATTGCTGTAAACCCTCACGAGACTACAACTCGTCCACTAGGGACACCTAGGGGTTTAAAGGCTTGTTGCATACGCTAAATGCAACTGTGATCCCTATGAAAGTGGCTTAGTTAAATTTTATTTTAAAGATGTTTATGTTATTTTATTCTATGTTTTGCTCGAGGACTAGCAAAATGTTAGGTTTGGGGGTGTGATGAGTGGTAAATGTATTATTATTTCCCACTCATTTGCCCTTACATTTTGTATAGTTTTTTGAGTTTTGGAAATATTTTGATGTGTTTTGTGTTATTTTGTATATAAATAAAGTTTCAGGACATTCTGGAGGTGATTTGGGGACAAAACAGTGAAAAACAACTCAAAAGGGCATTTTGCTCATTGGGCGCCACGTCATCGCCACATCAGCATAATCATTGAGTTGCCAGCTGCCTTGCCACGTGTCACCTTATCACCTTATCCGCAATCGCCACGTGTCAGATAAGAATCTGAGCCGACCAATCAAAAGCTGCCATGTTAGCACGTCGCGACGCAAGAAGAAACGTACGCGTCGCGACGCGTGGCACTTATGGACGCCGATAAATAGAGCTCAAAATATCAGTTTCAGATGTACCTTCCTCTCTGAATTCTCAGAAGTAAATAGAGAGTTTTCTATCTAGTTTCTTTTAATTTCAGTTTCTTAATTAAATTTTAATTTTGTTCTGTAATAATAGTAATTTACTTTCTTTACTTTTACAGTTTTTACTATTCAACATGATGAGGTAACTTCCCCCTGCTTGGGTGAAAGGTAATTCTTTTACTATTGCTATTTAGATAAATCTCCCTTAAATATAATATATTCACTATTTAAAATATTGACTTAATGAAGATACCGCTATATTGGTCGGTTGGTAATTCATTTTAAACTGGTTTAAACCTGACTAAGCAAGGATACCGCCAGATTGGTCGGTTGGTAATTAAATTTTCTTACCGCCTATATGGCAGGTTTATTTTGGTTCCACCTTTATGGCTGGTTGGACTTAATTTGACTTAATCAGGTTACCGCCTATATGGATGGTTGGTAAAATAATCACAAGTTAATATATTATATTAAAGGAGATATCCAAATAGTAAATAGTAAAAGTTGATCTTTTTACCTTAGCATTTTATTTTATTGTAATTTACTTTTCAGCTTTTACTTTACCGCAATTACTTTTCAACATTTTTACTTTATGTCTTTTACTTTTAAGTTTTTACTAGCCCTAGTTATGTGTTGTAACTAAGTTAGTTATCTGGGTTTGTGATGAATTCTGATATCACCGGTTTATAAGGGGTTATTTTATAGTTTGGGTAATTTAAAGGTTTACTTATTAAGTCTTAAGTTTAATGCGTCTTGTTAATTGGCCACTAATAAGATTGATTTGGTAAATCTAAAATAAACTTGACAAATGAATTTTAGGTTTCAGCCTTAGACTTAATAGCCCACGATCTTCCTTTAGGATATATAACCCTTTAATAGATTTCCTTACAGGATATACATATACCTGTCGGGCGGGGGTAGCCATAATTGGAACTTAAACTTAATGAATCCAGATAATTTGGTTGACATAGACATATGGTTCAATTGGGTTATACTGGGTATTTGCGTCTAACCATCGACATAGGCTTTCACATAATTTAGTGTTCCAGGTTAGTAAACCGATTTATTACACAAACATGAAATAACCACTTCATCTTTTAAATGATATTAGAAAGATTCACAACCCTAGATATTTTCCTAATATTGAATTTTCTTAAACATACTTTCTCGCAATTTTATTTACTTGTTTTTAAATTTAAAATCATCACCATTTCAAATCAATTAATCAGCTTGTTAGATACTAGTAATCATTTGACCTCATAAAATTAATAGATTAGGTATTAAGTCCGCATGGGATCGATACTTTTTATACTACTTGATTGATATGTGAGCTTGCGTTATACGCGTGTGATTGCACCGGTCAGTCGCATACATACAATTTTTGTTTTGTGTTCGCAGGCTTTGAAAAAGCGATGAAGACAAGCACGTCAGAAATGGCACTCCGGGAATGGACAACAACCTCACGAATGAGGACAAGCAACTCCTCGAGAATGAGGACAAGCATGCCGGGAATTGCACTCCGGGAATAGAGCACAACCACAGGGATGAGGACGAGTAAAGAGCCTCTAGAATGAGGACGGATCAGGGAGCGAGGTGCCTCACCACCATCAGTTCGGCAGTTTTGGGAATGAATCCCAGGGTCGAGGCCCACATTATCAGCAGTTTCAAGAATGAATCCCAGGGTCGAGGCCCACATTATCAATAGTTTTGGGAATGAATCCCACGGTCGAGGCCCAAATTATCAGCAGTTTCGGGAATGAATCCCACGGTCGAGGCCTACATTATCAACAGTTTTAGGAATGAATCCCAGGATCGAGGCCCATATTGTCAGTAGTTTTGGGAATGAATCCCAGGGTCGAGGCCCACATTATCAGTAGTTTTGGGAATGAATCCCAAGGTCGAGACCCACATAAACTCAACTAGGAACGGTTCGGGAATGAACCATCTCACCACCAGGAATGGTTCGGGAATGAACCATCTCACACCAGTAATGGTTTGGGAATGAACCATTTCACACCAGTAACGGTTTGGGAATGAACCATCTCACACTCAGTGGTTTGGGAACAAGGCCCAGGGGTAGAAGCACCTCTCCACCAAGCCAACTCATAGATTGAAGTGAAACAACATGTAAGTCCGTCAATGGCCGACGAACCAGGTAAGTAAAAATACATGCATGACTTTGATATGGTTGTCACTGTCACACACTGCACAAGCCCCATCAAAGTGGGGGCGACTGTAGGCATTGTATTTTTGCATGAAGCCCAATGATGAGCCTCGTATGGAGGCACCACTAGAAAAGTTACGGAAGTCACGGGAAACGAATGCCGGAAGGAAAAACTCTAAAATTAGCACCTCACTGGATTCAGACTCACTAGCTCACCTTGGATTCGCTCAGCCATTTTCTGTTTCAAACCTTAGCCTCGGCCCAAAACCCCTGCAACCGACAAAGCCCACCATGCACGCCCAAGCCTTCAAAAATAAAAAATCCATGAAAAACACATGTCAAAATCCATCGAATCACCTTCCATTTTAACAAGATTTAAAATATCATCCTCACCAAATTTACAAAAATCATTTCCCTAAATAATTTAAAGAAATATCTCCCATATTTATTTGATTTATTTTTTTACTTAGGAGGTCCCTTGTCACTATAAATTGGAGACCAAATCACCAAGAGAAACCCTAGCTCACATACGGCAAAGTGCTAGACAAACAAATCAAAAAACCCTAAGCTCTCTCTCAACCTAAAACACACACACGACATCAACACTTTGGAAACTCTTTCACGGCTCTCTTTCTCACACTCACATACGACAAGACACTTTCTCTCACCTAACCGACACACACTCACACAAGAAACAACAAACCCCATGCCCTTCACCGACTCATACTCACACAAGAAACAATAAACAAACAAAAACACACACACTCGGTAACACAAGAGCGCACACACACGACCATAAAAAGACAAGAAACAAGAACCCTGCCAAAATCTAGCCACAAGCAGCCCATTACCCCACTGACCAAACACAAAACAAACAAACCATAAACCACTGCCCATCACTGACCAGGGAACAAACACAAGTCACGTGAAACCAGTAGCAGCCACAAAATGGTCTAAAAATACAATAAAAACAGCCCCAAAAACAGTCCAAGAAACCACATAAAATATTCCCTACAATCACCGAAGAACAGTCCAAAAAAGTAGTGAATAAGCAACCCAAAACATGCCCTAAAAACCGCACAAACCAATCACCCAAAACTGCACAAATAGTCTCCAAAAACAGCAGGCCAAAAATAGTGAAACAGTGAGCTGAAACAGCGAACAAGCAAACCAGAAAAATAATAAGCTTTAATCCTTCCGTCGACGGTCTAACGCCCTTCCGAGAAATAACATAAAAGGTAAGACCTGAGGGCACCCTTACCATATTTACATTTATAGTTTCGGACACGGCACGCCTGGCTGGACGTGAAATACGTCCAGCAGGGTATGCGAAGTTCTATATTAAAGATGGCTAAACTTCCGGTCACACTTTTTTTATTTCGCGTTTATTTCATTATTTATCTTTTTATTTATCTTTATTTCTTTATTCTGCTTTTATCTTTTTTTATTTTATTTATTCACCGCTATTTACTATTTCGTATTTATTTTGTGTTATTTATTTTATTATTCCGCACTTAGTTTTATTATTCCGCATTTATTTTGTTATTTTTTTTTGTTATTTGTCTTTTCCATCTATTTACTCGCATTTATCATTATTTTATCGTTTCACTTTTACTTTTATTTATGTTCTGCCATATTATTTCGCATATAATTTCATTGCATTAATGATTACATGGTATTATCCCTTGTGGTATATCGGATGGAAACCCGGACCTAAATTCCCTAGCCGAATCTGAATGGACGGTAGTGCGGTCTATACTTGGGATACAACTCCATGTACCACTTAGGAAATACACATATACGCATGATTAACCCCCCTCATTTTATCCGATATTTAATAATTAACGCTTTTCCCGCTTTTTACTGTTTATTATAATTGTCGTTATCGTATTTCGTACTTCTTCATTTAATATGCTTTTATTATTTCTATTAATGTTTATGGTGTGAAAATGTGTGTTTATTTGAATTATCTTGCATGAATTGCATTAAGACTTGGCTATACCATTGTGTGAACCCGTCCATTATACTGGCATAAGTCAAGGACAATTCCGAACCCAACGGTTTGAGGTCTTCCCTTACGAGGGGTAAGTGCCGCCTTAAATCATTTCCAAGTTCACACTGGGCGGCGACTCCTTTATTCTATGGTTTAGTCACCCGCGGGCTACTCTGTACTCTCTACGGGCTGGGAGCCCAACAGTGTCGTGGTCGCCGAGCATTATAGGCATAGCGGTACACCCCGCTTCGGTCATACATTATCCTCCACACTTTGATGGTAGTCACATCACCGATCTATTTAGATAATGTTAGGGATATGCCCTATACCCAACTTGTGGATGGGCTATATGTATATGTATTTACAATATTTTCATTAATTAATAAAATGGAAATCTTTATTACACGTGTCTTACATAAATTATATAAATCATCAAACACTGTAATAAAGCCCTTGGAGTAATAAGATGATGGCTTCCACGCCTTATGATAATCATTACTCTCAAATGTTTCTAGTAATAGTTTTATGAATAACATGGGCGTTCACAAAGCGAAGAGACTAGCATTATGATATGATCCGCCCTTAAGTGGGGTAGCCGATCTCATAGGCTACTAGCAGAGATCTGTCTGCTTGGTGTATCATATTGATGCATGAGTTGCTCGTGTCCTTCGAACTAACCGCTGAAAGTTTTCACATGGAGTGTTTATCCCATGTGTCTGTGAAAACTTTCATGTATCGATTGTATGAATAGTCTTTACAATATTATGTGTGGATCAAATGACTTTGACATTCTCCTTCCCCTATTCAAAAGATCCGTTCATAAGGGTATGATTGGGTCATTTGTTGAAACACATGAAGTTTATAAAGATACAATAGAGAATCGCCACTCTCTCAGATAATATTTTCTTATAAGAGTAGTATTCCAGTTCGCGGGTTGATATGTGTGATCAGTGCTTAGACTGTGGCTGTAGTGGAAGAATCATGTGAGATTCTGGGTTAGCACAATTCATGACACTATCAACATCATACCTTTGACTATATAGGTAGACACTTTCCATACCCTAGGTCAAACGGTGGAGATACAGTAAGGCGAGGGACCGTATCATATGTAAATCGCATAAAAAATGGGTATATCTTTCCTTCTCTTTTCGGGGCCTTGGCATGTTGCTAGATGTCAACCTTGGTCATTGAAATCGAACGACCATCTGATCGGAGGATAATTTATGTTCGATTAAATTATGACGATTCATTTCATGTCCAACTTGAGGGGAACCCAAAAGGTCACATGCAACAAAGTCGAAATCAATGGTTAACAGTGCACAGTACAAATTTAACAGCATATATGATTGTTGTAGGCATTGTTCATAAATTGTTCAATGTGTTTAATTATTGAACAGATCATTTATGAGGTTCCAAAGTGGCTTAGGGATTGGTAAATGACGATAGGGGCACTTTCGGAATTGGAAAACTGAATAAGAAAATAAATAAATAATCTGCGTTTTATTTTTTTTTATTTGTTTTGAATTCCAATTCGGCCCAAACTATTAATAGGGTTTTGTAATCTCATTAAACTACTATATTAAGATCCAATGGCTAAGATTTAATTAGCATTTATCCCACATCGGATTCTTCATTAATTTTGTTGTCTTTGGAGAACCTATATAAACCCAAATAATTCTTTACAAATTTTTACACCAAAACCTTTCATATCTTCGGTTTATATAAGTGAGCAACTCTAAAGTTTAAGAGTAAGCCACTGATTTTGAGGATACTTAAGTCTAATTGACTTGAGGAATCTCAAGTTAAAAGTTTTGAGGTATTTGCCTAGGCTAGCAACAAGGGCAAAATACATTTGCAGTTAAGGCGTAGTCTTACCGTTGAGTTTTGGCTTTGGTGTGTGTACCTTTAGAGGCCACACACTTGGGTGGCTCTTTGGAACGTGGAAGAGCTTGCTGAGTTCCAGAAAAGCTTGTAGATTGGACGGAGGACTGGAGGAGTGTTCGGTTCGAGTAAGTCTTTTTCTTTCTTTATTGTATTTAGAGTTCTTATGATAGTTAGCATGTTTAGGTTTATGTTCTTTGCATGTTTTATGAGTTTTTATGCTCAGAATATATAGTAACATGCTTAGGCTTGTAGAATAATAAAAACAAATTGGTCTTAGGCAAAGGGATAGCGGCATCATAATTTTTAATTTTCCGTTGCGCACTCGCGGCCGATTCCCAACAGTGGTATCAGCGCACCGTTTTTGTTTTGATTAGTTCTCTCTCAGTTGAACTCGAAATGGGGTGTGTAAAACCTCGTTGAAAATCTAACACCCTGAACTTACTTTTAGGCACAAGTTTTTCATGATTTGGTTAAGATTTGAATTATGAAATTTCATTTAAAGTTCACATATGTGTAAAAAATGTGAATAGTAAATTTATTTGATTAAAATAAAATGCAATATCATAATTAAATATTACTCAAAGTTATTTAATGCCTAAAATAATTCCAACATACTAAAACTCATATGCTTGATGATTCTATGTATGATTAGAATTGGCATGATTATTTTAGGGTGCAAGCATCTAGAGACTTTTTAAGGAAATAGTGAGTGTATTACTTATCCTTTAGCTAAGTAATTATTCCGTGATGAACTTATAGATTTATTACCTTTAAGACTAATAAATATAAATCACTTGTTTATAATAAAAGACATTATAAAAGATACAAGTGGGGTGGGACCAAGGATTTAATAAAACTTTCCAAACTAAAGTTAATTTAACCAAAGGTATCACTAGAGTTAGATAATGATTTGGTGTCTTCCTTCACTCACTATCTTTTTATAGCCAAAAGGAAAATCTGTGAAGACATCTAGATAATCATTTACTCAAAGCTTACCTTAAAGCATATTTAAAATGTTGGACTAATTTGGAGGATCTATTGTTTATTCCTGTCACCAAGGCAATAAGAGCCTAAGAGGTAAGGGTATTTAAGAGAGTTCGCTCCACCATTCCTCTGGGGAATTTTCAATGGAGGAATCAATTTAATAGTTATTCACTTAAACTTGCTAAAATCCTTAATAATAATTTAAGTCTAAAATTTACCTCCCATTGTAAAGTATAGACCCAAAGGGCTTAAACCGTATTGGCAGGACTAGGCTTTACTAGACTGACCAAAACCAATTTGTCCCTAAATCGTACTATTGACAATGGTTTTACTTTTCTGAGTCATAAGACGCAGCGACCCTTAAGCGTGGTCTTATAACTTAGTGGCAAAGATTGGGTGTCCACAAGGACTAGCATAAGCTATGGCATGTTTGATTGCCCAACCCAATGATCAAGGAATTGTGATTTATATCATAAATTGGTTGGGAACCTACCTAATTATCGTATTTTATAACGACCGGCCCTAGTCGGAGTTGTGAAATGATGATAATAGGATCCTTGCCCACAAGAAATCCATCATATTTAGGTTGATGTGATTTGCTTAAAATTTTAAAATAATTGAGTGGGAGCAACTTCATAATATTAAAAGCCCATGTTATTATGAAACATTAATGAAAACATATTCATAATTTTAACATTCTCTCTTAACAGGTGGGTTAAAATATTTCACAAACATTCAAATGGCAAACAGAATATCACTTCATTCCATCCTTGATGAGCATAAGCTCAAAGAGGACAACTACAATGACTGGTTTAGAAACCTTAAAATTATCTTACGACAAGAAAAGATTTTATATGTTCTTGAAAGACCATTTCCCCATGAACCCGTAAAAGATGCTGACCAAAATACATTTGATGCTTGGAAGAAACATGTCGATGATGATGAGCAAGCAGTTTGCATAATGCTTGGCTCTATGTCGGACGAACTTCAGAAAGCTCACAAAGATATGGATGCTCAAACCATCATCTTTCACTTGAAGGAGTTGTATGCAACTTCCGTTCATACCGTGAGATTCCAAATGTCATGTGCCTTATTCCAAACAATGTATAATGAAGGATTTGTTAGTGGACATGTGCTTAAGATGATTGGCCACATTGAAAAATTGGCCAACCTCGGGTTCATCATGGATCATGAGATAGGTCACGATCTAATTCTTCTGTCCTTACCAAAAGACTTCTCTAACTTTATTATGCAGTTTCATCTGTCTAATAAAGAAACTACTTTAGCATAATTGCACAATCTGATAAAGCAAGCAGAGAAGGACTTGAAACCGTATCTTAAAACCTCCGTCAGGCTTACGGGTACGGACCTGAAGCCACGAGGCCCAAAGAAAAATAATGGCAAGTCCAAGGCTCCAGATCACCTAAAGCCCAATGGTAAGGTGGAGAAGAAAAAGGGAAAGAGGAAATATTTCTTTTGTGGAAAGAAGGGTCATTGGAAGAAATACTGCAGATCCTTGAAAGCCAAGGAAGCTAGGGAAGCCCAAGAGGCCAAAAAGCCCAATGCTTCAGGTATGTTGTATATGCTTGAACTATATTATCAAAACTCTGAACCTTCTACTTGAGTGCTTGACACCGGTTGTGGGACTCACTTGTGTAACAATGTGCAGGGCCTGAGAAACAGTAGGAGACTCCATCATGGGGAGGTTGACTTACGTATGGGTAATGGAGCAAAACTGGCTGCATTGTGCTTGGGGACTTATTCATTAGTTTTGCCGAATGGCTTAGTTTTAGACTTAGAAGATTGTGTTTATGTACATTCTCTAGTAAAGAACATCATTTCAATTTCTTCTTTATGTAATAAAGGCTTTTAATGCCTAATAAGTTGTAATAAATGTTCTATTTATTTCAATGAAATAAAATATGGAGATGGTATTTTGAATAATGGTATCTATGTCTTACAAACTAACAAAGAATGTTCAACCTCTAATATATACAACGTTAACTCGAATAATCTCAATGAATCACTTCTGTGGCACAATCACTTAGGTCATATCAATGAAACAAGATTAACTAAGCTACATAAGGATAGATATTTCAGACCCTTCAAATATGAACCTTATGGAACTTGTGTATCTTGTTTACTTTGTAAAATGACCAAATTACCCTTCAAAGGTAAAGGACAGCGTGCAACAGAGAAATTAGAACTCATACACTCTGATGTATGTGGACCAATGTCAGTCACCGCTAGAGGTGGATTCTCCTACTTCTTTAACTTTATCGATGATCACTCGCGATATGGGTATGTGTACCTTATGCGGTACAAATCTGAAGCCTTTGAGAAATTCAAAGATTTCAAAGCTGAAGTAGAAAACCAGCTTAATAAAAGTATTAAGTCACTAAGGTCTGACCGATGTGGTGAATACTTAAGCAACGCATTTCAATATTACTTGAGAGAAAATGGCATTGTTTCCCAGTGACTGCTCCGGGAACTCCAGAGCATAATGGGGTCTCCGAAAGGGGAAATCGTATATTATTAGATATGGTCCGATCAATGATGCCAGGCACGGATCTACCTCTTTCATTTTTTGGTCTTGCTTTAGAAATTTCAACACTACTACTAAACCAAGTTCCTTCCAAGACTGTTAGTCAAACACCATATGAGTTATGGTCTGGGAAACATTATAGTCTTAGTTATCTAAGAGTCTGGGGATGTGACACAAATGTTAAGCTCACACAAACTAACAAATTGGATGATAAGGCAGTTAAATGTAAGTTTGTAGGATATACCTTGAACTCAAGAGCATACGTGTTCTACGTCCCAAATGAACAAAGAACATTTGTGTCACGAAATGCTAAATTTCTAGAGAATGAATTCCTTCTCAAGAAATATAGTGGGAGTAGACTTGACCTCGATGAGGTACGAGAAGAACAAACTAACATAGAACTAAACCCCAGGCCCCACAAAAGGGCAGCGACGGAACAACCATAAGGTTATGAACTTAGAAGGTCTGGTAGGGAAAGATATGAGACTGAAAGATATGGTTTCCATATTGATAAGGAACATGATCAGGTCATTGATAATGACGATCCCACCATTTATGACGAATCAATGCGTGACATTGATTCAGTCAAGTGGCTTGAGGCAATGAAATCCGAAATAGACTTTGTATCATAATCAAGTCTGAGACTTGGTAGATGCACCTGAAGGGATAAAACCCATAGGCTGCAAGTGGATTTACAAGCTTAAAACTGATGCAGAAGGCAACATCCAAACCTATAAGGCTAGGTTGGTGGTGAAAGGTTATAGACAAATCCAAGGAATTGACTATGACGAAACCTTCTCGCATGTTGCAATGATAAAGTAAATTCGAATTTTACTGGCACTAGCTGCATACTTTGATTATGAGATTTGGCATATGGATGTCAAAACAGCTTTCCTTAATGGGAACCTCATAGACAAAGTCTATATGACACAACCTGAGGGGTTTTCATATAAGGATGATCATAATAAAGTATGCAAGCTTAAACGATCCATTTATGGACTAAAGTAAGCCTCTAGAAGTTGGAATATACGATTTGATGAGACAATCAAAGAATTTGACTTTATCAAATATGTAGACGAGCTTTGTGTTTACAGGAAAAGTAGTGGGAGTGATGTTATATTTTTTGTATTATATGTCGATGACATATTAATCATCGGGAATGATATTCCCATGATGCAAGCCACCAAGCAATGGTTATCTCATAATTTCTCCATGAAAGATTTGAGAGAAGTAGCCTACATCCTCGGCATTAAGATCTACCATAATAGATCTTATAGGTTGTTAGGACTTTCTCAATCTATGTACATAGATAAAGTTTTGAAAAGATTCAAAATGGAAGATTCCAAAAGAGGTAATTTACCTACTTGTCATGGAATCAAATTATCTAAGGAGCAATGTCCACATACTCCTTCAGATAGAGAGCGTATGAGTAGGATCCTTTATGCTTCAGCAATAAGATCGATCATGTACGCCATGCTATGTACAAGACCTGATGTCTCTTATGCTCTTAGCATAATGAGCAGGTATCAGGCAAATCCTGGTGAACAACACTGGGCAGTTGTCAAAACAATCCTCAAGTATCTTAGAAGAACTAAGGATGTGTTCTTGACATATGGAGATTATTATGAGATGAAAGTCATTGGTTACTATGATGCGAGCTTTCAGACCGATAGGGATGACAACAGATCGCAAACAGGATATCTGCTTACTATGAAGCCGGAGCTGTCAGTTGGAAAAGCTCAAAGTAGTCAACTACAACGGACTCCACTACTGAAGCCGAGTATATTACAGCATCTGAGGCAGCTAAAGAAGCAGTCAGGATAAAGAAGTTCATCACGGAGCTGGAAGTGCTTCCCGCGATAAAGAATGGTGTCACGATGTACTATGACAACACAGGCGCCATTGCTCAATCAAATGAACAAAGGTCCCACCAGAAATCTAAGCATGTACTCAGGCGATTTCATCTCATCATGGATATTATTGAGAGAAAAGAAGTTATTATAGAGAAAATACCCACAGAAGATAATCTTGCAGATTCTCTGACTAAAGGACTGACTCAACAAAAGCATGATAGGCACACCCAAGAGTATAATGTCCAGATTTATACTAGTTGGCTATAGTGCAAGTGGGAGATTGTTAGGGATATGCCCTATACCAACTTGTGGATGGGCTATATGTACATGTATTTGCAATATTTTCATTAATTAATAAAATGGAACTCTTTATTATACGTGTCTTACATAAATTATATGAATCATCAAACACTGTAATAAAGCCCTTGGAGTAATAAGATGATGGCTTCCACGCCTTATGAGAATCATTACTCTCAAATGTTCCTAGTCATAGTTTTATGAATAATCTGGGCGTTCACAAAGCGGAGAGACTAGCATGATGATATGATCCGCCCTTAAGGGGGGTAGCCGATCTCATAGGCTACTAGCGGAGATCCGTCCGCTTGGTGTATCACATGGATGCATGAGTTGCTCGTGTCCATCGAACTGACCGCCGAAAGTTTTCACATGGAGTGTTTATCCCTTGTGTTTGTGAGAACTTTCATGCATCGATTGTATGACTAGTCCTTAGACTTGAGGTATTTACAATCTTATGTGTGGATCAAATGACTTTGACATTCTCCTTCCCCGGTTCAAAAGATCCGGTCATAAGGGTATGACTGTGTCATTTGTTGAAACACATGAAGTTTGTAAAGATACAACAGAGAATCACCACTCTCTCGGATAATATTTTCTTATAAGAGTAGTATTCCAGTTCACGGGTTGATATTTCTGATCAGTGCTTGAGACTGTGGCCACAGCAGAATAATCATGTGAGATTCTTGGGTTAGCACGATTCATGACACTATCAACATCATACTTTTGACTATGTGGGTAGACATTTTCTATACCCTAGGTCAAACGGTGGGGATACAGTGAGGCGAGGGACTGTATCATATGTAAATCGCATACATAATGGGTATATATCTTTCCTTCTCATTTGGGCCTGGCATATTGGCTATATAATGTCAACCTTGGTCATTAAAATCGAACGACCATCTGATCGAGGATGATAATTTATGTTCGATTATATATTATCACGATTCTTTTCATGTCCAACTTGAGGGGAACCCAAAAGGTCAGACACAATAAAGTCGAAATTGTTGGACAAAATGACCCATATCGTCACTATTTGCACAGATCATTGTGTTGTTGTAGCAAATTAACTATGTGACAAGGAAATTGCACTCTCATCATTTGTGATTAGATCACCATAGATATATAAATGAAGAGAGGTCCCTATGATTAGTACCTGGACTGAGAATGATATGAGACAGTATCAGTACCGAAGGTTTAATCATTAAATATCCCTAGCCGTAGTATTATCGAGACTGGACATCGATAATGCGGAATAGGCTAGTATTGCACTTGTGCGCGTTTGTGAGGGCACAACGGCATAGTTCTCATATATATAAGTATTGGATACTTATGCAAGTGCGATAGGGGTCGTGTTTCACCGATGGTACGGGAAACAGCTTCGCTCTGGATAGACCCCTCGGAATCCCATTGGTATTATGACTATGTGTCTATGGGAGGCCGAAATCGAGGTAGGTGTGTATAGTCTTAACCTGAGACTTGCATCGCTAATACTTACGATAATCGATAAACTTTGGTCTTGGTGGTAGGGGGCTTTAACCGGTTCTGTGTACACCATTTCTGGGTTTATCAGAGAGTCGTAGTGTATTGGGTGTGATGTCAAGATGGAAGTGTCACTTCAGTCATTTGGAGATGATGTCACGCAGGATACGGTACTAGTGCTCTTGAGTGTTGCGCAACCAATCGGGATTTGTGACCAGGTCATGTATATCCGATTATAGAGACTATGTTACCAGACATCCGACATGTGTTTCGGACGGGGCAGACACTTATCCAGCCCCAGCCCTAGCACGTGATTATCCGATACTGGACCGATATACACGATACTACGGTATACTACGCTTGATACAGATCTATATATTCCTGTAAGAATATTTCTGGAGAATTGGGTAGGCATGGCGCTTTGCTAGAAGCCAACCTTGTCTTGTAAATCGATATAAACGTAGTACGAGGTACTTACGTGTTCGGACAGTCCGACGATCGTATTTACTGCCAACATATCCGGAGATCTCATGGGTCGCTTCCTGAAGATTCACCGATGACGTATGACTCGCACTTTGATTAATCTGGGATTAATTAGAAGAGAGAGATAGAATTAATCTGGGATTAATTCGGAGAGATAGAATTAATCTGGGATTAATTCGATGAGAGAGAAAATTAATCTGGGATTAATTGCGGAGATATTTTATCTGGGATAAAATATTAATTAAAGAGAGAGAACGATTAATTTAGAATTAATCGATAAAATAATATATTCGATATATTATTAGAAATTGGATTTCGACGCGGAATTAAAATTAGATTTTAATTCGGGCGAACGAATTAATTTAGAATTAATTCGTTAGCGACGTGAATAGTGAATTCGCTAGGCGTAATCATTTAATTACGACGCGACGGAAAATTCGTTAATTTGGAATTAGCGAACCCGAGCCCGAGAGTGATTGCGAGCGCGTTCGCATTTCGAATTCGAACGCGACACGCAAGTCACATCAATTGTCAAATCACTTGTCACTTTGAGTGATGTGATATGACATGTTGTCACTTTATTAAAGTGACATGATGTGAATATAGAAAAGTGATTGTTGGAAAGTTGATAGGACTTTTGTATATATATTTTATTCATTTACTTGGTAAATGGGATAAAGATATAAGTATATATAAATCATTTTCTCTCTCTTGGACCATGTGTAGTACACGGTTTTGGCAAAACTTTTGGTCATTCACGTGACTCAATTTTTTGGTCTTTGTTGTTCAAATTTTGGACAAGATTCACGTGACTCTCTCATTGTTTTTGGACTTCACGGTTTTAGAAACAAGTGAGCCAAAACTCTTCATCTCTCTCCTCTTCCTCTTCACGGCTCACTGCCGATTCTTCTTCATTTTTGTTCTGGTTTGACCGAGCTTTAGAGAAGCAAGATGAAGATGAACTAGTGCTAGCACACCTTGAGCATACATAGGTGATAGGGAAGCTTCTTCTTGAGCTTGGAAGCTTGAAGCTTTGAGCTTCAATGGTGCTCAACATGGCCGAATCTTGGACGCACAAAGATATCAAAACCGAGCAACCCCCTGCAGTTTTTGGAGGCAAAACCGAGCATGATGGAGCACAAAAACGCACCTTGTTCTTCAAACATCAAAACCGAAATTCAATGTGAGTTGATTCCGCCACCACCTCCTTTGATGTGTTCATATGTTGTTTTTATGCATGTTTGTGATCTTGTGGACTTGATTAAACTCCAACATTGGTATCTAGAGCCATTGATGCATGAAATCCGAAATTAGGGTTCTTGAGTAATTTGGGGCTTTTTGATTTTAGCTTGATTGTGACAAATTGATTGATCAATAATGCTTATATATGATCTAATTTGAGATATATGTAATCAATTTGACAAAAAAATCATTGGATTGATTTTCCCCAATTTGCAAATTTTGAGAAACTTTAATTTGGGTAAACTCGATTTAGGCATGATTTGGTTGAATTGTTTGATGCATTATGCTTGAATGAGGTTGAATTGAAGTTGTGCATGATCAATTTCAAGAAAATTGGATTAGATCAATTTTCCCCAATTCTTAGGTTGAACATGAAACTTTAATTGGGTAAAATGTGTTTAAAGCATGTTTTAATTGCATTGGATGTTTAAGTATGCTTAGAACATGTTTAATTGAGATTGTGTGTGGTCAATTTCATGAAATTGGATTGGATTCAATTTTCCCCAAATTGAAGCCTTGGCCGAAAATGGAATAACCCTAATGTCTTGGTAATTTTGTTTTGTTTGATCATTGGATGACTTAAAACAATTGGTTAATGTTGTTTTGAAGTTCAATTGGATTGAATTTTGATTTGGAACATTTTTCCCTTTTAAAGTGGCTTGGCCGATTTTAAAGAACATGAAATTCTTTGTGATTTTGTTGTTTTAATTCATTGGATGAATTGTATTGATTTGGGAAATTAAGATTGTGGACTCAATTGGATTGAAACCGAATCGAATTGAAAAACCCCTAATTGCCGAGACTTGAAAGCATGTTAATTGGGTTTGATTTTAATTGAATTGTGTTGGACACTATTTGGTTGTTAAAGTGCATGATTAATTAGGCTAATTGATATTTTAGAAATGTTAATTGGGTAATTGATTGTGTATTACACTTAGGTTAATTAATTGTGAAATTTGGAATTTTATAAGTTAATTAATTTGGGCTTGATTTTGGAAATTGGGCTTGTTGGGTTGTAATTGGGCTTTTGGGCTTTGTTGTAACAAAGTTGGGTTTAGGCAAAATTGGTTGGATCCAATTAGGCCCAAAACCGAATCCAAAAGGTCCAATTATGACTTAATGGACCTTAATTATTTAATTGGGCCTAATGGGCCAAAATTAATTTAAAGGCTTATGGGGTAACTCCCGGATTGGATTTTGGTTGTTCGGTTTGACCCGAGTTGACCAAAAGTCCACGCCTATAGAAATTAATTAAAAGCCCATTGGACTTTAATTAAATAAAACATTAGATGTTAAATCGGGCTTTGAGACCCGTTGCGATTAAATTTGGAATTTAAGTCGTAAAGGTTCGTTAATAAAAGTGTAATATTTAATTTAGAATTAAATAATGAATTAGAATTAAATACGTATTAAATTGGATTTAATTATGTAATTTAATTTAATTCGTAGAAATTGTACTTTGAGTACGTGTTTGCAATACGAGTTTGACTCGAACAAAAATCAAATCTTTGTTTGAACATTGGATGATCACTAATAATCAAGATTAATTAATTTGATTGATTGATTGATAACATGCTTGTATGAATACATGGTTGTGATGTTTGAATAATGTATATCGGATGGATATTAGTCGGGTTGGGCGATTTTGGAAATTGTAATAAATTTGATTTATTAAATTGGACCTGCGTGTCCAGCCTTATCTCCTATTTCTTTGTATTCTCTTCTCACCTATTCCCCTCCATGTAAAAGAGGTTTCTTTAGAAGTGTAGTGTAACGGGTAGAAGTAATACAAGTGCTAGCGGGAGAGAGAAAGTGAGAGATTTGATCTAGGATCAATGTAAAATATCCATCCGCATATCATTATTATTTTATTTCATACTCGCTTTATTATGTGTTTAGAATGCATGCTTAAGGGTGTATGATGATGAGACCTTAACAAAGATAATTAAATTGGTAGCCAATTTGCACGCGAAAAACCCTCGTTAAATATCATGCGTTTTTCCTTCCATTGAGTGATTCTTACTCAAGATCCGAGATTGGCAGGGGTTGTTGGCCAAAGTCAAGCCTTGTCCATCAAAGATGTGTTTTAATCACGAGGCTTTGTTCCATATCGGTGTCGTGTCCAAGTTGTGGTTGTTGGCCAAAGTCAAGACCACTTCTTGTCCATTGACATTGATTACGAAGCTTCCATGTCAATGGGTCCGCGCTTGACTGGGATCATTAGGTTTGTTGTGCCAAAGCCAAGGCCTAGTTGATTCAGAGGAAATAGGTTAGGGTATATATATATATTGGATATATAGGCATATATAAGATATATGTTTCGGACTTGGATGTCCACCTAACTGGATCTAGGAATTGGATGAGATCCAATTGATCTTCGAGATCTACCTAGTTAATTATCATACAATTTGTTGGCCAAAGTCAAGATTGTGTGATATTTAACGGGATCCTAGCCCACTAGGAAACACGGTTTCCCGAGTACTCGACAGAGGGTTAGAGGCTCGACGAAAAATAGTGGGAGGCAAGTATTGAATTTGCAACATTCGTTCGAATACTCGCTAAACACGCTCTTTTATTTTATTTCGTCATTAGATTAAATGTTAGTTGGACTAATATTTAAATTGTTGTTTTTTAATAAACAGTTGGACTGTATTATACTTGATTATATATAATTGGATTATATTAATCAATATATTTGAATTAATTAATTTCAGTTTACAGTTGATTTTATAATTGGATTATAGTAATCAATGTAATTGAGGTTAATTAATTTGGATTATATTTGATTATATAGTTGGACTATTATAATCATTATAATATATAAAGTACCACTAATCGTTGATTAAATAGTTGGACTATTGTAATCAAGATAAAATTGAAAAGTTGAATATTTAAAATATAATCTAGGATTAAAATATTTTAAATGATTTAATTTTCATATTGGGAATAAATAATAGGTTACTTTATTTGATAAAATAACTTATTATACCTTAAGCCCAAAATTAAGCAAGATAAGTAGAGCATAAAATCTTTGGAAGATTTTTGTGATGATGACTTTAATGCTTAATTTAATATACTTTTCATAAATCTAATTTTGGATTTAAGAAGTATTAAAATTGCAATTTATAATTCTTGGAGAATTAATTGACTATTCATGTAAAGTCAAAGTTTGCAATTGGGCATGTAGCACGAGGTGCACATCGTTTCGATATTCCGAAACCCAAGGCTTGGCCTAAGGTTCCTAAAATATTGAAAAGGATAATTGACATATCCCAAAGTGACTACCATTTGGATATGGAAGACACGAAGGAATTAAAGAAAGGGCGAGGCTCTAACTTTAAATATGTTTGTCTTAGTTATGTTCACAGCTAGTATTGAAATTAGATTTTAAATACTTAGTGTGGTACATAAAATATATGTATTGATATTCAGAATCTGCTTTGAGCAGGATACTGATTTCAAGCTGAGATTCCTCTGCGAATCGGAAACGGGACGAAAGTCGCTGTTTCGACCGTAGATACCTAAGTTTAGGAACTAACCTGGGGTGTGTACTTAAATTAGGAACTGTTATAATGTAACTAGTTTGACTAGAAACATTATCTCTTTATCAGTGTTTAACCACTGCGGTGAACCTTTATATTCTAAAACACTAAAGTGTTTTATTATTATATAAGATGATACTGAGATAAATACATTAGATGTAAATAACAGAATTTATATTTTGAATATAAATAAAAATCTCAAACATATAAATGACAAATAAATAGCTCAAATTGATTTGATCAATAGAGACTTATTTATGGCATTGTTGTCTAGGACACAATTAAACGAGACATGTCAGTTAGACGGTGTGTCCGAACTAAACCGAATTTTGTTGGACATGATAAGGTTTATCACGAGTCGCTCTGAGCTATCATTTCCTTCAAACAGGATATGTATTAACAGTGCAAAACTTATTTAGAATAAGGTTCCATGTAAATCTGTTTGACAGATATCATATAGGATATGAACAGGAAAGAAACGAGGTTTCTCATTCCTAACAATTTGGGTATGCTAGGCATAACGTTTGGATGATACCAAACTAAGGACCCAAATTGGATAAGTGCCAATATAGGTTATCCTAAGGGAAACCATAAGTATAGTACTTATAAATCTCACATGAGAACAATGTGATTGTTGCTCACCATGCGGTTTTCCTGAGAGGAATACCGATATGCAGTGGTCAGTGGGAGGATAGTGATACTCGATGAAAATCGAAGTAATACTGTTCTAGGCACAAGGTCCGTAATGGAACACAAATAGTTCATCTATGATGAATCTATACCATTAATCTTCAAATACACAAGAAACCGCGTAGATCAGTGAGAGTCAGAAAACAACCTGGGGTATGGGTTTCTGATCTCACCTCATAAAGATTTTAATCTTTTAAGGTACACCAACTGATTACGTATGAGGTAGTGATACACGGTATCGACTCCATATTATGGCAAAGTGCCATGAATCGAAAATGGATTCCATGTTTAACAACTATTTTGGATACTAGTTGTTGTACCACAAGGCATTGTGCCTATGGTACATTAAACGTCTTCAAGGAAGACATACATGGTAGGCAACATACCAACGTACAAAGCTGGGCTTTTGACGGAAAGGTATCGTTATCAACATTGTGTTAATAACGGTTCAACCTTTTACCTGTTGCCATGGTAAATCCATTTTGAAGATGCTTGTTGATAACTGTATATTTCATTTATGAAATATGTCAGTTGCAGATCAAAATCGCTTTCCTGAAAAGGAAACCTTTTGGAGAATGTTTATAACATTCTGACGATTTTGTATAACCGACAAACAAGGTTTGCGGTTATTCGATCCATGTTTGGATTGAAGCAAGCATGAGGTTCTTGGAACTGACGTTTTGAAATAATCATAATGGTTTATGATTTGACTCAAAACGAAATAATTCTTGTGTATATAAGGAGGTTAGTGGGAGAGGGCACTGACGATGAAATTCCCATAAAACAATCGGTGAAAGCTTGGCTTTCATAAAATTCTCCGTAGAATTCTGGGGAGTAACAACCTTTATTCAAGGAATAAAGATCTACTGGGCTAGATTTGGAGTTGGTAACACTCTCTGAGAAATTGTACATTTAAAATGTACTTGTATTGGTGTCTCATACGCTTCGAGCATATGGAGTCACAATCGGGTCAATCCAAGTGATAGTCACTGGATTGAAGTTAAGAACATCTGTTAGTATCTGAGAGAACTAAAGATGTTGTCTTAAACTATGGAGAGGAGAACTTGAAGTGACTGGGATCACTGCTGCAAGTTTCCAAACATTAAATACTGCGGTACTATAAAGTTTGAATAACAGGGACAGTGAGCTGGAAATCTTCCTAGCAAGATAACTGTTGCCGAATAACAACAAATGCGGATTATTGCTGCAGCTGAGGCAGCAATAGAAGCCATTTGGATCGATAATAAATCTAATTAGATTAGATATAGTTCTGTTAGCAGCTGAGCTAGGCGTCAGCACAGGCTAAAGAATTAAAGGTCTCATCGACGATCCAGATATATACTTCTATATCATCTGATTCGTTCGGATCATACATCGTGGCGATGTGATGATCGTGTAAATCGCGTCAGACGATAATTAAGCAAATCCGCTGACGAAAACCTTTCCTCAGCAATTTGAGCGAATTGTACATAGTTCGGGTTTAGACACTTGAGTGACTGGCTATGTGCCAAGTGGGAGATTGTTGGACAAAATGACCCATAGCGTCACTATTTGCACAGATCATGTGTTGTTGTAGCAAATTAACTATGTGACAAGGAAATTGCACTCTCATCATTTGTGATTAGATCACCATAGATATATAAATGAAGAGAGGTCCCTATGATTAGTACCTGGACTGAGAATGATATGAGACAGTATCAGTCCCGAAGGTTTAATCATTAAATATCCCTAGCCGTAGTATTATCGAGACTGGACATCGATAATGCGGAATAGGCTAGTATTGCACTTGTGCGCGTTTGTGAGGGCACAACGGCATAGTTCTCATATATATAAGTATTGGATACTTATGCAAGTGCGATAGGAGGTCGTGTTTCACACGATGGTACGGGAAACAGCTTCGCTCTGGATAGACCCCTCGGAATCCCATTGGTATTATGACTATGTGTCTATGGGAGGCCGAAATCGAGGTAGGTGTGTATAGTCTTAACCTGAGACTTGCATCGCTAATACTTACGATAATCGATAAACTTTGGTCTTGGTGGTAGGGGGCTTTAACCGGTTCTGTGTACACCATTCTGGGTTTATCAGAGAGTCGTAGTGTATTGGGTGTGATGTCAAGATGGAAGTGTCACTTCAGTCATGGGATGATGTCACGCAGGATACGGTACTAGTGCTCTTGAGTGTTGCGCAACCAATCGGGATATTGTGACCAGGTCATGTATATCCGATTATAGAGACTATGTTACCAGACATCCGACATGTGTTTCGGACGGGGCAGACACTTATCCAGCCCCAGCCCTAGCACGTGATTATCCGATACTGGGCCGATATACACAATACTACGGTATACTACGCTTGATACAGATCTATATATTCCTGTAAGAATATTTCTGGAGAATTGGGTAGGCATGGCGCTTTGCTAGAAGCCAACCTTGTCTTGTAAATCGATATAAACGTAGTACGAGGTACTTACGTGTTCGGACAGTCCGACGATCGTATTTACTGCCAACATATCCGGAGATCTCATGGGTCGCTTCCTGAAGATTCACCGATGACGTATGACTCGCACTTTGATTAATCTGGGATTAATTAGAAGAGAGAGATAGAATTAATCTGGGATTAATTCGGAGATAGAATTAATCTGGGATTAATTCGATGAGAGAGAAAATTAATCTGGGATTAATTGCGGAGATATTTTATCTGGGATAAAATATTAATTAAAGAGAGAGAACGATTAATTTGGAATTAATCGATAAAATAATATATTCGATATATTATTCGAAATTGGATTTCGACGCGGAATTAAAATTAGATTTTATTCGGGCGAACGAATTAATTTAGAATTAATTCGCTAGCGACGTGAATAGTGAATTCGCTAGGCGTAATCATTTAATTACGACGCGACGGAAAATTCGTTAATTTGGAATTAGCGGACCCGAGCCCGAGAGTGATTGCGAGCGCGTTCGCATTTCGAATTCGAACGCGGCACGCAAGTCACATCAATTGTCAAATCACTTGTCACTTTGAGTGATGTGATATGACATGTTGTCACTTTATTAAAGTGACATGATGTGAATATAGAAAAGTGATTGTTGGAAAGTTGATAGGACTTTTGTATATATATTTTATTCATTTACTTGGTAAATGGGATAAAGATATAAGTATATATAAATCATTTTCTCTCTCTTGGACCATGTGTAGTACACGGTTTTGGCAAAACTTTTGGTCATTCACGTGACTCAATTTTTGGTCTTTGTTGTTCAAATTTTGACAAGATTCACGTGACTCTCTCATTGTTTTTGGTCTTCACGGTTTTAGAAACAGAGAGCCAAAACTCTTCATCTCTCTCCCTCTTCCTCTTCACGGCTCACTGCCGATTCTTCTTCATTTTTGTTCTGGTTTGACCGAGCTTTAGAGAAGCAAGATGAAGATGAACTAGTGCTAGCACACCTTGAGCATACATAGGTGATAGGGAAGCTTCTTCTTGAGCTTGGAAGCTTGAAGCTTTGAGCTTCAATGGTGCTCAACAATGGCCGAATCTTGGACGCACAAAGATGATCAAAACCGAGCAACCCCTGCAGTTTTTGAGGCAAAACCGAGCATGATGGAGCACCAAAAACGCACCTTTGTTCTTCAAACATCAAAACCGAAATTCAATGTGAGTTGATTCCGCCACCTCCTTTGATGTGTTCATATGTTGTTTTTATGCATGTTTGTGATCTTGTGGACTTGATTAAACTCCAACAGAAATCAATGGCCTAACAGTGCACAGTACAAAGTTAACACCATATATGATTTGCTGGAGGAATTGTTCTAAATGGTTCAATGTGTTTAATTATTGAACAGATCATTTATGAGGTTTCAAAGTGGCTTAGGGATTGGGAATGAATATAGGGGCACTTGGGAATTGGAAAATGAATAAGAAAATAATAAATAAATAAAAATATGCATTTATTATTTATTATTTTTATTTTTTTAGTTTTTTTTATTTGTTTTGAATTCCAATTCGGCCCAACTCTTATTAGGGTTTTATAATCTCATTAAACCACTATATTAAGATCCAATGGCTAAGATTTAATTAGCATTTATCCAACATCAGATTCTTAATTAATTTTGTTGTCTTTGGAGCACCTATATAACCCAAAGATTTCTTTACAAATTTTTACACCAAAACCTTCATATCTTAGGTTTATATAAGTGAGCAACTCTAAAGTTTAAGAGTAAGCACTGCTTTTGAGGATCCTTAAGTCTAATTGACTAGAGGAATCTCAAGTTAAAAGTTTTGAGGTATTTGCCTAGGCTAGCACCAAGGGAAAATACTTGTGCACTCAAGGCGTAGTCTTGCCGTTGAGTTTTGGCTTTGGTGTGTGCACCTTTGGAGGCAACACACTTGGGTGGCTCTTTGGAACGTGGAAGAGCTTGTTGAGTTCCAGAAAAGCTTGTTGATTGGAGGGAGGGCTGGAGGAGTCTTCGGTTGAAGTAAGTCTTTTTCTTTCTTTATTTTAATTAGATTTCTTATGATAGTTAGCATGTTTAGGTTTATGTTCTATGCTTGTTTTATGAGTTTTTATGCTTAGAATATATAATAACATGCCTAGTCTTGTAGAATAATCAAAACAAATGGGTCTTGAGCATATGGATAGCGGCATCATAATTTTTAATTTTCTGCTGCGTACTCGCGGCCGCTTCCCAACAGATCAACCTCTGCTTGTTCGTTGGGTATGGACTGATGCTCTTGATATCCAGTGCGTATCAAGATAGGATCCGCCAGTACTGTGTACAGGGCATAGGCATCCTCACGTGTTTGCGATCTAGTAAATCCGTGGTCATGGTATAACTTCGGAAATTAGTTCCGAGTGTTATTTAGAGATAGTAAAATTGAAAGTCGACTATATTATAACGAATGGATTTGACGTTCTGATCTATATCACATGTATAATATGAACAGCCTGAGACGGAGGGATTATACGTATGCAATGACATCATCTTGCATAGTTTAGCGAGATTATCTGTGGTCATCATAATTAATGAGTGGGTGAATTATAGACACAAAATTGGATTTCGTGACAGATAAACCTAAACTTAGAGAGTCCCACAATATATAGTGTACTCGTTGAGCACTTGGGTAACGCGATATGAATAATACAAATTATTGATAATACTTCATCGAATTAAGTGAGTTAATTTGAATCGTTCAATCAGTTAAATGATAACACGTGTATTTTGGGATTTTGGCCAATCGTAATTATTGAGTATTTGTATTTGATACATAATAAGATTAGATACACATTAATTATTCGTCAAGTGAGATTTTGACACATGCCATAAATATATGTATTTGTTATTTATTATAAATAAAAATACATATATGATAATAATTATATTAATTGATTATTTGGATATTTAATTATTAAATATTTAAATGATTAATTAATAAACTTTTTTCATAAATGTTATGAAATTTGTCCAATTATTATTGGTTCACATGGCATGATTTAATTAAACTTTATTTATCCAAATATGATTTGTTAAGATAAAGTTTTATTTATTAATTGATTTAATTTTTTACAATTGGACAAATTTTCCCCCCAAGAGTCGGTTATGTGGCTTTAAAAGAAATAAAATTTTATCTTATTCATATCATCATCGTCCATTGCCGAGACCTCAAAAAGAAAAGGGTTCCAAAGTTTGTTTGAAGAATCCATGAAGAAATGAAGGAAAATCAAGAAAAAGACTTAGGAAACAATAGATTAAAAGTAATCTACTTTAACCCTAAGTTTGGAAATTTAGTTTCTTGTTTCTTGATGATCTAGAAAGGTTCTAGAGTTCCTTGAAAAATTGGGGCTTTTGGTTGTGGATGATGAATTGGAAGTGTTGATGCATGTGTGAAGTAGTTTTGGATGGAATTACTGTAATTTGTATCCAATTTGTTCAATTGATGACATGTTACCATTCTAGAGTGTTATGACCAATCTTGTAATGCCTATAATTTTTCTTGGGTGATTCATATGTGGTGACTTGAATTGGTGTTGAGATTAATTTGATTTATGTTGAAAAAGTTGGATTTAAAGCATGAAATTTGGTAATTTAGGTTTCTTGATCAGTTCTTAAAAAATTGGAAATTTTGTGATGCATTTGATGTCATATGAATGTATTGGATGTATTTTGGGAGTTGGAACAATTGCCGGAAAGTGTTTCGAAGTTGAAATAAGCGAAAATGGCGAAAAACGGTGTTACAGGGTGACCTTTTGCCAACAGGGTGACGGCTGTCCAAACAGTGAATTCATCACTGTTTGGGCAGCCCATGAACTGCCCTAACACTATTAATGCTGACCTGGGTAGTCTCCATAATTGTCAGGTCGTCGGTTCGGTGAAAAACGCATTTTTCGTCATTTTGCGGAAATACATTTTTCGTAAAAGTTTCGCGACGTTTCCTTTATATTTATATCACTATTTGATATCAAATAAAAAGGTTTAGGTGAAATATGAATAAATTATTCATATTAGATATTGAATAATTTATTCGGTAATTTGAAAAGGTTTTAAATTATGATTTCGCCCGAACCGCGCTTCCGTCACGCTTTCGCCCAAAACCCCAACAGTTATTTGATATCGAATAAATTTGTTTAGGTGAAATATGAATGAATTATTCATATTGGATATTGAATAATTTATTTGGTAACTTTAAAAATTTTAAAGTTACAATTTCACCCGAACCGCGTGCTTCCGCTGCTCCCGCGCTAAAACCCCAACAAAGATATCTAAAATAGAAGTAATAAAAATGAATCCTCTAACCCCGAACATTTTCTTTATTGCTTTATTTACCTTTTTAATTTCCAAGCTTTACTTTATGTCATTTATTTTATTTATGCCTTTACTAGTCCTATTTATGTGTTGTAACTAAATATCATATCTGGGGTTGTGATGAATTCCAATATCACTGATTTATAAGCGGTTATTTTATGACTTGGGTAATAAAAAGCTTTATTTATTGAGTTTTAAGCTTAATACTTCTTGTTAACTGGCTATTAATAAGATTGATCTGGTAAATTTAAAATAAACGTGACGAAGGAATTTTAGGTTTCTGTCGTAGACTCAATAGCTCATGATCTCACCTCGAGGCATGGTGACCCTTAGGTAGATTTCCTTACAGGATAGACATATACATGTCGGGCGGGGGTAGCCACAATTGGAACTTAATCTTAATGAATTCAGGTAACTTGGTTAACATAGACATTGTTGGGGTTTTGGGCGAAGGGTGCGGCGGAAGCGCGGTTCGAGTGAAATCATAATTTTATAACTTTTTAAATTACCGAACAATGACAAATTCACTGTTTGGACAGCCATCACCCGGTTGGCTCAAAAGTCACCCGGTAACACCGTTTTTCACCGTTTTCGCTTATTTCAACTCTGAAACACTTTCTGGAAATTGTTCCAACTCCCAAAACACATCCAATACATTAATAAGACATATTTTTCATCACCAAAATATCATATATTCCAGGTCTGAAATAGAAAACAAAAATACCAATTTTTCATGCCTTAAATCCAAATTTTCAAGATTAATCCAATTAATCAAAACACCAACCAAAGTTACCACAAATGAAGCACCCAAGAACAATTCTAGGCATTACAAGATTGGTCATAACACTCTAGAATGGAAACATGTCATGAAATGAACAAATTGGACTAATAGTACAATAATATCAACCAAATCACTTCACACGTGCATCAACACTTCCAATTCCATCAACCACAACCAAAAGCACCAAATTTTATGAAAAGAATAAACCCTAGGATCTCATATGATCATCAAGAAATAAGAAACAAAATTTCTAAGCTTAGGGAGTTGAAGAATTACCTTTAATCCTTGATTTCCTAAGCCTTTTTCTTTGATTTTCTTCTTTACTTTCACTTGAATCATCAAGCAATATGAAACCCATTTCTTTCTTGAAGCTTTCGGCAAAGGTGGATACCAAATGAAGAAAACAAAAATTTTCAAACAAAAAGAATGAGTGACCGACTTAGGGTATTAAATAAGGGCATTTTAGTCATTTTTTTCACTTAAATCATATTAAATAAATTAAACTTTATAATAGCAAATCAAATTTGCACACACAAACCTTAATTAAATCATGTCATGTGTCACCAATAATAATTAAACATAATTCATAACATTTATGAAAAAGTTTATCAATTAATTATTCAAATATTTAACATTTAAATATTTGAATAATTAATTAATATAATTATTATATATATGTATTTTATTTACATTAAATAACAAATACATATATTAATGGCATGTGTCAAAATCTCATTTGACGATTAATTAATGTGTATCTAATCAAATTATGTATCAAATACAAATACACAATAATTATTAAATGACCAAAATCCGCTAATGAATGTGTTATCGTTTAACTGATTAAATGATTTGAATTAACTTACTTAATTCGATGAAGTATTATGAATAATCTTTTATATTCATATCGCATTGCCCAAGTGCTCAACGAGTACACTTCATATTGTGAGACTCTCTAAGTTTAGGTTTATCTGTCACGAAATCCAATTTCGTGTCCATAATTCACCCACTCATGAATTATGACGACCACAGATAATCTCGCTAAACTATACAAGTCGAGGTCATTGCATATGTATAATCCCTCCGTCACAGGCTATCCATATTAAACCTGGCATATAGATGAGAACGTCAAATCCGTTCGGTATAATATAGTCGACTTTCAATTTTCGATCTCTAAATAACACTCGGAACTAATTTTCGAAGTTATACCACGACCATGGATTTATTAGATCGTAAACATGTGTAGGATGCCTATGCTCTGTCCACAGGATTGACGGATCATCTCTTGATATGCACAGGATATCATGAGCATTAGTCCACACCCAACGAACATGCGGAGGTCTGATCATGAATAGATCGGTGATGTGACTGCCATCAAAGTGTGGAGGATAACTCATATATCCACAATTGTATCTCAATTCGAATGACCACTATGCTCTCTCAACTTAGGAAGATTCTTATTAATGGTGGTGTACCATCTATTAAGAAATCTTCAGTGAGTCATTCAGTGTTTATCAAATAAACACTTACATGTCTATACGAGTCTCCCGAGACTCATGGTTCTTTGGGATAAACCATCGGACCAAGTCAAGATATACGACATGTACTAGTCTCAGCGGATTTTACAAACCGACCCGTGTTAGTAAATCTTTACCATAAACTTTATTTAAGGATATACATCTTACAGTGCGCTTCCCAATGTCAATTACAAACTACGTTATAACTGCGCACTATATTGTAAATCCTAAGGTCTTTGTCTAATATACACGTATCACTAAACCAGATTTAGTTTCAATCTAATCGTAATTAGATATCTAATCGCAATTAGATCGAATATGTGTACAAAAGAGAAGAGGTGCTACCATTAAATAAGTAATATTATGGAAAATTGAATTGCTCGTATTCATGAATCAGACATAAATACGATCCGGATTGACACTTTGAGCACCAACCCTAACAATTTCTCCCACCTGCTCTAGTGTCAATCCACGGTGTCATATACACATCTCAATGTGTATCAAATTGAGTCTGTCCAAGAACCCCAATTGTTTTCCTTAGCCAACATCATTCATATTTTGTAGAATCCAAATTCCATATCAATATGACTCAGATGCTACATCAGTATTGTGCTATAGCTACTGAGTTGTCTATGTATTTAGAGATCAAATCCAAATACTATGAGACAACTGCAAGCACTACACTAATATAAAAACTTCTAATCTATAGGGTCACTACGCAACTTCATAAGTTGCAATTGATTCCATTAATTTAGTAGAATTAACGGTGACACTCCCACTGCATCTTTTTTTACTTTATATGACATAGACCATCTAATGTCATAATTAGGATCAAAACTAATCTAACCTTATGGTTGTAGACTAAATTCGCCATGGATAAGAAACTTGATCTTAATATCTCAAAGATCACAAAGAACACGTTTCAAGATCCATCTTATGGTCTATAGTATATCAAAATAACTCGTGACAATTAAGATTAAATTGATATCTTTAATTGCACATAATATAGTATTCATTATGCCATCATCCTATGATGCATAAGATTGACTATACATTCCAATCAATCTCGCTTTCGACAAATGAAACATCTTTTACGAAAGATGAATACTATAAATATAAAAAAACACGTTAACTGTCAAACAGTTATACTAACTGTCATACAGATAGTCTCACTGTGTCCTTTATTAGATCATATCTAATACGTGACTAATGGGAGTATCTCAAAAGTCTCTTAGTTTTATATCATATATAAAACTTTATATCAAATATATCAGAGACTACTCCCACTGCTTACACGGAGAAAAGAAGACTTAAGTAAACGTTTTAATTTACAAACATCTTATTATTACTTTAATAATGATAATGTAGTTAGGATACATAATACTAGAAAGAAATTTGTACGCTCCCACTGAACCTACTATCATATATGCATTCTCTATGTTTTGATAAAATCAGACAATCTGACTGTATCAAAATTAGAGAACACAGAATTTCGGAAAGCTTACTTGAGTCTACACTAGACTCTATAAGCTAGTATATCAAACTGTGATCTTAGCATAATACAAACTCTTGGGCCATTCTAGAATGAACTATTCGAACAAAGAAATCACAATGGATCTCTCATTCGAAGAAATCACTCAAGAACGCCACTTTGCATTCTTCAGCCAAAATAAAAAGTTTAATAACAGCATTAACGAACAGATCTTTAATTGTTCAATTAGTGCGACTAGAGACAAGTTTTCTTAGAATCTACAATAGATTACTGAACATAACGTTTCTCATTGTCATACTATAAAGGTCAAACCTTTATCAAGCTCACTTTGCTTTTGCTGCACAAACAATTTGCACATTTTATGAAATATTCATAACATAAGCCTAATCAAGTTCAAAGCTTGATCGTAGCAAGCTATGAACAATCTTAGATCTATGGTTCAATGCTAATTTCTGAAATCGATATCAAATATCGCTTCCACTATAAGTTTTAGGATAATTTTATTCGAAAAGAAAACAACAGAATCATTAAGTATCAAATACTTTGTAAATGATTCTGATATCCTATTAAACTTATATGGAAGATATCATAGGGTCATTTCATCTAATTAATTATGTAGTTCCATTACAGTTTATCACACTCATATTTGACTTCAATAAGTCAAGTCTTTTCTACAATTGTCAAAATCCGATGTTACACACCAAGTAATTAAACAATTTTATTGCCCGGGATCCTAGAAAAGATATTCTATCAAATAAAATACAATATTCTATTAAATAGAATAAATGATAAACTTATACTTGTACCTCCAATGCGCAAGGATTTTTAATTATATAACCATTATACAAAAGAAAGATTCAAATCTCAAACTTTTCAAGATTCGAATTTTCTCCTTATACATATCATATACGTAACTGTAGAAACTAATGGAACCTTAATTAAAAGATGAATTAGTGTTATTGGAGCATATCCTCAAGAGTATTGAAACTAATTCGGTAACACTCAATATCAAACGAATCATATCATATAAGATTAGATTTCTCCCACTGACCAATTCCATCAAGATGGAATCGTGGAAGTTTACTATTGAGTAAGAATCAAATTCATTAAATAACTTTGGAACTAATTGCCATAAATTCATTTGTTTGATCATATCAATCATCTTTGAACAATTCAAATATTCACAATGAATTTTGAAGATATAGTTTTTCAACACTACAAACATAATATTTTTGAACCATTCTAAATATTCTATCCGCGTTTCATCAGAAACATATTGAAAGTTCTCGAATAATTCAAGACGTTCAATATGTTATCTATTAGAAACATGTAACTAAGTTATGACAAATCATTAACTAAGTTACGGAATGAAGAAAACTATCTAAGGCAATTTTTAATTCATTAAACTAAATACATCTAATGTATTAGTTTAATAAATATGTGGTCCAATGACAATCATTGGTTATATGAGATTTAATTACATCCTGAATACAATATTCATTAAATGGATAAGGATATATGGTGTTATCTCGTATCAGACCATCATTTACCATAAGGAACAATCATCTAATACTTATGTGATAAAATCTCATAAAGCACTATTATAAGTTATTTAGTCAACCAAATATTTTTTTTAATGTTTACATCTTTATCGATGACACTACTAGTCGTTTTAAAATATGTAACAACTATTTATAAAGAACAAGTAACTATCCAATAGTCACAAGTTCTGATATCAAATATCAAAACAGTTATTAAACATTATTTTAAATAACTAGACGGGAGATAAGGTATCCAATACCTATAATTGTCGTATTGTGAGAATCAATATTCTCTATACACAACTATACGCATCTCATTTCTTAAGCTTTATAATTTACATTCAATTATTCACAACAATTGCAAATGATTGATTAGTAAACTGTGTCAAACAAGTGACTTCCAAAAGTCAATAAAGTCAAGAAACGTCATTATAAGATAAACAAATACTAATGGGGTTTTCTTAATGCCAGTCAAGAATCTCCAGACATGAACTAATTCAAGTCAATTCTTACTGCATAAGAAACTATTCACTCTAGATTATTATATCCTAAAATAGATATCTATTTAGATTACTAATCGTGACTTAGTAACTAAGCCACTAACCATATTGATTTTTCAAAAAAAAAATCGGAACAACAGTTCCCGATGGTTTGAACTAATCTAACAATATCTAAGTCTACTGTCATTCTACAACCTATTCTAGAAAAACGTAACCATAAGTAAAGTCAGAAAACATATTCAAGTAATATGTTATGCAGTGGATTAGAAATATAATTCTATAAACAATATAGAATAAAGAAAATCAAACAAGAGGCAATTTCCATAAAATTACGCAATGACTTAGTTATGAATTTTAACCCAGCAGTGTCTCCCACTACTTTACGTAATACCGTAATCCCCAGCGGAGAATGGGAATTCAATAATTAAATCGAATTCCATAGTGAGAGTAGGATCCCCTGAATATATTTCAACTCACATCTTTGGCACGATCTCGCCTACGTATATTCATTAGGTAGACAACTCATTGTCAATCACTCACCAGTGACTCCTGATTTTTGCCCTGACCGTTTCTCGTTATGACAGCTTTGGCACGTTCACATTGAGGCGTATCAAGGCTTCACTTGCCAATGACAAACTCAAGCTACTGATGTATTCTTGACAGCTTTGGCATGTACAGGATTTCCACTTTCACTAGAATTTGTCCAATATCAATATACAACCGGCATGGATAAAATTATATCAACTACACCCTCACTGAATTGGCATGATCTCGGAATGCAGCCATCGAAAGTTACCTATAAACGGTATTGACAAGACGGACCAAGAAACATGTATCCAATACACGTTACTTTACATACTTATTTTAAGCGGGGATATTCCTCAAGGAATCATTGTTCCACATCAAATGCAGAATTTTAATCTAAATCATATTCTAAACAATTCAATTCAACCTTAGAAAACATAACTCAATTTAACCATTAAATTTCGGTTACGTTTCCGTTACCGTAGAACCGAAAAGTCAAGAAACATATAGATTACATACATGTGCGAACATTAAAATTGGATTACATATCATATATCAAGCATGAATAATATAATGGATGAAGCATCAGACCTGCTCTGATACCATTTTTGTTGCGATTTTGGGCGAAGGACGCGGCAGAAGCACGGTTCGGGCGAAAACATAATTTTAAAACTTTTTAAATTACCGAACAAATTATTCAATATCTATTATGAATAATTTATTCATATTTCACCTAAATATGTTTATTCGATATCAAATAACGACATAAACAAGTAAGAAACGTCACGAAAAATTTACCAAAAATGTTTTTTCGTAAAATGACGCAAAACAAGTTTTTGATCAAACCGACCAGCCAACACTTATGGGGACTGCCCAGCTCAGCCCCAATAGTGTTAGGGCAGTTCATGGGCTGCCCGAAAAGTGACAAATTAACTGTTTGGATAGCCGTCACTCGGCTGGCTCAAAAGTCTCCCGGTAACACCGTTTTTCACCATTTTCTCTTATTTCAACTCCGAAACACTTTCTGACAGTTGTTCCAACTCCCAAATCACATCCAATACATTCATAAGACATATTTTCATCACCAAAATATCAGATATTCTAGGTCTGAAAGAGAAAACAAAAATGCCAATTTTTCATGCTTTAAATCCAAAATTTCAAAATTAATCCAATTAATCAAAACACCAACCAAAGTCCCCACACATGAAGCACCTAAGAACAATTCTAGGTATTGCAAGAGTGGTCATAACACTCTAGAATGGAAACATGTCATCAAATGAACAAATTGGACTAATATTATAATAATATCAACCAAATCACTTCACACATGCATCAACACTTCCAATTCCATCCACCACAACCAAAAGCCCCAAATTTTATGAAAATAAGAAACCCTAGGATCTCATAAGACCATCAAGAAATAAGAAACAAAATTTCTAAGCTTAGGGAGTTGAAAAATTACCTTTAATCCTTGATTTCCTAAGTTTTTTTCATTGTTTTTTTTTCTTTTCTTTCACTTGAATCATCAAGCAATATGAAACCCATTTCTTTCTTCAAGCTTTCAGCCAAGGTGGATACCAAATGAAGAAAACAAAATTTTTCAAACAAAAAGAAGGAGCGACCGACTTAGGGTATTAAATAAGGGCATTTTGGTCATTTTTTACTTTAATCATATTAAATAAATTAAACTTTATAATAGCAAATCAAATTTGCACACACAAAGCTTAATTAAATCATGTCATGTGTCACTAATAATAATTAAACATATTTCATAACATTTATGAAAAAGTTTATCAATTAATTATTCAAATATTTCATATTTAAATATTTAAATAATTAATTAATATATTTATATATATTTGTATTTTATTTACATTAAATAACAAATACATATATTAATGGCATGTGTCAAAATCTCATTGGACGATTAATTAATGTGTATCTAATCAAATTGTGTATCGAATACAAATACACAATAATTATTAAATGACCAAAATCCGCTACTGCATGTGTTATTGATTAACTGATTAAACAATTCGAATTAACTTACTTAATCCGATGAAGTATTATGAATAATTTGTATTATTCATATCGCGTTGCCCAAGTGCTCAACGAGTACACTTCATATTGTAGGACTCTGGATAGACCCACTCAGAATCCCATTGGTAGTGTGACTATGTGTCTATGGGAATCCGAATCAGGGTAGGTGTATGTGACATCTGATACTGGATTGTATTACACATTACATAATATTTGTATTACTACACCTGATACATATGATATTCCTCGGCGGATATTTCTGGAGAATTGGGTAGGCACGGTGCTTTGCTAGAAGCCAACCATGTCTTGTAAATTGGTGAGAACGTGGTATGGGGTACGCACGTGTTCGGATAGTCTAAAATCGTATTTACTGCCAACTTATCCAGGAATCTCTTGGGTCGCTTCCCATAGATTCACCAATGACAATTGACTCAAATAGAATTAATCTGGAATTAATTATGATAGAGAGAATTAATCTGGGATTAATTACGGCAAGAATTAGTTTGGGATTAAATTCGTATAGAAGAGAGAGCGTGATTAATTTAGAATTAACCGATAAAATAAATTTAATAGTTAAATTTGATTTTTCTATTTAATTTTTTTGGGGCTAAAATAATATATCGAATATATTAATTGAAATCGGATTTCAATACGAAATTAAAATTGGATTTTAATTCGGGCGAACGAATTAATTTAGAATTAATTCGAAAGTGATTGTCGTAATAAATTTTCGAGGTAAAATTATTTAATTAAATTGGATTTAATTATGTAGTGACAGTAAATTCGTTTAATCAGAATTAAACAAACCCGAGCCCAAGTCTAGTTGTGTGTTGGAGAAGCCAATATAAATTTTGAATTTAAAAAGTGGTGGGACCACTTGACTTACGTCAAATGTCTTAACTTTGATGGAAGTAGTTGGCTTTATTAAATGTTGCACTTTAATCACACAACAACCAAGTTTTTGAAACAACCAACATTATTCTCTCTTCTTCTCTCCTTGGCCGATCCAACCTCTCTTTGGTGAGAAATTTTGCATCAAAAATTTCACAAATCTAGCACTTGGAGGAGTTATTTGAGGTGATAGGGAAACTCAGCCAAGGAACAAACAACAAATCAACAAGCTTGGAGCTTCATCAAAAAGAGGATTTTTCGAATTTCTCCAAAATCAATGTAAGTGATTCCGCCACTTTTACTTGATTTTTCACACATAAAATCATGTTTAGAGATCTTGTGGCATGTCTTAGAGAATAACAATGATATCTAGAGCCTTGCTAAATATGATTTGAAATCTAGGGTTCATAAACTTAAATTATGGATTTTTGCTTGGAGCATGAAAATTCAAAATTAAGTTTTTGGTTGATGTTAGATAATGATAACTTGGAGTTTTGCATTGATGGATTGTTGAAAAATTGATTGGATCAAATTTCCCTAAAATCCTTACATTGGCCGAATTTCACCCTAGTTTTAACTCTTGGTGATTTTTTAAAATTTGACACTTGGATGTGTTAATGGCATGATATATATGTTGAATGTTGATTTAATTGGATTGAAATCAAATTGGATGTTGATTTCTTATCAATTGCTGTGAATGAGCATGTTGTTGGAGACTTGATTTTGCTTCAATTTGTGTTGGACATGAATTGAAATGATTAACATGATTAATTAGATTAATTAATATTTAGGAAATTTTAGATTAATTAATTAGTTATGTAAATTACACTTAAATTAGATTAATGTAATATTTGGAATATTGTATTAATGTAAATTAGTCTGTAAAATACTAATTGTGCTAATTTGGTTATATTTGGATTAATGGGCTTGGTTGGGCCAAGTTTGGTTTTGGACAATTGGGTTGGATCCAATTGGGCCTAAACTATTTCCATAAAAGTCCAAAATATGACTTTTGGGCCTTTAATTATCTAATTGGGCCTAATGGGCCAAAATTAATTTATGGCATAGGGAGATTCCTAAATGGGCCAAGGCATTATGGGCTTGATCCATTATGGCTAAAAGTACATGCCTAAAGAATTAATTAAGGCCCATTGGACCCAATATAAATGGCATTGGATGCTAAATTGCCCTTTGAGACCATTTGGAATGGATTTGGAATCCAAGTCTATAAAAGCATTAATATAATAAGTGTAATTGTTTAATTTAGAATTAAACTTGAATTAGTATTGAATACAATTAAAATTGGATTTAATATTGTAGTTCGATATAATTCAAGAATACTTACTTTGAGTATTTATTCTTTAACGAGTTGGACTCGCGCAAACCAAATCATTTTATCAACATTGGATGGTCATTAATTGAAGAATTAATTAATTGGATTAGATTGATTGACAACATGCTATGTGTGAATGCTTGGATGTGTTTGTTTGAATAATGTATATCAGATGGATATTAGATGGGTGGGGGCAATTTTGGAAATTGTAGTAAATATGGTATTTATTTGAAATTGGACCTGCGTCTCCAGCCTATCACCTCTCATTCTCATTGTATTTCTCCTCTCACCAATTCCCCTCAATGTAAATGAGGTTTCTTATAGTGTTATGTAATTGGGTACTTTGAAGAATGTAAAGTGCTAGCGGGAGAGAGGAAAAGAAAAGAGAGAGATATGTTCTAGGAACAAAATTGTATATATATGCATCCGCATATCATTATTATTATCACGCCTTATTATTCTTTTAGAATGCATGTTTAAGGGTGTATGATGAGACCTAATTAAAGATAATAAATTGGTTGCCAATTAATGAAAACGCCCTCACATTTAATATTAAGCGTTTCCTTCCAATGAGTGGTTCTCTCTCAAGATCCAAGATTGGCTTTGATTTATTGGCCAAAGTCAAGATCATTGTCTATCACGGATGTGTTTGAACCATGAAAGCTTTGTTAATATCGCATGTCTTGGGCAATTGTGACTTGTTGGCCAAAGTCAAGGTCATTCTTATTCATCGACGTGGATTACGAAACTTTCCCACTGTCAATGGGTCGCGCTTAACTGGAATCATTAAGTTTGTTGAGCCAAAGCCAAGGCTTAGTTGATTCAGAGGAAACAGGTTAGGAAAAATATTGGATATATGTTTCAGACTTGGATGTCCACCTACCGGATCTAGTAATTAGATGAGATCCAATTGATCATAGAGATCTACCTAGTTAAATTTTATACAACTTGTTGGCCAAAGTCAAGGTTGTGTATTATTTAACGAGATCCTAGCCTATTAGGAAACTAGGTTTCCCGAGTACTCAACGGAGGGTTAGAGGCTCGCCGAAAAATAGTGGGAGGCTAGTATTAAATTTGCAATTTCTTTTAATACTCGCTAATATGCGCGCTCTATTATTATTATTTCTCGTTATTATATATATTAGTTGGACTAATATTATTTTATTGTTTTCTTTGAACAGTTAGACTGTATTCAACACTACTCCATTTGTAGTTGGTTATATAGTTGGACTATAGTAACCATTGCATTTGAGTGTACCCCAAACACTTGATTGGATAGTTGGACTATAGCAATCAAAATGGCTGGAAAGATTAGCTTTAGGGACATAATCATGGGTGAGAATGTCTTTAACGGTGCAAATTTTCCAGATTAGGAAATGAACCTCATGATAGTCCTGGGAGCTGAGAAGTTGCACTATATAATAGAGAGACCTCTTGGGCCTAAGCCCGGACTTGAGCAGCCAGTAGAGCATGAGCTTAGGAAGACTCACCGTGATGATAACGTTACTGCTCAATCTGTTATGCTTTCTGTAATGACTCATCAGTTTCATCGTCAAAATAAGGGATGGGATCCTTATAATATGATATTGAAGTTGAATGATATTCATAGATCTAGTCTTAGATCTCAGAAGTATGATTTACAGAAGAAGCTCTTTCGCTCTCGTATGTCAGAGGGTAAATCTGTCGAACACTATGTGTCGCAGATGATTACTGACATCGAACAGCTGGGTCAGCTAGGCATTACCTTCGAGGCCGAGACTTCCATAGATTTGATCTTACATTCTCTGTCTGACTACTGGGGCGGGTTTAATCATGAACTATAATATGATGAACCAAGAGAAAACTCTTGGAGAGTTATGACTATGCTGAAAGAGGCAGAGTCAGAGCTTCTGAAAGGCAAGAAGCGTGAGGCGCATCTTACTTCGACATCCAAGAAGGCCAAGGTTTGGCTGAAGCCTTCTAGGGGTGTGAAGAAGAAGAATAAAAAGGGCAAGGCTCAATCGTCACAGTCTTCTGGGAAGACAAATGGCATATCCCAAGACATTTGCATATACTGTGGCAAACGGGGTCACTGGAAGCGTGACTGCCGTAAGTTCAAGGCGAACATGAAGGAATTGAAGGCGGGCAACTCTCTCACTTCAGGTATGTTTGTTATTGAAATAAACATGTCCACTACTGGTTTTAAAAATTGGATTTTTGATACTGGATATGGTACTGACATATGTATTGATGTGCAGGATCTGCAGATTAGCATGAGACTGGCTTCAGGAGAGATCGACCTGTGAGTCGAAAATGGGACGATAGTCGCCATTTTGGCCGTTGGCAGCTATATTTTGAATCTGCCATCGGGGCATGTACTTAGATCAGGCGACTGTTATTTTGTACCTAGTTTGACTAGGAATATTATCTATGTATCTAGTTTAATCTGATGCGGGTATACCTTTGTATTCAGGAACACTGGGTGTTTTGTTTATAAAGATGATATTGAGATATGTACAGCAGATGTGAATAATGGTCTTTATATTTTGAATATAAACGAATCTCAAACATATAACATGACAAACAAAAAGCTCAAGTTGAGTTTAATAGATGAGACTTATTTGTGGCATTGTCGTTTAGGACATATTAACAAAACTCGTATATCCACACTTTCAAAGAATGGATACTTGGACGGAATTGATCATAATTCATATGATGTCTGCGAATCTTATTTGTTTGGCAAAATACCTAAAACTCCTTTTAGTGGTAAATGTGTATGTGCCACCGAGATGTTAGCCTTTGTTCATAGTGTCGTATGCGGGCCCATATCTAGGAAGGCTAGAGGTGGAAATGAATGTTTCGTAACCTTTACGGATGATTCATTACATTGTGGTTATGTGTATCTTATGAAACACAAGTCAGAAACTTTTGAGAAATTCAAAGAGTTTTGACACGAAGTAGAGAAACAGACTGGCAAGAGTATTAAAATATTGCGGTCGGACAGTGGTGGAGAATACTTAAGCAATCAGTTTCAAGATTACTTGAAAGAATATGATATTATTTCACAGTGGACTCCTCTCGGAACACCTCAATTGGACATGGCAAGGTCAATGATGAGTCATACAGAGCTACCAATTTCCTTCTGGGGATACGCATTAAACAGTGCAATATTTATTTGGAATAAGATTCCGTCAAAGTCTGTTGAATAGACCCCATATGAAATATGGAAAATAAAGAAACCGATTTTCTTATTCCTAAATATTTGGGGATGTTGGGCATATGTTAAACGTTCGGATAGTACCAAACTAGAACACAAATCGAATAAGTGCCTATTTGTAGGTTATCCTAAGGAAATGAAAGGATAATATTTCTACAACCCATAAGAGAACAAGATATTTTTTTTCTTCATGTAGTTTTCCTCGAAAAGGAATTCATGAATGCAGAGGTAAGTGGGAGGAAAGTAGAACTCGATGAAAATAGGAGTGATACTGTTCCTGACACCGACCCCCTCACGGAACACCAACTGTCCATCAGGCATGAGACTGTTCCACAATCTTCTGATGCACAAGAACTGCGTAAGTCGGAGAGAGTCAGAAAATAACCTGAGAGGTATGGGTTTCTGATCTCACCTCTTGTAGACATTAATCTTATTGAGGAAGATGAACCGACTACGTATGAGAAAGCGATACAAGGTATCGACTCCGCTTTATGGGAAGAAGCCATGAAGTCCGAAATGGATTCCATGTATACCAACCAAGTTTGGACACTGGTTGATGTACCAGAATGCATTAAGCCTATTGGTTGTAAATGGGTCTTCAAAAAGAAGATAGACATGGAAGGCAACATACAAATGTACAAAGCTAGGCTTGTAGCTAAAGGGTATCGTCAACAACATGGTGTCGATTACGATTAAATCTTTTCACCCGTTGCCATGATTAAATCCATTCGGATAATGTTTTCTATTGCTGCATATTTTGATTATGAAATATGGCAGATGGATGTCAAAACCGCTTTTCTTAACGAAAACCTTTTGGAGGATGTTTATATGCAACAACCTGATGGTTTTGTCGTACCAAAACATGCAAACAAGGTTTTCAAGTTAAACCGATCCATTTATGGATTAAAGCAAGCATTGTGTTCTTGGAACCAGCGTTTTGAGAAGATCATAAAAAAATATGGTTTCATTCAAAACGAAGATGATTTTTGTGTATATAAGAAGGTTAGTGGGAGTGCACTAACATTCTTTGTCCTATACGTTGATGATGTATTGCTTCTTGGTAATGACATTCCCATGCTACAATTGATTAAAGCTTGGTTTTTCTATAAAATTCTCAATGAAATACCAATGAGAGGCAGTCTTTATTCTAGGAATAAGGATCTACCGGGATAGATCTAGAAAGCTGCTGGCACTCTCCCAGAGCTCATACATTTACAAAGTGTTGAAGTGATTCAACATGGATCAGTCCAAGAGGATGCTGCTTCCGGTGTCACATTGCGTCTCTCTATCGAATAACATGTGTCCTAAAACTCAAGATGAGAGATATGCAATGATTCGGATCCCGTATGCTTTAGCAGTCAGATCGATCATATACGCCATGATATGTACGCGACCTGATGTCCGATATGTTTTGAGCATGTGCAGTCGCTATCAGACCGATCCAGGTGATAGTCACTTGATTGTGTAAAGAACATTCTTAAGTATCTTGGACGAACTAAAGATACTTTATTAGTCTATGGGGAAGGAGAACTTGAGGTGACTGGTGTGGACAACAGAACCTGGGCGACGCCATTCCTAGGCTCGCGGCCTAGTTTGGGAAGTACGAAATAACATGGAGTCGCCACCCGGTGTGAACCGGGATAAAGATTTAAGGCCGCACTCACCCCTCGCAAGGGAAGACCTCAAACCGTTGGGTTCTGAATGGTCCCTTACTTATGTCACTTGTAATGAAAGGATTTATATAATAATTTAACCAGGCTTAAATAACATTTATTTCCAAAAATATCATGCTTCTAAATTCATATGCATACATCGACAAGTTTATCATAACATGCAACATCACATGGCAATCTCATGAACATATTTCAATCTTATGATATGGAAAACTAATAACAACATAATCATGCTTGAGTACTATCTCACGAACCTATTAACCAAATAACATGCTAACAGCCTAATCATGCTTGAATACAAATAATACAGTTGGCTATATAACACAAGAAAGATCAACCAAGAGGCAATTATGCATGAATATGATAAGACATACTCAGTTCAGTGTGTGCGCGTTCATGTAGCATTCGTAAACGCGTTCGAACAGAAATGAAGCAGAATGCTCACGTTCGAGTAGCGTTCGTAAACGCGTTCGAACGGAAATGAAACAGAATGCTCGCGTTCATATGGCGTTTGATAACGCGTTCGAACGGAGATGAAACAGAATGCTCACATTCGTATGGCGTTCGTAAACGCGTTCGAACGGAAATGAGACCTGATGCATGATAAGGCAAAAAATGCATGCGCGTTCGAGTTGCGTTCGTAAACGCGTTCGAACGGGAACAGACCTGATGCATGAAATGAGACGCAATAGACAATAAAATAAAGGGGCGCGGTGAAGTACTGCCGTAAAGGTGGCCTTTTGGGGGCTCTTGATCTCTCAAAGAGAGGACCTTTAGACCATCATACTAAGCCCATGCGCGTCACATCACATCATACAAAAATAGAACCAATCATATCAACCAAGTATGCCCGATTGAACGTATCATGCATCCAACCGAACACACATCAACCGGCGCGGCGAAGTAGTGTCACAAAGGTGGCCTTTTCGGCTCTTTGTCTCCAAATGGAGGACCTTTGGACTAACTCACTAAGCCCATGCGCTTGATTGAATCATGCATAAATAAACAACATATTGAATTCAAGTAAAGAAAACTAAATAAACAAAAGCAACACAAAACAAAAGAAATATGGTGCCGTTTACCCAAGCGGTACGTGGAGTTGTGGCCCGAGTACAGATCATATTACCGTCCATTCGGAATCGGCTATGAAATTTATGTCCGGGTTTCCATCCGATATACCGCGAGAGTTGACACATCTCTCATTCATCCAATACCCACAACATATTACATCTCATAATTCATGCATATTTATCTACTCAAAGACCACAACATGCATCCATAAACGACTCTCATGCGAATAGAATTCAATAATAATAAAAAAAACGAATATAAACAAATGAAAAGGTACCCTCAGGTCTAACCTTTTAAATCACCTCTCGGATGTACGGTACACGATCGTCGGAAGGGTGGATGCTCCGCAACTCTCCCGGTTCACTGTTCTCGTTCGTTGTCTTACTGTTTTGAGTCGTCGTTCTCCGTCTTTTGCTATTGTTTCCTTGTGGTTTCGCTGCCGTTTCCTCTTTATCTTTTGCTTACTGTTTTTGGGTGTCTTCTTCCTGTAATTTTTTATGTGTATTGTGTATGAGTTAGGGACTAGCTAGTAGCTAGGGTTGAGAAGGTTGGTGTGAAGGTTCGTTTTATAGGCAAAGGGGTTGGGCTTGACAAGGAAAGAGATTTGGCTAATTGAAGAGGGATTTGATTTGGTTGGTTAAGGGAAGTCAAAGATTGAGGGGGGACAAATCTTGGCTAGATAGGGAAGGTTGAATATTTGATTGGCTTGGATTAGGAATACAATATTTTAAGTTTGGGAATAATCTTATTAGATTGGGAATATAATTGGTTGATTGATTTTAACTTGGTATGATTATATTTTGATTTAGTGTGTTTTTTTGTTTAATTTAGGCATGATTTTAGTTTAAGTTGGTAATTGTTTATTTTATGTTTGGTATATGTTTTATTTAATCATTTAATTAATTAATTATTATATTATTTAGTTAATGTTTTAATTAATATTTATTTATTTAAGTTGGGATGTGTTTTATGGGCTTTGGGGGGCTAATTGGGCTGGATGAGAGGCTAGCAGCAAAACCAGATTTACCGACACCGTTCGAACGCTTCCTCGAACGCGACACGAACGCCCGCAATCCGTTTGACGTTCGAACGTAAACACGAACGTAGCAGTGAACCTTGTTTATTCTGAATTTCCCCTTCCGATGTCCGTTTCCCGTGACCTCCGTGACTTAAAAGGTAGTTGTCTCCAAATAAGACTCCTCATCGGGTTCTATGTGTAAAAAAGCAGTGCCTACAACTGGGTTCGCCGATGCAAGTTTCCAAACCGAAAAAGACGACTGTAAGTCACAATCAGGGTACATATTTTGTTTGAACAACGGAGCAGTGAGCTGGAAATCTTCCAAAAAGAGACTGTTGCTGATTCAACAACAGAAGCGGAATATGTTACTGCAACTGAGGTAGCAAAATAAGCAGTTTGGATCCGTAAATTCCTAATTGGATTAGGAGTAGTATCGTTAGCAGCTGAGTCCGTACCTTTGTATTGTGACAATAATGGGGCTATCTCACAAGCTAAGGAACCACAGTCTCATCAACGATCCAAGCATGTACTTCGATGATTTCATCTGATTGTGGCGATGTGAAAATCGAGAAGATCACATCAGATGATAACATTGCAGATCCGCTAAAGTTTGAGCGACATGTACATAGATCAGGTGTTAGATACTTGAGTGATTGGCTATAGGCCAAATGAGAGATTGTTGGACAATTATGATCCATAGCATCACTATTTGTAAAGAACATTGTGTTTTTGTACAAATTATCTATGTGACAAAAGGAAATTGTTATTTTATCATTATTGTAATTGGATTACTTGGATATATATTAATGATAAAAGTCCATATGGTTAAATCGGATTAATAAGATATGAGACAATATTAATCCACAAACGGTTTAATCATTAAATATCCCTAGTCGAAGTATTATCGAGACTGGACATTGATAATGTGAAATAGACTAGTATTACACTTATGCGCGTTATGGAAACTTAACGACATAGTTCTCATACTTTTAGGTATTGGATACTTATGCAAGTGTAATAAGAGGTTCTGTTAGCCGTTAGACATGGAACAGTTCGCTCTTGATAGACTCACTCGGAATCTCATTGGTAGTGTGACTATGTGTCTATGGGAATCCGAATCAGGGTAGGTGTATGTGATCTTTAACCTGAGACTTACGTCGCTATTACTTGCGACAATCAGTTTACTTTGGTATTGGTCGTCTGGAGCTTTAACAGGTTCTGTGTACGCCTGTATTAGGTTTACTGAGAATCGTAGTGTATTGGATGTGATGTCAAGATGGGAGTATCACTTCAGTCATATGGAGATGATGGTCATACAGGATACGAAACTAGTACACTTAAAAGCTGCAGCTATCGGGATAGTATGACTAGGTCATGACTTCCCGATTACAGAGATTAGTTACTCGGGATCCGATATATGCTTCGTACAGGGCAGACACAGAGCCAGCCCTAGGCCTAGCATGTGACATCTGATACTGGATCATATTACGCATTACATAATATTTATATTACTACATCTGATACAGATGATATTCCTCGGTGGATATTTCTAGAGAATTGGGTAGGCACAGTGCTTTGCTAGAAGCCAACCATGTCTTGTAAATCGGTGAGAATGTGGTACGGGGTACGCACTTGTTCTGATAGTCCGATAACCGTATTTACTGCCAACATATCCAGGAATCTCTTGGGTCGCTTTCCAAAGATTCACCAATGACATTTGACTCAAATAAAATTAATCTGGGATTAATTATGAGAGAGAAAATTAATGTGGGATTAATTGCGGCAAGAATTAATCTAGGATTAAATTCGTATAGAAGAGAGAACGCGATTAATTTAGAATTAATCAATAAAATAAATTTAATAGTTAAATTGGATTTTTCTATTTAATTTATTTGGGGCTAAAATAATATATCGGATATATTAATTGAAATCAGATTTCAATACGAAATTTAAATTGGATTTTAATTCGGGCGAACGAATTAATTTAGAATTAATTCGAAAGCGACTGTCGTAATAATTTTGCGAGGCATAATTATTTAATTAATTTGGATTTAATTATGTAGCAACGACAAATTCATTTAATGCCCAAGTCTAGTTGTGTGTTGGAGAAGCCAACTTAAATTTTGAATTTAAAAAGTGGTGGGACCACTTGACTTACATCAAATGTCTTAACTTTGATGGAAGTAGTTGTCTTTATTAAATGTTGCACTTTAATCACACAACAACCAAGTTTTTGAAACAACCAACACTATTCTCTCTTCTTCTCTCCTTGGCCGATCCTTCCTCTCTTTGGTGAGAAATTTTTCATCAAAAATTTCACAAAGCTAGCACTTGGAGGAGTCATTTGAGGTGATAGGGAAACTCACCCAAGGAACAAACAACAAATCTACAAGCTTTGAGCTTCATCCAAAAGAGGATTTTTTGAATTTCTCTAAAATCAATGTAAGTGATTCCACCACTTTTACTTGATTTTCACACATAAAATCATGTTTAGACCTGAGGGCACCCTTACCATATTTATTTTTATAGTTCCGGACGCTGCATGTCTAGCTAGACGTGAAATACATCCAGCCGAGTATACGAAGTCCTAAATAAAAGACGGCCAAATTTATGATCATATTTTCTTTCTTCTTCGGCATTTTGTTATTTATCTTTTTGTCTATTTCTTGTTATTTTATTATTTCGCCTTTATTTTGATGTTTATCTTTTTTTGTCCATTTATCGTTGTTTTACTATTTCCCCTTTATTTTGTTGTTTATCTTTTTTTCCATTTATCGTTGTTTTATTATTTCGCATTTATTTTTTATTCATGTTGATGATTATACGTATATGCATCGTTATATGTTTTCATGCCTATTTTTATGTCAGTTTTCATTGCATTGATGATTATGTATGTTATTATCCCTTGCGGTATATCGGATGGAAACCCAGACGTAAATTTCGTAGCCGAATCCGAATGGACGGTAGTGCGGTCTATACTTAGGATACAACTCCACGTACCACTCAGAAAATACTCATATATACGTGATTACCCCCCTTTTGTTTTCTATTTATTTATTGACGCTTTCCCTACTTTTGATTGTTTATTATACTTTTCGTTATCGCATCTCGTATTTCTTAATTTAATATGCTTAAGGAATTATGTTATTGTAATTATTGATATTTATGGGTATGCAAATTTGTGTTTATTTGAATTACCTTGCATGAACTGCATAAGACTTGGCTATACCATTGTGTGAACCCGTCCATTATACCGTCATAAGTAAGGGACCATTCCAAACCCAACGGTTTGAGGTCTTCCCCCGAGGGGTGGGTGCGGTCCTAAATCTTTCCCAGTTCACACTGGGTGGCGCCTCCTTTATTCTCCAGTTTACTCCCCCACGGGCTACTCTGTACTCTCTACGGCCTGCGAGCCCAACAGTGTCGTGGTCGCCGAGCATCATAGACATAGCGGTAAACCCTGCTTCGCACCTACACAAACCGAGTTCCGTTTCACCAAGTAAAGGGGCGGCAATGAGCAAAAATAATGCTCACTGCCGTGAACAACAAGAAAGAGATGAATATGAAGATTTATTAGATACCACAAAGTCTTCCGAACTATATCTCGTTACCAACAGAAACTTGTATGGGCATGACTCACAAAATAATCCCTAAACGATTTAGAGATTTAAACACACTTGATATTTTATTTTTAATTTCTTCTTTTTCTTTCCTTTTGGTTTTGTCTCAACTTTTGAGAGAGAATGAACAAGGAGAAGATGGAGACAAGGGTTCAAGAATGAAATCTTACAAAAGAAAAATCATATTTTACTTTTTATACTTGGGGTTTAATTTTGCAAAATAAAACAAACCATTTCTCCTTTCCACCACTCAAAAGGTCGGCCATGCATATATTTTTTATTAATTTTATAACAATTATATTAACTTTCCATAAAGCCAAAGATGTTACAAAATCAAAACGATTAATGCCATTATAGATTTGTAACTTCCAAAATAAATCAAAGGTTTCCAAAACCCAATAATTAGAAATTACAACTTTAGCCTTATTAAATTATATCAAATATAATTTAATTTAATTCGTTTAATAATTATCATATAATTATCAAAAACATATATTAATTTTTAATATATAGTTCCAAGTGTGATAAATAATATTATTAATCATATTAATAATATATTATACATCTGTGAGTATATAATTGGACTATCCAATTATACTAAATACGCTATAGTATATCGAGCTAGCACGGGGACCAAATGGACCTACGGTTCCGAGCTCCAATAATCTCAAAATATTAATTAAGCTCTTAATTAAATATTCTCGAATTATTACCTCCGAGTTATTCCACTAAAAACCTGAAGTTGCACTCTCGTTGCCGCAGATGATATATTAAGCCGAATCAAGTAGGTGTCCATCGATATAGTCACTACATATAGATTAACCATTCACGAGTATCTCGTAATTATAGCAGTGTCATAATGTCTGTTATACCCCTCTAATTATTTTTACCTTAAGTATCATTGATTCTCTAATGAATGATTTATTCATAATGATTATGAATTTTAATATTTCTATTCGTAATAGAAAGACTTGAGCACTCTAACCGTTCAAGAACCGAATCAACCCTTAAAAACGATACTCTTCTACTTCTCGGAAGAAGGAGTGAACTACATATCTATCTAAAACATTCCCAGCTACACAACAAACCATGCCCCGAAAGTACATAGTTATTGGTCGGGACTGCTACACCAACCTCACCTTTGTAAATCAAAGGACATAGCGTGCCATGTAGGTGTTCGTAGTACACTCAGGATTAAGATTAATCCATATATGACAATCAAGTAGATCGAAATGACTTTCTTTATTTAACGGATGCTATAAGAATGTCATTTCCATCCGGGTCCGGTCCTATATGATCACATCATACAAGGTGCCTCCATTCTTATGTCTCTACATGGACGATCTCGGATCAAGGTCGCCATACAAATATAGAATGGACCGCAGCTATAGATAAACCACAAACAAAGTACCCATTTTGTTTGCTCTCTATGGACTATTTAAGATTACTAACTTCAGACTTAAATCCTCATATATATGACACTCATACACTAAGTCTGAAGGCACATAGGTAATCTATGATATTCAAGATAATTTATAATATGTGAAAATTAAACAGATACTTTGATAAATGAATAATGCATAATTTTATTTCAAAACACATAAAGCCGTTTACATTACATTTAGCTCTATGACATACATCTCATCAACTTGTTTCTCCAAAATATGGGACTCATCGGGAATGTACTTCGTGATCATGGATACATGAAACAACGGATGTACCTTGGCCATAACAGGTGGTAATGCGAGTTCATAAGTCTTATCTCCTACTTTTCTTAAAATTTGAAATGGCCCAATATACCATGGCTTTAATTTCCCCTTTTTACAAATCACATATTCCCCTTAAATGGGGAAACCTTCAGAAACACATAGTCTCTAACCAGGAACTCGAGTTCTCTCCATATGTGATCCTCATAAGACTTTTGTCTACTCTGTACAGTCTTTAACGTTTCTTTAATCAACTTTACCATTTCTATTGAGGCTTGAATTAAATACGGACTCAATAATTTAGTTTCTCCGACCTCAAACCATCCCATTGGAGATCGACAGATACGTCCATACAAGGCCTCAAAGGTTGCAATTTGAATACTATAATGATAGCTATTGTTATAGGCGAACTCAATCAATGGCATGTATATGTCCCAACATCCCCCGAAGTCTAAAGTGCAGGCTCTCATCATATTTTCCAAGGTCTGGATAGTATGTTCAGATTGCCCATCTGTCTGGGGATGCAAAGCTATGCTAAACAGTAGCTGAGTACCTAGAGCCTTTTGGAAAGACTTCCAAAACTTTGAGGTAAATTATGTACCTCGATCAGATACAATCGAGATGGGTACATCATGCAATGACACAATGTTATCTAGATAAATATGGACATACTGAGACGCCGAATATGTGGTTTTTACTGGAAGAAAATATGTTGATTTCTTCAGTCTATCCACAATCACCCAAATCGAGTCAAAACCCTTATGTGTTTGTGGAAGATCCGTAAAAATATCTATGGTGATTTTACCCTATTTCCATTCTAGAATTTCTAACCCCTGAAGTGTACCCGCAAGTTTCTGATGTTCCTCTTTTACTTTTTGATATGTGAGGCACTTAGATACAAATTATGCCACATCCTTCTTCATTCATTCTCACCAATAAAATTGTTTTAAATCCCAATATATTTGTTGTACCAGGATTCATAGTATAAGATGATGCGTGAGCCATATCCATAATCTTTCTCTATAACTCTGTGTTTATAGGCACAATTATATGATCATTAAACTGCAACAAACCCTACTCATCGACCCGGAACTCCGTTTTATCACCTCGTAATACATTGTCTTTCATATTTTGGACATATGCATCAGTTGTCTGCGTTTCTACTATCTCTTCAAGAAGAATTAACTTAACTTGGATTTGTGCCAACAATACTCCAGATTCAGAAAGCCAAAGCTCCATTCCACTTTGTAAACATTGATGCAGTTCCCGTACTCTCCTCTTTCTATCCATCGGCAAATAAGCAAGGCTTCCAACCAATTTCTTGCTTAGAGCATCAACCACTACATTTCCTTTTCCTGGATGATACAAAATAGAGCAATCATGATCCTTTATGAATTCCACTCTTCTTCTCAGGTTTAAATCTTTCTGATCAAAAATATACTTCAAATTTTTGTGATTAGTGCAAACCTCAAACTGCTCGCTGTATAAATAATGTCTCTAAATTGAAAGAAAAACCTACAGCAACCATTTCTAAGTCATAACCAGAAGCGGTCTAAATACCCGATTCATTAAATCCATGAATGTTGCAGGGGTATTTATGAGACCAAAAGACATAACCAGAAACTCATAGTGTCTGTATCGAGTCCGGAATAACACCTTTGGGATATCCTCACTTCTAATCTGAAGTTGATGATAACCCGACCGCAGGTCGATCTTTGAAAAATATTATGCCTCTTATAGCTGATCAAATAAATCATCAATCCAGGGTGAGGGATATTTGTTCTTGATAGTAGCTTTATTCAACTACCGATAATCAATTCAAAACTGGAGAGTACCATCTTTCTTTTTTACAAATAACACCAGTGCACCCTACGGAGAAGTACTCGGTCGAATGAAACCTTCATCCGAAAGGTCATGGAGTTGAACCTTTAGCTTTTTTAATTCGATAGGCACCATTCGATAGGGAGGATATAAATAGGTTGAGTTTTTGGCACAACGTCAATGTAAAACTCAATCTCTCTTTGTGGTGGTATCCCTTGTAACACTTCTGGAAATACATCGAGATACTCTCTAACTACTGGGACCTGATTAGGTTCCGCTTTGGCCCCTTCTGTATCGATCACATATGCCAAATACCTCTCACATCTTTTCCAAAGTAATTTATGTGCACTAATCGCTAAAATCAAATTATTAGGAACGTCACTCTTGTCCCCCTAAAATTCTACCTCTATTTCCCCTGGAACTCGTAGAGTCACTGCCTTCTTCCTGCAATGGCATAATACCGGGATAACCAATCCACTCCCAGAATTACATCAAAATTAATAATTCCTAAGACAATCAAATCAATAAGATACACATGTTGCCCTACTACTATTTCACAAGACTTCAACTCATTCAATACTACAATAGCACTTCCCAAAGGCGTGGACACATCAATTAGGGATTCTAACACTTCTAATTCTCTTTTTAGGCTTGATGCAAAATGAGGTGATGTAAAAGAATGAGTGGCTCTAGAATCAAATAATGTCCTAGCACGAAAAGATTCAACTGTCAAAATACTTGTCACTACGACATTTGAAGCATGAGCATCTTGAGGGGTTAAAGCAAAAAACCTCAACTGTCCCCTACCGGCTGATGGACGGCCCCACCCTGTAGAAGACTATCCATTTTCAAACTGTCTATGATCTCCATAACCTCGTCCCCTAGGAACCTGCCCTTGGACTTTCCTAGGCGCCCCCGAAAGGTTATGTGAAGGTTGACGTACAAGGGTGGGGCAATCTTTGACAAAGTGTCTTATTTAACTGCACTGAAAGCATGCCAATGATACATTCATTCACCATCCTCGGTGAGGTCGACCATAAATATAGAAAACAGGTACCCCGGTCTAGCAACTCAAGCCTATGTCATAGATTGCGAAGCAATAGCCTGAGAGCGACCTCTCCTAATATTACTATGCCCGAAAGTTTCATATCGTGACATGCCATGAGAAGGAGTAGGCCCACCAAGATTCTTACCCATCTCCCATTGAGATGTTTTCCCTGTTGCTTCAGACCTAACCTTATTATGAGCCTCTCTCTATGTGCGCCTCCCTTGTTCCATTGCCTTACACCGTAATGTTACGTTTAAGGCTTGTGTGTAAGTCTTATTTGGGGTTATCAAGATAGACCTGAACAGGTAGTCACGTAGCCCATTGAAAAATCTTTTTACATTCATTTCCTCTGTGGTGACAAGATGAGGAGCAAACCATGATAATTGGGTAAATGCTATATCATACTCCATCACAGTCATTCCTTCGCTTTGCACCAACTGTTCAAATTCTTTAGTTTTGACATCCCTCAAACTCTCAAGAAAAAATCGAGTTAAGAAAGCTTCACTGAATTCATCTTATTGAAGATGTGGAGCTATGACCGGCCTATTCTGACATTATGACTAATACCAGACATAAGCTAGATCTTGAATTTGAAAACTCACCAACTAAACTGCTCTAACAAGGGTACACCTTAAAGCTTGACTAATTCAATCACATTCTTCTATGAAGCCATTGGGGTTAGGGTTAGGCTTTGTCCCAAGGAAAGTGGGTGGGTGCAACTTTCTAAACTCTTATAATGTGACAACCAACTTTAGCCTTTGACCCATCAGAACTTGTGGTTGTAATTGATGGGTGGTGGGGGAGGTTTGACTTGAGCGTGAGCTTGTTGTTGCTGTTGAGTAATAAGGTTCACTAGAGTCTGTAGAGTTTGATGAATTTGCTACATTCCAACAAGAGTAGCCTGAGGTGCTGGTGCTTCAGCTGCAAGAGGTACCCTTATCCTGTTGTTTGCATTGGTGCTTGGAGCGCCAATCCGAATCATATATAGTACATATATTTTATTATTTATTCATAAAATTACTACATTTTCATTTCAAACTTTATTAATAGTAATGTCATTATGCATATTAGATGGATATATATATGCTGAGAATGACATCGACCTTAGAATAGTCATGTAGTAATATTGGACACTAGGTAGTCCGACAATGGGATATTATTACTATTATAAACTATGCTTAAAGTAAATATTCCTAGTCGTTGGTTTTAGAATACGGTCGAATTCCTATAACCGAGAAGACAAACACATGTCGTATAATGGAATTAGAGTTCCAATAGTTTAACCCAATGTACCATGAGCATGAGAAGCTCGTATAAACATATGGGTAATTGTTGGAGCGAATGTTGAATGACTCATATGTGATTCCTAATAGTTGAAAGTGCACACCACCATCAATAGGAATCTTCTCGAGTCGAGTAACATATGTGATCCTTTAACTATAGGATAGCTTTGATTTTGTGTGAGATCCTCTACACTTTGATGCCATGTATGTCAGAAACCTTTCATGGTCTGGCCTCCAGATGTTCGTTGGGTGTGGATCGATGCACTTGTTAATCAACTGCAGATCAAAATAGGATTCGTCGGCCCGTATATCTACCATAAGGGGTTTAGGTATCCATGTGAGTAAGTCACAATTTTTAAGACCTATGCACCAAAGCCGATCACCTAGGGTGGATCATTTTTATCAGAAATGATTTCTGATTAAGTTGTAAATAATCGTGGATGTGTAGACATGAGATGTGCGCCTTGGAAAACTTGACGGTGTATTCTATGTTTCCTATGCACAACTCGGATAGCCTACGACGGAGGGATAGTTAAACCTATGTGATGACCTCGACTTTTATGGTTCAGAAAAGTCGTTCGTGTTCTTCGCAAATTCGGTTGTGGCCGAATTGCGTACATATTAGATAGGCTTAAATGACGAACGTGTCTAGACTTAGAGAGTCTCACAATATGAAGTGTACTCGTTGAACACTTGGGTAGCCTGTTAATTTTGATAAACGATAATATTCGATATTATAATTATCAACTAAGATAATCAAGTGTTACTCGATAACATTGATTATTTTCTTTGACCTAATAGGATTAATTGGATTAATTCAAGATTTACACAAGGGCTTAATTATAAATTCATAAATATCTCTACCATTTTAGGATATTTTGGTAGTTGCAAATAAGTAATTATAAATGTATTTGGCTTGATTTAATTGGATTAAATCAAAGTGGCAAACATTGAACAAATCCATTTCCTAATCTTTGTCTTGATTTAATTGGATTAAATCAAAGTGGTAGACAAAGGTGATTAGTCACACCTAAATATACATATTTGGATAAATTAGATTAAGCCCACCTAAAATTTGATTAAAACTTTTATTAATTAAAAATTGCTTAAGTTTTGCTATAAATAGCAAGCTTGAGGAAGGTTTTAATAAAGCAAAATGAGCTTGAGAATGCTAAGCTTTAGAAAGCTAATACAATGACCCAACTTAAATCTTTATCTTCACTCTCAACTTCTACAACGTTACTTAAGTAATAACAATAATAAGTATCCAAAATGTCATCAATATCACCCTCAACATCATCTCATATCCATTCTATAGACTCCACTTAATTTCAAACCCAAAGATTTAACAAATTGGGGTTTCTCAAAATTACCATTCTCTTAATACAATAATCATTCAATCATCATCAAACTCAAGCTAACAACATACTACAATTATCAAAACTCATTGTATCACAATTTGGGTCAACTTTTTCCTTACCTTGATTTAAATTCTTCCTTCACAACTAGAGCCTCCAAGCTCCCTTTTCTTCTTTCTAAGCTTGATTTGGGTTGGATTCTCTCCATTATCTTTCCAACTTCTTGTAAACTTGCAAATTTCCCTCGCTTTCTTCTTCTTCTTTGAGTGGTCCTCGGGTACTATTCATTTGAAATTATGAGTTGCGTTTTTGATCTATTTCTGATTCCCATTTGGAAACATATTCAATGCAAAGGTTGTAGGTCTCGATCTTAGCTTTCCGAAGATATAAAGTTCATAAAAATCGGTGATCGTATGAAAAAGTTATGGCCCAAATACCATGGGCTATTCGGAGTGGAACATCATACAATTTTGTATCGGAATTTCGAAGAATTTACCGATTATCCCCAAAGTCATTTCATGAGTGTATATGTGTTTGAACATAATTTATATTATGTATTACGCATCCCACAATGTAATGGTAGTCGAGATCACCGAATGTTACATTTTGGATCCTAATTTTAAATTAAATTATGGAGCTCTAACCGACGGTCTATTTACACTGTCATTAAGACCACATCTTCCGCGAGTATATTAATAATAATAAATGATTAAGCTTTATTGCATATAAATTTTTGTTTAATAACTACCCTAAATACTTACATTTGATAATCAAATTGTATTATTCATGTATTTATGATGCATAAATTGAACGCAGAGACTCATAATTTACCCCTGTGACATCCCATCGATCAAGTGACAAATGACAATACTAAAAGTTTCCAAGAGACCTCTATATGTAATTATGCATTCTTTGTGGCATCCTCATGTGCAAACTTTCCAAATTCTTTGTTTAATCAATGTAGTATCAAAAGTTGGTTTCGGAAAGGATAAGATTTTATATGAATCCTATTTTCTATAATTATTTCCACGTGCTAGTTATAAATTGTAATTTAATTTAACCTACGATGTATTATTGGTTAATTATAATAAATAAATTATGATTCTTTATACTTTTGTCCAGCAAGTTATAAAAGTGATTAATTATTGGTCCCCCTATTTTGTTTCTTCATTATACGTTATGGATTTGACAGGGACGGCTTTCACATGCAGCAATGCTCTCATAAATTTGATTTGATTTATTTTCTTTTATCAATTTGAATACTATCATGTCATTTTAGGCTGTACTGTGCCAACAGAAGAAGATTGTGTATCGATATCCATCTATCAATTTGATATTATGGTGAAATGTTATAATCATTATTAATGATCCAACTAAATGTTGACAGTCGAAATTATGTATTTTCATCAAATTTGTAACAATACGGTCATGCGAAAAAAAAAATTTTATGTTTGTTTTGGTTGATGTTAGTTTATAGTTGAACAAGTAAAAGCAACACATGAAAGCCTGTCAGCTCAACAGAAATAAATTTCAGTCTCAAATAAATTTTGCTTGGGAATCAAACTTGCTGTTAGTACAATGAATTAAGTTAGTAATAACAAACAATAAATTATGACAATGAGCACGAAATGAAAATTTCAAATGATCGAAATAAAAAAGAAATTGTAATATATAAATTACAGAGTCTTGTGTATACTAGTAAAAAAGATATATGTTTTATGAATTTTATTTTCGATGTATGACACATATGTTGTTGGAAATGGTGATCGAGCACCATTCTTTTTTTGTATGAATATTTATTATTTATGCAATGTAATATTTTCTTTATCATTATTATTTATTTATTTGTATGGTAATTTCTTACTTTTATTTATATATTGTAAATCTAAGTGTTAGATTACTCTAAGAGTTCGAGATTTCGAGTTTCACTCGAAACCTTATAGGAAATTAGTAAACACCCGAGAGTTACAATATATGGTGATATAGTTGCAAGAGTTGCAAATAGTGTTGGGAAATATCACACATTCTCTCGAATATAAATTATTACTGGTCTAGATCTATTGACATGGGTCGGTCATTATATTGGTAAGACTAGTGCATTGTCTATATATGTAATGGACATATGATTTGTCTCAACAGACTATGAGCTTAGCGGAAGTTCGTATAGAAATGTGGATATTCATTAGTGGAATGAATATCGAACAAACTCATAGAAGATGACAAATAGATATTCCATAAAACTGTCAATAGTTATCTTTTAGATTGAGTAGTTATTGTGGTCTTTTGACTTGAGACAACACGGTGATCTTATGAGTGATCCTCTATGCCTGATACCATGTATGTCAGAAAACTTTTTATGGTCTGACATTTGGATGACTGTTAGGTATAGACCGATGCTCACGAATATCGGTGTGTGTTAATATGAGGATTCGTCAGTCCATATGGTTGGATTATGTTTCCAGAAATTTTTTAGAGTATATTTCGGAAATCTTTCGGCCGAAAGTTCGTTGAAGAAATTATTTCTTTAACATTATAAATAATATTGAAAATGAGTTTTCCATATATTATTTATTAATGGAATATAATTATGAAAATTTATTATATATTGAGTAGATAAGGTTTTGACAGTAAAACTATAACCTTACTCAATAGGAGACTGTAATGACGAAAGGACTATACATTAACGTTTTAACCTCAACTTGTATGGTTCAGCGTGTCGTATTATTTTTAGTCATGATTTGTAGGTGGGCAGGGCTTCATGAATATGTATACATGTATATATATAAGTAACAACCGAACGTGAGCCTAGAGAGTTCCACTATATTAAGTTTACTCGTTGAGCACTAGGGCGACTTTCGTCAAATGTTGAAAAAGTATTTTGGGTTTTAGGATTAAATTATTTGATCCGATAATTCATGAGATAAATTAAGTTAATTGAATTAATTAATTTCATATCAAGAGTTGATATAAGTTTATTGTATAATAGATGTAAATTTGATTTACATAAAATTAGTAATTAATTAGTGAATTGATTTTATTGTTAAATTAATATACAAAATTAATTACGTAGTTTATTCCTATAAAGGTATTAATTATTTAAGGTAACTATTGTTAATGTAATAGAATGTTTTTAGTTAAAGTAACTAAAATCATTTAATTGTATTTTTGTTAACTTGGTTGGTGAGATATTTTATTTAACTTTGGTTAAGTTACATTTTTGAATCTTGTAGTGTAGAGAAAAGATTCTCTTGTTTCATGGTTTGATTAAATGGTTTGGTTTTGGTTTTCTTTATTTTAATTTAATAAAACAAAAGCAAAACTTTTTTTTTTGATCAACTCTCTTCCTTTTCTGCTGCCTGCCGAAACCAGAAAAGATAATGAATTGAATTTTTTTTTTTTTTTTTGCTCTCCAAAATTCAAGCCTAATTCTCATCAAAAAAATTACCCAACTAGTTATCAAGAACATGGAATTAATCCTAAAGTGTTTAGGATTAATTTGTGTGCTTGAAGTGTTATTTTTCTAGGGTTTAAGAGTCAAACTTTAGGGAAATTTTGTTGCCATTCTTGAGTGATCAAACCACCTTTTGGTCACCAAGATTTGTTCTTCAAGAAGCTTGATTTGGTGGAGATAGAAGAAGATCAAATATTCAAAGTGCTTGGTGGATTTGGGACTTGGATGCAAAGCTTCTCAAATTGGCAAGGACTCAAAGTTATTGTAGGTAAATTTATCTTATAAATTTATTGTTGGGTTGTTGTTGTTGTTTAGAAAATTATTTATGGATATGTTTGATAATTATAAGCATGTATGTGAGGAATTTTTAAGCATTAAAGAGTGTAGAAAATTAATGTATGGATGATATATTGATTTTATATGCTTGGTTTGTATTTGACAATTGTTGGAGAATATTTTGATGCTTCGATTATTTTATTAAGTGTTGATAAAATTATTAAAGTGTTTACAATATTATTTAGGCTTATGGAAATTATATTGATGCATGAAAAAAGTAATATATGATGATATATGATTTTTAGTACATTGGAATAATTTTAAGTTTATGGAAATAAATATTTTAATAGACTTTTTAGGGTATTGCCGAAAAAAAAATTTATTTGCTTGGGATTTGATCTCGCACGCGTTTCGCTGCTCTCGGCATATCCGTTCCTCCTAACATATGTGACAAGTAAATTAATTGTCAAAAATTAATGACAGATATGTGACATATAATTATCTGTTAAGAAATAACGATAGAAGACTTGACAAAAAATATTTATATCAAGAACTAATGATAGAAATGCTTGACATAAAATTATTTTATGAAGAATCCATGATTTTTGTAATTCAAAATATTAGTCAGGTGCCAAATTTAAAACTGTTACATAAATTTTGTCTTGAAAAAAAAATTAAATTATATGGACTACAATTTAATTATATATTTTGAGTATAATTTTCGTAACCGGATCGGACTGATCGATTCAATATGTAAAATCGGGAACCAGCTATAACACCCCGGTAATCTCGATGACTACTATATTATATGCGGCATGATACATGATTAAATCATTTCAAGCATGTGTGTGCGTGTGAAATCACTTTTTGGACATTCGATAAATTCCTCGCAGTTCCGATACAGAATTTATTCCAAGATTCAATTCGGACAGCCCATGGTATTTGGGGAGTATATTTTTCATATGATCTCTAATTTGTATGAATTTTATATCGTCGGAAATCTAAGACCGATACCTATAATTTTTGTGTTGAACATGTATCCAAATTGGAATCAGGAATAGGTCAAAAACGCAGCTCAAAAATTCAATAATTAAATCAAATTCCATAGTGAGAGTATGATCCCATGAATATATTGTGACTTACAGCTTTGGCACGATCTCGCCTACATATATTCATTAGGTAGACAATTCATTGTCAATCACTCACCAGTGACTCCTCATTTTGGTCCTGACCGTTTCTCATTATGACAGCTTTGACACGTTCACAATGAGGCGTATCAAGGCTTCACTTGTCAATGACAAACTCAAGCTACCGATGTAGTCTTGACAGCTTTGGCACGTTCAGGATTTCCACTTTCACTTGAATTTATCTAGTATCAATATACAACCGGCATGGATAAAATTCTATCAACTACACCCTCACTGCTTTGGCACGATCTCGGATGCAGCCATATAAAGTTACCCATAAACCGTATTGACAAGACGGACCAAGAAACATGCATCCAATACATGTTACTTTACAAACTTATTTTAAGAGGGGATATTCCTCAAGGAAGCATTGCTACATATCAAATGCAGAATTTTAATCTAAATCATTTTCTAAACAACTCAATTCTACCTTAGAAAACATAACTCAATTTAACCATGAAATTTATGTTATGTTTCTGTTGGCGTAGAACCGAAAAGTCAAGAAACATATAGATTAGATGCATATGCAAATATTAAAATTGGATTACATATCATATATCAAGCATGAATAATGTAATGGATGAAGTATCAGACTTGCTCTGATACCATTTTTGTTGGGGTTTTGGGCGAAGGGCGCGGCAGAAGCGTGTTTCGGGCGAAATCGTAATTTTAAAACTTTTTAAATTACCGAATAAATTATTCAATATCCAATGTGAATAATTCATCCATATTTCACCTAAACATATTTATTCGATATCAAATAACGACATAAATAGTTAAGAAAAGTCGCGAAACTTTTACGAAAACGTTTTTCCACAAAATCGTATAAAACACGTTTTTGACCGAACCGACTACCCAATACACATGAGGGCTGCCCAGGTCATCCCCAATAGTATTAGGGTAGTTCATGGGCTGCCTGTACAGTGACAAATTCTCTATTTGGGCAGTCGTCACCCGTTTGGCTCAAAAGTCACCGGGTAAAGCCGTTTTCACCGTTTTCGCTTATTTCAACTCCGAAATAATTTCCGTCAATTGTTCCAACACCCAAAACATTAAAATGACATAATATTTCATCACAAACAACCCAATTTTTCAGATCTGATTTTGCAACAAAAATAATCATTTTTTCATGCTTTAATCCAACTTTTTCAACATTAATCATATTAATCTTAACACCAACCAAAGTCACCACAAATGAATCACCCAAGAAAAATTATAGGCATTACAAGAGTGGTTATAACACTCTAAAATGGCAATATATCATCAAATGATCAAATTGGACAATAATTACAATAATATCATCCAAATCAACTTCACACATGCACAAAACTTCCAATTCCATCCCCAAAATCAAAAAGCCATAATTTCTAAGAAGTGAAGAACCCTAGAACTAATCTAGTAAATCAAGAAAAAGAAACTAATTTTCTTAACTTAAGAAAATTAAATATTACCTCTTAATCTTCAACTTTCCTCAAGCTTTATCTGGATTTTTCCTTCAATTTCTTCTTTGTTTCATTAAACAAAATTGGAGAGTATTTGGAGAGTGAAGTTTTCGGCCTTGGAAGCTTGAATGGAAGAGAAAAAAATTCCTAACTTAAACCAAGCTTGACCGACATTATGGGGGCATTTTGGTCATTTTTCCCTTTTAATTTCATTAAATTAAAATGATGATAAGATAAGCTTTAACTTGGACAAATCAAATTTGCACACTTAAGTATAATAAAATCATGCCACATGCATTAATAATAATTAAACATATTTCATAACAATTATGAAAAAGTTTATCAATTAATTATTCCAATATTTAAGATTGATGTTGGTGTACCATCTATTAGGAAATCTTCAGTGAGTTATTCAGTGTTTATCAAATAAACACCTACATGTCTATACGAGTCTCCTGAGACTCATGGTTCATTGGGATAAACCATCGGACCAAGTCACGATATACGACATGTACTGGTCTCAGCGAATTTTACTAACCGACCGGTGTTAGTAAATCTTGACCAGGAACTTTATTTAAGGATATGCATCTTATAGTGCGCTTCCCAATGCCAATTACTAACTACGTTGTGTTAGGGATATGCCATATACCCAACTTGTGGATGGGCTATATGTACATGTATTTGCAATATTTTCATTAATTAATAAAATGGCAATCTTTATTATACGTGTCTTATATAAATTATATGAATCATCAAACACTGTAATAAAGCCCTTGGAGTAATAAGATTATGGCTTCCACGCCTTATGAGAATCATTACTCTCAAACGTTCCTAGTCATAGTTTTGTGAATAATCTGGGCGTTCACAAAGCGGAGAGACTAGCATGATGATATGATCCGCCCTTAAGTGGGGTAGTCGTAGTATTATCGAGACTGGACATCGATAATGCGGAATAGAGTAGTATTGCACTTGTGCGCATTATGAAGGCATAATGGCATAGTTCTCATATATTTGGGTATTGGATACTCATGCAAGTGTAATAGGAGGTTCTGTTTACCGATGGTATGGAAACAGCTTCACTCTGGATAGACCCCTCGAAATCCCATTGGTAGTATGACTATGTGTCTATGGGAATCCGAATCAGGGTAGGTGTATTTGGTCTTAACCTGAGACTTGCATCGCTAATACTTGCGACAATCAGTATACTTTGGTTTTGGTCGTGCGGGGCTTTAACAGGTTCTGTGTACGCCTCTTCTCGGTATACTGAGAATCGTAGTTTATTGGATGTGATGTCAAGATGGTAGTATCACTTCAGTCATATAGAGATGGTGATCACACAGGATACGGAACTAGAACTCTTTAGTACTGCAATCATCGGGATAATATGACTAGGTCATGATTATCCGATTATAGAGACTAGTTACCAGAGATCCGATATACGCTTCGTATGGGGTAGACACAATTCCAGCCCTAGGCCTAGCATGTGATATCGATACTGGATCGTAATACGCAATACTACGTATACTACGCCTGACAAAGATCTTGTATTCTGCAGAAGAATATTTCTGGAGAATTGGGTAGGCACGGTGGTTTGCTAGAAGCCAACCATGTCTTGTAAATCGGTAAGAACGTGGTACCGGGTACGCACGTATTCGGATAGTCCGAAGATCGTATTTTCTGCCAACATATCCAGGGATCTCTTGGGTCGCTTCCCGAAGATTCACCCTTGAGATTTGACTCGAACAGAAAATTAATCTGGGATTAATTATAAAAGAGAAAATTAATCTGGGATTAGTTACAGCAATAAATTAATCTGGGATTAATTAAAAGAGAAAGAATTAATCTAGGATTAATTGCGACGAGAATTTATCTGGGATTAAATTCATCGAGAAGAGAGAGAACGCGATTAATCGGCAAAGTAAATTTAATTGTGAAATTAGATATTACTATTTAATTTATTTAATTGGGCTAAAATAATATATTATATATATTAAATGAAATTAGATTTCAAAGCGAAATTAAAATTGGATTTTAATTCAAGCGAACGAATTAATTCGGAATTAATTCGCGAGCGACTTCCGTAATAATTTTGCTAGGCATTATTGTTTAATTAAATTAGATTTAATAACATTCTATGTGTGAATACTTGGATGTATGTATGAATAATGTATATCGGATGAATATTAGAAGGGTGAGGGCAATTTTGGAAATTGTTGTAATAAATTTAGAATTTATTAAATTTGACCTTGTAGGCACTGCATTTTTTGCATTTAAGTCTCTATGATGAGTTTCATTTGGAGACACTACCTTTTAAGTCGAGGAAGTCGCGGGAAACGGACGTCGGAAGGGAATCAGTATTTTGTTAGATTTTATTCACTTGTTTAGCTTCGAGCTCACTTATTGGACTTTCGTTTGAAAGCACCTTTAGCCCAAAAACCCCCGCAAGCCCACACACCACTAAACCCACCAACCAAAGCCAACCAAACCCACCAACCAAAGGCCCACACACGCCCAAGCCCATAAAAGACATCCAAAAATACTAAAATGCATATTTAACACATGGGAAAATCAAAATAAAACAAATAAAATCTAAGTAATTGCATGCCTAATTAAGATAAATCAAATTTATTAACTCTCTAATTAAACCAAATCTTGTCTCCAATCAATAATAGGTTTTCCTAATATGACACTAATTGGTCTCCTCCCTTATTTATTTTATTTCTTTCCTTTTAAAAATCCCATGCATAACCCTACCCTCTCTCTATAAAATATTACACATAACCAAAACCCTAAGGCTTGGCTCTCCACTCTCTGATTCACGGCAATCCCAAAAACAAAACAAAAATAATAAACCCTGAGCTATACGATCCTGAACACATTTCTCTCATTCAGCAACCACCATCATGTCCTCTCTCTCACCCTAAACAAACACAGCCGAGACAACACCAAAAAAACGAGAGCCCTCACGCACTTCAGCCGCAGACACTCACCCACGTTACTGCCTCAACTCGCCCACGTTGCAACCAACACGCCACTAGCCTATCCCCACTCACGATTAACTGCCCTTGCACCCTCCAAACGTCCATAACCCTCACGCCACACTTGCACCCTCCTCACGCACCATAAGCCTCAAAGCCACGCACCAATAGCACACTCACACACCAAGCAGATCACCTCAAAGCCACAATCCACATAGCACCTAACAAGCCTTCACGTAATGGCCCCTTTCACGAAGCCACCATAGCAGCCTAAACTTGCCACCTCACCGACCCTTCAACAAACAACCAGCTTGCCGACCAAGCAAAGAACCAACAAATCTCCAATGACCGACATCCTTTAACCAGCTCTCTACCACACAAAAAACAAACCTCAACAAGACTGACCACGTCCTCTCTCTCCAGCGAATCAACAAACCCTAACTCACGGCAGCCTCTCCTCCCTCGCCAAACACATATTCACAAACAAAAGAATAAAACCCTTACCTTCTCTCTCTCATGGGACAGGCCCAGAATAACAAACCCTAGGCAGACCATCCTTCTCCCTCATTTTCCTAACTCACAGCAGCCCAAACTCCCTCTTAACCTCTCATCTCGCTCACAGACTGAACACAAAAAGAAAACAGCAACACGTCTCTCTCGCACACACCTTGCACGCTCAGCAGCAGCCACCAAACCAGACATGCAATCAGCGACCAAAAGAGAAACCCTAAGCCACTAACAGCAGCCCACTCACAAACACTAGAGACACACAGCATTCGGTCTTCCCCCTCTTGTACACGCACGCACTTCTCTCTCTCATTCACCACAAACAGCAACCCACTAGAAGCCAAACACATAACCAGCCCCTCACCGACAAACCCTAAACGTCCCTCACCGAAGCCACATCAAGCCACACACTCACGTAACAGACCTCCATCGAATGAAGCAACAAACGACCAAATAGGTAACAACAAAACCATGAACCATACCCATGCACACGTGAAACGCACACAGACCACGAACTCACGCCACTTACACTCGGCAGCAGCCCCTGACCGAAACAAATAAATAATCTTCTAATCAGCAGCCCCATAACCAACTAACAAATAGCCCCACACCGAGTCCAGAAACAGCCCCACACCGAGTCCAGAAAACAGTCCAGAAACAGCCCCACACCGAGTCCAGAAACAGCCCCAAACAGTCCAGAAACAGCCCCTCTACAGCGAGCGGAAACAGCGAGTGAAAACAGAGAAAAAACAAGCGGAAATAGCGAGCCAGTGAAAACAACGGAAACGCCAACGCTTCCGGCGACGTCCCAACGCACTCCCGGGAAGCGACTTAAAAGGTAAGACCTGAGGGCACTTTCTTTATTTATTATCCTTTATTTTTATTTATCTTAGTACTTTATTTCGCATGAGTATTGTGGATTGGTGCATGATGTGAATTCTGGATGAACGAAATATGTGTTCTCTCTTGCGGTATATCGGATGGAAACCCGGACGTAAATTCCGTAGCCGAATCCGAATAGACGGTATTGCGGTTTGCACTCGGGATACAATGCCACGTACCAATTAAGAGACACATGTATTTCATCTCATCCAACCTTGTATTCGAGCATGATTTAGTCTAGTAGGTTATTTATTTATTTAGCATGATTAGGTCTAGTATGTTATTTATTTTTAAGCATGATTATGTTGCTTCTTTATGTACAATTTAATTATTTGTTTCGCATTAGGAATTTAATTTACGTTTGTGTTAAAGTGGTTTTTTATTTATTCTTTGCGTTTGATGATTCAACATGCTTATTGTGTGATATTGTATGCTTGTCGTTATAATGACTTACTTTTAAAGCATGCAAACTTAGACATAGGATTTACTTTGATGAATGCGAACTAGATCTAAGTTACTTTTGAGCATATGTATGTTGCGTAGATTCAGTTAAGATATTGCACAAATCATATCATTACAAGTGGCATAAGTAAGGGACCATTCCGAACCCAACGGTTTGAGGTCTTCCCTTGCGAGGGCTGAGTGCGGCCTTAATTTGGAGGACTCGTTGTTTATTCCTGTCATCAAGCGATAAGAGCCTAAGAGGCTTGGGTATTTAAGAGAGTTCGCTCCACCCTCCCTCTAGGGAATCTTCAATAGGAAATCCATTTGACAGTCAGTCACGTATCATAACTCGTTGGCACGTACCGTAAGGTATAAAAAAGGTGCGCTCACTTGGTCGCTCGAACCCTTGAGTGGGGAGTCCTAGTTGTGGGCAATCCTTCGTCAACGAGAGCCTTTGTCTATACCCCTATAAACCCGCATATGAACCTTAGTTGTATGGCCAATAGAAACCATTCCTTTATGTTTGTGTTTGGGACCACCGGCGTTTGGATTCAGTTGGACTTTTTGTCATGAGGTATGGGCTTGTTGGGCCATTTAAACAGGGACAAGTCCGTGCTTTATGACAATTGGGCCAAAAGCTTCTGAAATGCCAATGGGCCATTTTGTGTTTAGGCCTTTTATCATTTGAAGTTGTTTAGCCATGTTATCGCAAAAGTGTAAACCTGTTGGGCCTTTTCAAATGGGACAAGTTTGCACCTCGCAATAGTATAATTGAATGCTTTAAAAAGATAATGGGCCGACTTATATATTCCATGTATGCACGCATCTCATGCATCTCATGAATACATGCATCATGTTAACCACTGTATCTTAAAAGCCATCATAGATATCCGTTGGGTTAGGAAAAAAAGTTTGTCAAGAAGGGTTTTGCAAACATGGATATCGGGGGAAAAAGAAACTGAGAAACAGAAAACCTTACGGCAAGGATAGAGAGATAAGCAAATGGCATCCAGCTGAAGTGTCCGAGAAAAGAAGAAGCTCGACATGCAATGGAAACAGTACTGCCGGTGGATGTTGAGATACAGTCCATGCGGGTATTAGCAGAAACAGAGTTACCTGAACAAGAATGGACCTCACAGAGATTTGAAACAGTTAGCACTGCTGGATGAGAATAGGATGAAGTCTTTACAACACATGCAGATATACCAGAAGAGGTTGGCTCGGGCATTCAACAAGAAGGTGCGACCTACCAAGATCAGAAAGGGTGATCTGGTACTTAAGTAGTCAAAGCCGTCGACGACAGACCCGAGGGGAAAGTTCAGACCCAACTGGGAATGACCCTACATAGTCCAGAAAGTGATGGGAAATGGGGCAGTGAGACTGTCAGATTTGGAAGGGAATGAGTTCACTAAGCCGATCAACGTAGACAGAGTGAAACAGTACTTTGCTTGAGGAAGAGAAGGCCGAGCAGTCACCAAGGGAATTGACAGAAGACCTAACCCAACGGAATAGGAAACTCATTCATGCATGCATGCATACACGTAACGCACTTGCATTCTTTTTGTGTTTTATTTTCTTTGTATTCACAAGTTTCAATGGAGAAAAAGAGAAAGCGGCAAATACAAGCCAACTAGAATCAACAACAATACAGTGTCATCAATTTTAGGAATGAATCATGGGGTTGAGGCCCACATCAGTCTCAGGAATGAATCAGAATCAGTATCAGTTTCAGGAATGAATCACCGGGTTGAGGCCCGCATCAGTATTAGTCTCAGGAAGGAATCCCAGGGTTGAGGCCCATACCAGTATAAGTTTCAGGAATGGATCCCAGGGGGGCGAAGCCCACATTATCAACGGTTGAAAGGAAGAATTCCGTGGAGTGAGTGAAAAAAAAAAAAAAAAAAAGAGAGATAGAAGACTTTGATGGTTAGGCATATGTTCGGTGATGACATTATTTGCTGAAGGGAGAAACCTTAGAAACGATAAGTGCGAGATGTGCTCTCATCCGGTATTCTGAATAGTTTATCTCAGCTAGACTCGCGAGCACTTGATCACGGGATCTTATGGTGGAAGCCTGAGTAGTCGGCAAGATGACTAGTTGAAGAGATGATGGATCAGCGAATGACCGTTTGCCTAGATGTCCATCCTGGTTTACTTATGCTATGATATATGATATGGTTGGAAACAAAGAAAAAGTCTCTGAAAAGAAAAGAAAAGATAGACCGCCTATAACCGATAAGCGTAAAGCTACCCATGGCGAGTATTAGGACCACCATGAGGAGAAATGCTACCTTAAAGGGTAGGTGTGTTGAAAAAAGAGAAAGAAAAAAAAAGAAAAAAAAAAGAAAGTTCAAAATGAAGAGAAAGAGACAAGAGAGAAAAAAAAACATATCATATTGAGTACGAGGAAGTAATCACAGAGTGTGATCAAGACATCTAGGTTGGTTAGACCCACTGATCCGATTCTCCGAGACAAAATCATCGAGTTGGCTTACTTAAGGATTAAGCTGCGAAAGAGCCTTGGCGCACACACACTAGGAGTCTAGTTCAGATCATTCATTTAGACGAGCGGATCTAAGTGTATTAAGTACTTTGAAGGTTCTCTGATTTCTACGCGAAGCATCCGTTGAGGACGAAAATATGTTTAGCTATCAGGATTATCTCGTGAGAGGAAGTACGGTATGTTGGAATGAACCATCACATTACTAGTATCAATTTTGGGGATGAGTCCCAGGGTCATGACCCACATCAGTAGCAGTTTTGGGATGCGTCCCAAGGTCGAGGCCCACACATATCATCAGCATTGTCGGAATCAGTTTTGGGATGAGTCTCAGGGTCAAGGCCCACATCTGTATCAGTTTGGGGGCGAGGCCCGCATCAGTGTCAGTTTGGGGCGATGCCCACGTCAGTATCAGTTTGGGGCGAGGCCTACGTCAGTATCAGTTTTTGGGGCGAGGCCCACATCAGTGTCAGTTTGGGGGCGAGGCCCGCATAAGTATCAATTTGGGGGGCGAGGCCCACATCAGTATCATTCTGGGGGCGAGGCTCACATCAGTATCAGTTTGGGGATGAATCCCAGGGTTGAGGCCCGCATCAGCATCAATATCAGATTTGGGGATGAATCCCGGGGGTGAGGCCCACATCAACATCAATATTAGTTTGTCGATGAGTCCCAGGGTTGAGACCCACATCATCAGCAGTTTGGGGATGAGTCTCAAGGTTGAGACCCACATCATCAGTATCAGTTTTGGGGATGAGTCCTGGGGGCGAGGCCCACATCAACATCGGTATTAGTTTGGGGATGAGTCCCGGGGTTGAGACCCGCATCATCAGTATCAGTTTTGGGGATGAGTCCCGGGGGCGAGGCCCGCATCAGCATCAGTTATGGGGATGAGTCCCAAGGTTGAGACCCGCATCATCAGTAACAGTTTGGGGCGAGGCCCATATCAGTATCTGTCTGTGGCGAGGCCCACATCAGCATTGTCAGTACCAGTTTTGGGGATGAGTCCCAGGGTTAAGACCCACATCAGCAGCAGTTTTGGGATACGTCCTAGGGGGCGAGGCCCACATCAATACTAGCAGCAGTCTTGGGGATGCGTCCCGGGTTGAGACCCATGTCAACACACATACCATTTGTAGTTATTGGGATGCGTCCCAGGGTCGAGGACCACCTTTTGTCAGCAGTATTGGGATGCGTCCCAGGGTCGAGGCCCCCGTTGTCGGTTGCAGCTATTGGGATGCGTCCCAGGATCGAGGTCCACTGCATCATCAGTTTCGGGATGTGTCCCAGGGTCGTGGCTCACCTTTTGTCAGCCGTATTGGGATGCGTCTCAAGGTCGAGGCCCTCGTTGTCGGTTGGAGCTATTGGAATGCGTCCCAGGATCGAGGTCCACATCACCATCAACTCAGTTCGAGACAACAGGCAAGTCAGGTGGCAGCTGGCGAGCCAGGTAAGTGAAAATGCATTGCATAACTTTGATATGATTGTCACTATTACACATTACACAAGTCCCATCAAAGTGGGGGCGACTGTAGGCACTGCATTTTTGCATGTAAGTCCCTATGATGAGTTTCATTTGGAGACACTACCTTTTAAGTCGAGGAAGTCGCGGGAAACGGACGTCGGAAGGGAATCAGTATTTTGTTAGATTTTATTCGCTTGTTTAGCTTCGGGCTCACTTGTTGGACCTCCGTTTTAAAGCACCTTTAGCCCAAAAACCCCCGCAAGCCCACACACCACTAAACCCACCAACCAAAGCCAACCAAACCCACCAACCAAAGGCCCACACACGCCCAAGCCCATAAAAGACATCCAAAAATACTAAAATGCATATTTAACACATGGGAAAATCAAAATAAAACAAATAAAATCTAAGTAATTGCATGCCTAATTAAGATAAATCAAATTTATTAACTCCCTAATTAAACCAAATCTTGTCTCCAATCAATAATAGGTTTTCCTAATATGACACTAATTGGTCTCCTCCCTTATTTATTTGATTTCTTTCCTTTTAAAAATCCCATGCAAAACCCTACCATCTCTCTATAAAATATAACACATAACCAAAACCCTAAGGCTTGGCTCTCCACTTTCTTCATTCACGGCAATCCCAAAAACAAAACAAAAATAATAAACCCTGAGCTATACGAACCTGAACACATTTCTCTCATTCAGCAACCACCATCATGTCCTATCTCTCACCCTAAACAAACACAGCCGAGACAACACCAAAAAAACGAGAGCCCTCACGCACTTCAGCCGCAGACACTCACCCACGTTACTGCCTCAACTCGCCCATGTTGCAACCAACACGCCACTAGCCTATCTGTTGGACAAAATGACCCATAGCGTCACTATTTGCACAGATCATGTGTTGTTGTACAAATTAACTATGTGACAAGGAAATTGCACTCTCATCGTTTGTGATTAGATCACCATAGATATATAAATGAAGAGAGGTCCATATGATTAGTTCCTGGATTGAGAATGATATGAGACAGTATCAGTCCACGAAGGATTAATCATTAAATATCCCTAGCCGGAGTATTATCGAGACTGGACATCGGTAATGCGGAATAGGCTAGTATTGCACTTGTACGCGTTGTGAGGGCACGGCGGCATAGTTCTCATATATTTAAGTATTGGATACTTATGCAAGTGCTATAGGAGGTTGTGTTTCACCGATAGAACGGGAAACAGCTTCGCTCTAGATAGACCCCTCGGAATCCCATTGGTATTATGACTATGTGTCTATGGGAGGCCGAAATCAAGGTAGGTGTGTATAGTCTTAACCTGAGACTTACATCGCTAATACTTACGATAATCGATAGACTTTGGTCTTGGTGGTACAGGGCTTTAACCCGGTTCTGCGTACACCACTTCTGGGTTTATCAGAGAGTCGTAGTGTATTGGGTGTGATGTCAAGACAGAAGTATCACTTCAGTCATAGTGGAGATGATGTCACGCAGGATACGGTACTAGTGCTCTTGAGTGTTGCGCAACCAATCGGGATATTGTGACCAGGTCATGAATATCCGATTATAGAGACTATGTTTACCAGACATCCGACATGTGCTTCGGACGGGGCAGACACTTATCCAGCCCCAGCCCTAGCACGTGACTATCCGATACTGGGCCGATATACACAATACAATTGGTATACTACGCTTGATACAGATCTTAAATATTCTTATAAGAATATGTCCGGAGAATTGGGAAGACTTGGTGCTTTGCTAGAAGCCAACCTTGTCTAGTAAATCGGTAAAAACGTAGTACTTGGTACTTACGTGTTCGGATAGTCCGACGACCGATTTGACTGCCAATATATCCGGGGATCTCATGGGTCGCTTCCCAAAGATTCACCGATGACGTATGACTCGCACTTTTATTAATCTGGGATTAATATGATGAGAGAGAAATTAATCTGGGATTAATTACAGAGATATTTTATCTGGGATAAAATATTTAAAATATCAATTTAAAGAGAGAGAATGATTAATTTGGATTAATAATCGATTAATTAATATATTTGATATATTAAACGAAATTGGATTTCGACGCGGAATTAAAATTAGATTTTAATTCGGGCGAGCGGATTAATTTAGAATTAATTCGTTAGCGACGTGAATAGTGATTTCGCTAGGCGTAATCATTTAATTACGACGCGACGGAAAATTCGTTAATTTGGAATTAGCGAACCCGAGCCCGAGATTATTTGCGAGCGCATTCGTATTTCGAATTCGAGTGCGGCACGCAAGTCAAATCAAGCGTCAAATCATTAGTCGCATCAAGCGTCAAATCACTTGTCACTTTGAGTGATGTGACTTGATTAATTGATGTGACTTGATTGATGTGTGTGGTTGGCAATTAAAGCCAAATGTGTTTGAAATGAAATGAATTTCATTTCAAGTGTATTAGATACACTTTTGGTATCCACCAAAATACGCATAACACATTTGCCTCCTCTCTCTCTTCTTCTTCTTCCTCTCATCACTCACGCATTTCTTCTTGTTCTTGAGGCAGTGAACTGCCGAGAGTAACAAAGGAAATGGAAGGGAAGCAAGTGTGTTTTGTGGCAAAACAAGAGTGCTAGCACACTCCGAGATCATGCCAAGGTGATAAGGGAAGTATACCCATGAGCCGGGAAGCCAAATGTTGAAGCTTGGAGCTTCAAATCTTGAAGACAATGGGCGAAATTCACTATTCACACAGCAGCCCACTGCCTTGCAAAAGTGAGCAGAATTTCGAATTTTGTTGCCCAAATCGTCGCTCAACCGCTCGATGTAAGTATTCCGCACTTCCGTCGTTGTATTCATTAATCGGGCTTTGAGACCCGTAGCGATTAAATTTGGAATTTAAGTCGAAAGGGTTTATTATTAAAGTGTGTTATTTAATTTGGAATTAAATAGTGAATTAGAATTAAATACAAATTGAATTGGATTTAATTGTGTAGTTTAATTTAATTCGGGAATTCGTACTTTAAGTACTTATTCGCAAAAACGAGTTTGACTCTAACAAAATCAAATCGTTGTTTGAACATTGGATGATCACTAATTATCAAGATTAATTAATTGGATTAGATTGATTGATAACATGCTTGAGTGAATACATGGTTGTGATGCATGAATAATGTATATCGGATGGATATTAGATGGGTGGGGCAATTTTAGAAATTGTTGTAATAAATTCGATTTATTAAGTGGACCTGCGTGTCCAGCCTTATCCTCACCTCATATTCTTTGTATTCTCTTCTCACCTATTCCCTTAATGTAAATGAGGTTCTTTAGAAGTGTAGTGTAACAGGTAGAAGAAAATTTTGTGCTAGCGGGAGAGAGAAAGTGAGAGATTTGATCTAGGATCAATGTGTAAAATATCCATCCGCATATCATTATTATTTTATCATATGCGCTTTATTATGTGTTTAGAATGCATGTTTAAGGGTGTATGATGACGAGACCTTAACAAAGATAATAAATTGGTTGCCAATTTGCACGCGAAAAGCCCTCATCAAATATCATGCGTCTTTTTCCTTCCATTGAGTGATTCTTACTCAAGATCCGAGACGGCATTGGGTTGTTAGCCAAAGTCAAGCCCTTTGTCTGTCGAAGATGTGTTTGAATCACGAGGCTTTGTTCCATATTGGTGTCTTGTCCAAGTTGTGGTTTGTTGGCCAAAGTCAAGACCACTTCTTGTCCATCGACATTGATTACGAAGCTTCCATGGTCAATGGGTCCGCGCTTGACTGGGATCACTAGGTTTGTTGTGCCAAAGCCAAGCCTAGTTGATTCAGAGGAATAGGTTAGGGTATATATTCGATATATAGGCATATATAAGATATATGTTTCGGACTTGGATGTCCACCTACTGGATCTAGGAATTGGATTGGATCCAATTGATCTTAGAGATCTACCTAGTTAATTATCATACAATTTGTTGGCCAAAGTCAAGATTGTGTGATATTTAACGGGATCCTAGCCCACTAGGAACACGGTTTCCCGAGTACTCGACAGAGGGTTAGAGGCTCGACGAAAAATAGTGGGAGGCAAGAATTGAATTTGCAATATTCGTTCAATTACTCGCCATACGCGCTCATTCAAATTATTTCGTCGTAATATTAAATGTTAGTTGGACTAATATTTAAATTGTTGTTTTTAATAAACAGTTGGACTGTATTATACTTGATTATATATATTGGATTATATTAATCAATATATTTGAATTAATTAATTTCAGTTTACAGTTGATTTTATAATTGATATTATAGTAATCAATGTAATTGAGGTTAATTAATTTGGATTATATTTGATTATATAGTTGGACTATTATAATCATTATAATATATATAGTACCACTAATCGTTGATTAAGTTGGACTATTGTAATCAAGATAAAATTGAAAAGTTGGATATTTAAAATATAATCTGGGATTAAAATATTTTAAATGATTTAATTTTCAAATGGGAATAAATAATAGGTTACTTTATTTGATAAAATAACTTTATACCTTACGCCCAAATTAAGCAAAATAAGTAGAGCATAAAATCTTTGGAAGATTTATGTGATGATGACTTTAATGCTTAATTTAATATACTTGACAATAATCTATTTTAAAGTCAAAGTTTGCATTGGGCATGTAGCACTAGGTGCACATCGTTTCGATATTCTAAAAACCCAAGGCTTGGCCTAAGGTTCCTAAAATATTGAAAAGGATAATTGACATATACCAAAGTGACTACCATTTGGATATGGCAGACACGAAGAATTAAAGAAAGGGCAATGCTCTGACTTTAAAATGTTTGTCAAAGTTATGTTCACAACTAGTATTGAAATTAGATTTAAATACTTAGTGTGGTACATAAAATTATGTATTGATGTTCAGAATCTGCTTTGAGCAGGATACTGACTTCAAGCTGAGATTACTCTGCGAATCGGAAACGGGATGAAAGTCGCTGTTTCGACCGTAGATACCTAAGTTTAGGAACTACCTTTGGGTGTGTACTTAAATTAGGAACTGTTATAATGTAACTAGTTTGACTAGAGACATTATCTCTATATCAGTGTTTAATCCATTGTGGATAAACCTTTATATTCTAGAACACTAAGTGTTTCATTATATAAAGATGATACTGAGATAAATACATTAGATGTAAATAACAGAATTTATATTTTGAATAAAATAAAATCTCAAACATATAAAATGACAAATAAATAGCTCAAATTGATTTGATCAATAGAGACTTATTTGTGGCATTGTTGTCTAGGACACAATTAAACAAGACTCGTATATCCACACTTTTGAAGAGTGGGTACTAGGACTGATTTGACTATTCAAATAAGGTCTGCGAATCTAGTTTATTAGGTAAATACCTAAAATACTATTTACTTGGTAATAGTAAAAGGGCCACCGATCTGTTAGCCCTATTCATGGTGAAGTAGTGGGCCCATATCTAGCTAGGCTAGATGTGAACATGAATGTTTCGTGACCTTAACGGATGTGGCATCACGTTATGGTTATGTGTTTCTTTTGAAGAACACAAATCGGAAACTTTTAGAGTTTCGACACGAAATAGACAAACAGATCGGCTATAGTATTATACCGTCACGGTAAGACCGTAATGGAAAATACTTAAGCAATAAGTTTCTTATATACTTGAAAGAGTATAGTATTCTTTCAAATGAGGACTCCTCCCGGAACACGTCAAAGTGACGGTGTGTCCGAACGGATTAACCGAATCATGTTAGACATGATAAGGCTAATCATGAGTCGCTCTGAGCTACCATTTCCTTCAACGGATAAGTTTTAACAGTGCAATAACTTATTTAGAATAAAGTTCTTTTATAATTTGTTTGACAAATATCATATTAGATATGAACAGGAAGAAACCGGGTTTCTCATTCCTGACCATTTGGGATGCTAGGCATATGTTTGGATAATACCAAACTAAGGACCCAAATTGGATAAGTGCCAATATAGGTTATCCTAAGGGAAACCTAAAGTATAGTACTTGTAAATCTCACATGAGAACAATATGATTGTTGCTCACCATGCGGTTTTCCTAAGAGGAATACCGATATGCAGTGGTCAGTGGGAGAATGGTGATACTCGATGAAAATTGGAGTAATACTGTTCTAGGCACAAAGTCCTTAATGGAACACAAATAGTTCATCAATGATGAATCTATACCATTAATCTTCAATACACAAGAAACTAGTAGATCAGATAGAGTCAGAAAACAACCTAGGGTATGGTTTTCTGATCTCACCCCATAAAGATGTCAATCTTATGGAGGTATACCAACTGACTACGTATGAGGTAGTGATACAAGGTATCGACTCCCTATTATGACAAAGTGTCATGAGTCCGAAATGGATTCCATGTATATCAACAAGTTTAGATACTAGTTGATGTACCACAAGGCATTGTGCCTATTGGTACTGTATAAGTCTTCAAGGAAGACATACATGGATGGCAACATACCAACGTACAAAGCTGGGCTTGTGATGGAAAGGTATCGTTATCAACATTGTGTTGATTACGATTCAACCTTTTAACTGTTGCCACGGTTAATCCATTTGGATAATGCTTGCTAAAGCTGCGTGTTTCATTTATGAAATATGACAGCTTTACGGGAAATCGCTTTCCTGAAAAGGAAACCTTTCGGAAGATGTTTATAACATCCTGTCGGTTTATCGTACCATAACAAGCAAACAAGGTTTGCAGGTTATTCGATCCATGTTTGGATTGAAGCAAGCATAGGTTCTAGGAATTGTCGTTTTGATGTAATCATAATGGTTTATGACTTAATTCAAAACGAAATGATTCTTGTGTATATAAGGAGGTTAGTGGGAGAGGCACTGACAATGAAATTCCCAATAAAGCAATTGGTGAAAGCTTGGCTTTCATGGATATTCGTTCATAGAAATTCTCCGTAGAATTCTGTGGAGTAACAACCTTTATTCAAGAATAAAGATCTACTGGGATAGATTTGGAGTTGTTAACACTCTCTGGGAAATTGTACATTTAAAATGTACTTGATAGGGTGTCTCATACGCTTCGAGCATATGGAGTCACGATCAGGTCAATCCAAGTGATAGTCACTGGATTGAACATTAAGAACATCTGTTAGTATCTGAGAGAACTAAAGATGTTGTCTTAAACTATGGAGAAGGACAACTTGAAGTGACTAGGATCACTGCTGCAAGTTTCCAAACCGGTAAATACTGCGGTACTATAAAGTTTGAATAACGGGACAGTGAGCTGGAAATATTCCGAGCAAGATAACTGTTGCCGAATAAACAACAAATGCGGATTATTGCTGCAGCAGCTGAGGCAGCAATAGAAGCATTTGGATTGATAATAAATCTAATTAGATTAGATATAGTTCTTTAGCAGCTGAGCTAGGCGTCAGCACAGGCTAAAGAATTAATGGTCTCATCGACGATCCAGATATATACTTCGATATTCATCTGATTCGTTCGGATCATACATCATGGCGATGTGATGATCGTGTAAATCGCGTCAGACGATAATCATGCAAATCCGCTGACGAAACCCTTTCCTCAGCAATTTGAGCGAACCGTACATAGTTCGGGTGTGGGACACTTGAGTGACTCGCTACGTGCCAAGTGGGAGATTGTTGGACAAAATGACCCATAGCGTCACTATTTGCACAGATCATGGTTTGTTGTACAAATTAACTATGTGACAAGGAAATTGCACTCTCATCGTTTGTGATTAGATCACCATAGATATATAAATGAAGAGAGGTCCATATTTAGTTCCTGGATTGAGAATGATATGAAACAGTATCAGTCCCGAAGGATTAATCATTAAATATCCCTAGCCGGAGTATTATCGAGACTGGACATCGTAGTGCGGAATAGGCTAGTATTGCACTTGTGCGCGTTGTGAGGGCACACGGCATAGTTCTCATATATTTAAGTATTGGATACTTATGCAAGTGCGATAGGAGGTTGTGTTTCACCGATGGTACGGGAAACAGCTTCGCTCTGGATAGACCCCTCGGAATCCATTGGTATTATGACTATGTGTCTATGGGAGGCCGAAATCAAGGTAGGTGTGTATAGTCTTAACCTGTGACTTACATCGCTAATACTTACGATAATCGATAGACTTTGGTCTTGGTGGTACATGGCTTTAACCGGTTCTGCGTACACCACTTCTGGGTTTATCAGAGAGTCGTAGTGTATTGGGTGTGATGTCAAGACGGAAGTATCACTTCAGTCATAGTGGAGATGATGTCACGCAGGATACGGTACTAGTGCTCTTGATTGTTGCGCAACCAATCGGGATATTGTGACCAGGTCATGATATCCGATTATAGAGACTATGTTACCAGACATCCGACATGTGCTTCGGACGGGGCAGACACTTATCCAGCCCCAGCCCTAGCACGTGACTATCCGATACTGGGCCGATATACACAATACAATTGGTATACTACGCTTGATACAGATCTTAAATATTCTTATAAGAATATGTCCGGAGAATTGGGAAGACTTGGTGCTTTGCTAGAAGCCAACATTGTCTAGTAAATCGGTTAAACGTAGTACTTGGTACTTACGTGTTCGGATAGTCCGACGACCGATTTGACTGCCAATATATCCGGGGATCTCATGGGTCGCTTCCCAAAGATTCACCGATGACGTATGACTCACACTTTTATTAATCTGGGATTAATATGATGAGAGAGAAAATTAATCTGGGATTAATTACAGAGATATTTTATCTGGGATAAAATATCAATTTAAAGAGAGAGAATGATTAATTTGTAATTAATCGATTAATTAATATATTTGATATATTAAACGAAATTGGATTTCGACGCGGAATTAAAATTAGATTTTAATTCGGGCGAGCGGATTAATTTAGAATTAATTCGTTAGCGACGTGAATAGTGATTTCGCTAGGCGTAATCATTTAATTACGACGCGACGGAAAATTCGTTAATTTGGAATTAGCGAACCCGAGCCCGAGATTATTTGCGAGCGCATTCGTATTTCGAATTCGAGTGCGGCACGCAAGTCAAATCAAGCGTCAAATCATTAGTCGCATCAAGCGTCAAATCACTTGTCACTTTGAGTGATGTGACTTGATTAATTGATGTGACTTGATTGATGTGATGAGTGATGTGTGTGGTTGGCAATTAAAGCCAATGTGTTTGAAATGAAATGAATTTCATTCAAGTGTATTAGATACACTTTTGGTATCCACCAAAATACGCATAACACATTTCCCTCCTCTCTCTCTTCTTCTTCTTCCTCTCATCACTCACGCATTTCTTCTTGTTCTTGAGGCAGTGAACTGCCGAGAGTAACAAAGGAAATGGAGGGAAGCAAGTGTGTTTTTGTGGCAAAACAAGAGTGCTAGCACACTCCGGGATCATGCCAAGGTGATAAGGGAAGTATACCCATGAGCCGGGAAGCCAAATGTTGAAGCTTGGAGCTTCAAATCTTGAAGACAAGGGGCGAAATTCACTATTCACAGCAGCCCACTGCCTTGCAAAAGTGAGCAGAATTTCGAATTTTGTTGCCCAAATCGTCGCTCAACCGCTCGATGTAAGTATTCCGCACTTCCGTCGGTGTATTCACTCATGATTCATGCTTGAGTTTTGATCTTGGGACCTATAGAAACTCCAACACTATCCCCACTCACGATTAATGCCCTTGCACCCTCCACACGTCCATAACCCTCACGCCACACTTGCACCCTCCTCACGCACCATAAGCCTCAAAGCCACGCACTAGCACACTCACACACCAAGCAGATCACCTCAAAGCCACAATCCACATAGCACCTCACAAGCCTTCACGTAATGGCCCCTTTCACGAAGCCCCATAGCAGCCTAAACTTGCCACCTCACCGACCCTTCAACAAACAACCAGCTTGCCGACCAAGCAAAGAACCAACAAATCTCCAATGACCGACATCCTTTAACCAGCTCTCTACCACACAAAAACAAACCTCAACAAGACTGACCACGTCCTCTCTCTCCAGCGAATCAACAAACCCTAACTCACGGCAGCCTCTCTCTCCCTCGCCAAACACATATTCACAAACAAAAGAATAAAACCCTTACCTTCTCTCTCTCATGGGACAGGCCGAGAATAACAAACCCTAGTCAGACCATCCTTCTCCCTCATTTTCCTAACTCACAGCAGCCCAAACTCCCTCTTAACCTCTCATCTCGCTCACAGACTGAACACAAAAAGAAAACAGCAACACGTCTCTCTCGCACACACCTTGCACGCTCAGCAGCAGCCACCAAACCAGACATGCAATCAGCGACCAAAAGAGAAACCCTAAGCCACTAACAGCAGCCCACTCACAACACTAGAGACACACAGCATTCGGTCTTCCCCTCTTGTACACGCACGCACTTCTCTCTCTCATTCACCACAAACAGCAACCCACTAGAAGCCAAACACATAACCAGCCCCTCACCGACAAACCTAAACGTCCCTCACCGAAGCCACATCAAGCCACACACTCACGTAACAGACCTCCATCGAATGAAGCAACAAACGACCAAATAGGTAACAACAAACCATGAACCATACCCATGCACACGTGAAACGCACACAGACCACGAACTCACGCCACTTACACTCGGCAGCAGCCCTGACCGAAACAAATAAATAATCTTCTAATCCGCAGCCCCATAACCAAATAACAAATAGCCCCACACCGAGTCCAGAACAGCCCCACACCGAGTCCAAAAACAGTCCAGAAACAGCCCCACACCGAGTCCAGAAAACAATCCAGAAACAGCCCCAAACAGTCCAGAAACAGCCCCTCTAACCACCGAAACACCCCTGAAAACAGTGGTTGAAAAACAGCGAGCGGAAACAGCGAGTGAAAACAGAGACAACAAGCGGAAATAGCGAGCCAGTGAAAACAACGGAAACGCCAACCCTTCCGGCGACGTCCCAACGCACTCCCGGGAAGCGACTTAAAAGGTAAAACCTGAGGGCACTTTCTTTATTTATTATCCTTTATTTTTATTTATCTTAGTACTTTATTTCGCATGAGTATTGTGGATTGGTGCATGATGTGAATTCCGGATGAACGGAATATGTGTTCTCTCTTGCGGTATATCGGATGGAAACCCGGACGTAAATTTCGTAGCTTCCAAATGGACGGTATTACTGTTTGCACTCGGGATACAATGCCACGTACCAATTGAGAGACACATGTATTTCGTCTCATCCAACCTTGTATTCGAGCATGATTTAGTCTAGTAGGTTATTTATTTATTTAGCATGATTAGGTCTAGTATGTTATTTATTTTTAAGCATGATTATGTTGCTTCTTTATGCACAATTTAATTATTTGTTTCGCATTAGGAATTTAATTTACGTTTGTGTTAAGTGGTTATTTATTTTATTCTTTGCGTTTGATGGTTCAACATGCTTATTGTGTGATATTGTATGCTTGTCGTTATAATGACTTACTTTTAATGCATGCAAACTTAGACATAGGATTTACTTTGATGAATGCGAACTAGATCTAACTTACTCTAGAGCATATGTATGTTACGTAGATTCGGTTAAGATATGTACAAATCATATCATTACAAGTGGCATAAGTAAGGGACCATTTCTAACCCAACGGTTTGAGGTTTTCCCTTGCGAGGGGTGAGTGCGGCCTTAAATCATTTTTTCGGTTCACAGCGGGTGGCGACTCCATGTTATTTTCTTCTTTTTCGGTTTAGTTCCCCCGTGGGCTACTCCGTACTCCCGATCGGGCCGCGAGCACGGAACAGGGTCGCCGATTTCTGTGTGCTACAGACCTGCGTGTCCAGCCTATTACTTCTTTCTCATTGTATTTCTCTTCTCACCAATTCCCCTCAATACAAATGAGGTTTCTTTAGAAGTATTATGTAATTGGGTAGAAGTATGAATAGTGCTAGTGGGAGAGAGGAAATGAAGAGATTTGTTCTAGGAACAAGTTTGTTGTATATCCATCCGTATATCATTATTAAATTTTATCGCGCCTTATTATGCTTTTAGAATGCATGCTTAAGGGTGTATGATGAGACATAATTAAAGATAATAAATTGGTTGCCAATTTACGCGAAAAACCCTCATTTTATATTAAGCGTTTTTCCTTCCATTGACTGATTCTCTCTCAAGATTTAAGATTTGCATTGGTTTGTTGACCAAAGTCAAGACCATTGTCCATCGCGGATGTGTTTGAATCACAAAAGCTTTGTTCCATATCATACGCCTTGGGCAAGTTGGGATTTGTTGGCCAAAGTCAAGGTCAATTCTTGTTTATATCGGCCTCGATTACGAAGCTTTCCCACTGTCAATGGGTCACGCTTAACTGGTTTCATTAAGCTAGTTGAGCCAAAGTCAAGGCTTAGTTGATTCAGAGGAAAATTATAGGGAATATATCAGATATATTGTCATATATTGGATATATGTTTTCGGACTTGGAGGTCCACCTACTGGATCTAGGAATTGGCTGAGATCCAATTAATCTTAGAGATCTACTACTAGTTAAGTTTCATAAAATTTGTTGGCCAAAGTCAAGGTTGTATGTTATTTAACGGGATCCTAGCCCACTAGGAAACTAGGTTTCCCGAGTACTCCACAGAGGGGATAGAGCCTCGCCGAAAAATAGTGGGAGGCAAGTAAAATTTGTAATTTCTTTTAGATACTTGCCAATACGCGCTCATTTTATTTTTTTGTCATTATTTAAATATAAATATATTAGTTGGACTAATATTTAATTTTTGTTTTAATTGAACAGTTGGACTGTATTCAAACTACTTCATTTATAGTTGATTATATAATTAGATTATAGTAATCAATATATTTGAATTTAACCAATCAATTGTAGTTAATTATATAGTTGACTATAGTAATCATTACATTAGATTGTACCCGAAATCGTTGATTGGATAGTTGGACTATTGGAATCAAGAAACGGAAAGATTAGTGTCAAATAACATAATCCTAGGAGAAAATGTCTTTGACGGCGTAATTTTCCAAATTGGGAATTAAATCTCAGGATAGTCTTGGGAGTCGAGAAGTTACTTTATTTGATAGAGCGACCTCTCGGGCCTAAGCCCGAGTTGAGGAAATAGTAGAGCATGAGTTTTGGAAGACTCATGGTGATGATAACTTTAGTGCTCAATCTGTCATGCTTGCCGTAATGATTCCTTAATTTCATCATCAGAACAAAGGATTGGATCCTTATAGTACGATGTTGAAATTGAAGGATCTTCATAGATATATTCTTAGATCTTAGAAGTACTAATTGCAATAGAAAACTCTTTGAGATTTAATGGCTATGCTCAATGAGACACAGTCAGAGCTTGCAAAAGGGCAAGAAGCGCAAGGCGCATCTTACTCCTACATCCTAGAAGGTCTAGGCTTGGCCAAACGCTTCTAGGGATGTGAAAAGGGGCAAAGGCAAAATCGTCACAGTCTTCTGGGAAGACAAAAGACATATCCAAAGATGTCTGCCTAAACTGTGGCAAACGGGGTTACTAGATGCGTGACTGCCGTATGGAGAAGGCAAACATGAAGGAAGTGAAGACGGGCAAGGCTCCGGCTCAGGTATGTTTTTTATAAACATGTCCACTACTGGTTTTAAAATTGGATTTTAGATACTGGATGTGGGACATAAACATATGTATTGATGTGCGGGATCTGCTGATTAGCAGAAGACTGGCTTCAGATGAGATCGACCTCTGAGTTGGAAACGGGACGAGAGTCGCTATTTTGGCCGTAGAAACCTAAGTTTTGGAACTGCCATTTGGGCATGTACTTAAATTATGAGACTGTTATAATGTATCTAGTTAGACTAGAAACATTATCTCTATATTTAGTATAACCTGTTGCAGATATACCTTTATATTCTAGAACACTAAGTGTTTTGTTTATAAAGATGATACTGAGATAAGCACATTAGATGTGAATAACAGTATTTATATTTAGAATATAAATTAATCTCATACATATAACATGACAAACAAAAGTTCAAACTGAATTAATCAGATGGGACTTATTTTTGGCATTGATGTCTGGGTCACATTAACCAGACTCGTATATCCATACTTTCGAAGAGTGGATACTAGGACGGATTTGATTCTAATTCAAATGATGTCTACGAATCTAATTTATTAGGCAAAGTTCCTAAAATACCTTTTACTTGGTAAAAGTGCAAGTGCCACTGATCTATTACCCCTCGTTCATAGTGACGTAAGTGGGCCCATGTCTAGTTAGGCTAGAGATGAATATGAATACTTCGTAACCCTTACGGATGTGGCATCGCGTTACAGTTATGTGCATTTTATGAAACACAAGTCATAAACTTTTAGAGTTTCGACATGAAGTAAGAAAATAGACCGATAAAAGTATTAAAACATTATGGTCGGACCATAGTGTAAAATACTTAAACATATAAGTTTCAAGATTACTTGAAAGAGTATAGTATTCTTTCACAATGGACTCCTCCCGGGACACCTCAATTGAGTTATGTGTCCGAACAGAGAAACCGAACTTTGTTGGACATAGTAAGGTTAACGATGAGTCGCTCTGAGCTACCAATTTCCTTATAGGGATACACATTTAACAGTGCAATACTTATTTTGAATAAGGTTCCATGAAAAATCTGTTAGACAGACTTCATATTAGATATGAACAGGAAAGAAACTAGGTTTCTCATTCCTGAAGATTTGGGAATGCTGGGCATATGTTTGGAAGGTACCAAACTAGAACCCAAATCGGATAGGTGCCTATTTTTAGGTTGTCTTAGGGAAACCAAAGTATAGTACTTATACAACTCACAAGAGAACAATGTAATTGTTGCTCTCCATGCGGTTTTCCTAAGAGGAATACCTAAATGCAGTGGTAAGTGGGAAGAAAGTAAAACTCGATGAAAATCAGAGTAATAATGTTCCAGGCACCGAGTCCTCACGGAACACCAACAGTTCATCAGGGATGAAGCTCTACCAATAATCTTCGAATACACAAGAACCACGTAGGTTGGAGAGAGTCAGAAAACAACCTGGGAGGTATGGGTTTCTGATCTCACCTCATGTAGATATCAATATTATTGAGAAAGACGAGCTGACTACGTATGAGGAAACAATAAAAGGTATCAACTCTTTTTATGGCAAAGTGTCATAAAGTCTGAAATGGATTCCATGTATATCAACCAAGTTTGGATACTAGTTGATGTACCAAAAGGCATTGTGCCTATTGGTGCGATATGAGTCTTCAAGGAAGACATACATGGATGGCAACATACAAATGTACATAGCTAGGCTTATACATAAAGGATATCGTCAACGACATAGTATCGACTACGATGAAATTTTTTCACATGTTGCCATGATTAAATCCATTTGGATAATGCTTGCTATTGCTAAATATTTCATTTATGAAATATGGCACATGAACGTCAAAACCGCTTTCCTTAACGGAAACCTTTTGGAGGATTTTTACAATATCCTGACGGTTTTGTCGTACCAAAACATACAAAAAAGGTTTGCAAGTTAAATCGATCCATTTAAGGATTGAAGCAAACATTGTGTTCTTGGAACCAGCGTTTTGATGTAATCATAATGGTATATGATTTAATTCAAAACAAAGATGATTCTTGTGTATATAAGAAGGTTAGTGGGAGCGCACTGACAATAAATATCCTATAAGTTGATGATGTATTACTTCTTAGCAATAACATTCCCATAATATAATCGGTGAAAGCTTGGCTTTCATGAAAATTCTCCATGGAATACTTGGGAGAGGCAACATTTATTCTAAGAATAAGGATCTACTGAGATAGATCTAAAAGTTGTTGGCACTCTCCGTGAACTCGTACATTGAAAGATATATACGTGACCTGATGTCTCATATGCTTTGAGCATATGTAGACGCTATAAGGTCAATCCGGGTGATGGTTACTAGATTGATCTAAAGAACATCCTTGAGTATCTTGGACGAACTAAGGATACTTTCGGGAATATTGAGAAGGAGAACTTGAGGTAACTTTCGTTCACCGCTGCAAGTTTCCAAACCGACAAAGATGACTTTAAGTCGCAATAAGGGTACTTATTTAGTTTGAATAACGGAACAATGAGCAGGAAATCTTCCAAGCAAGATACTGTTGCCGAATAAATAACAAAAGCGGAACATTGCTGCAGCTGAGGTAGCAAAAGAAGCAATTAAAAAATCTATATAATCCTAATTGGATTAGGTATAGTTCTGTTAGCAGCTGAGCTAGGCTACAACACAGGCTAAAGAATTACAGTCTCATCAATAAGCCAAGTATATACTTCGACTATTTCATCTGATTCGTCGGATCATACATCGTTGCGATGTGATGATCGAATAAAATGCATCAGATGATTACATTTCAAATCAGCTGACGAAAGCTATTTCTCAGCAGAAGTTTGAGCGACCCGTACATAGTTCAGGTGTAGGACACTTGAGTGATTGCCTATAGGCCAAGTGGGAGATTGTTGGACAATTATGACCCTTAGAATAACTATTTGTACAGAACATGGCGTTGTTGTACAAATTAACTATGTGACAAATGAAATTACTCTTTTATCATTTGTAATTGGATTATCGGGATATATAAATGATAAAAGTCCATATGATTAGTACCTGATTAATAAAATATGAGACAATATTAATCCACTAAGGTTTAATCATTAAATATCCCTAGTTGTAGTATTATTGAGACTGGACATCGATAATGCGGAATAGACTAGTATTGCACTTGTGTGCATTATGAAGGCATAATGGCATAGTTCTCATATATTTTGGTATTGGATACTCATGCAAGTGTAATAGGAGGTTCTGTTTACCGATGGTACGGAAACATCTTCGCTCTGGATAACCCCTTGGAATCCCATTGGTAGTATGACTATGTGTCTATGGGAATCTGAATCAGGGTATGTGTATTTGGTCTTAACCTGAGACTTGCATCGTTAATTCTTGCGACAATCAGTTTACTTTGGTTTTGGTCGTCCGAGGCTTTAACAGGTTCTGTGTACGCCTCTTCTGGGTATACTGAGAACGTAGTGTATTGGATGTGATGTCAAGATGGAAGTATCACTTCAGTCATATGGAGATGATGATCACACAGGATACGGAACTAGAACTCTTTAGTACTACAGTCATCGGGATAATATGACTAGGTCATGATTATCCGATTATAGAGACTAGTTACCAGAGATCTGATATATGCTTCGTACGGGGCATACACAATTCCAGCCCTAGGCCTAGCATGTGATATCGATACTAGATCGTAATACGCAATACTACGTATACTACGCCTGACAAAGATCTTGTATTCCGCAGAAGAATATTTCTGGAAAATTAGGTAGGCACGGTGCTTTTCTAGAAGCCAACCATGTCTTGTAAATCAGTAAGAACGTGGTACCGAGTACGCACGTATTCGGATAGTCCGATGATAGTATTTACTGCCAACATATCCATGGATCTCTTGGGTCACTTTCCGAAGATTTATCGTTGAGATTTGACTCGAACAGAAAATTAATCTGGGATTAATTACGGCAATAAATTAATCTGGGATTAATTAAAAGAGAAAGAATTAATCTAGGATTGATTGCGACGAGAATTTATCTGGGATTAATTCGTCGAGAAGAGAGAGAACGCAATTAACTTGGAATTAATCGGCAAAGTAAATTTAATAGTGAAATTAGATTTTAATATTTAATTTATTTAATTACGCTAAAATAATATATTAGATATATTAAATGAAATTAGATTTCAAAGCGGAATTAAAATTGGATTTTAATTCAAGCGAACGAATTAATTTGGAATTAATTCGCGAGCGACTTCCGTAATAATTTTACTAGGCATTATTGTTTAATTAAATTGGATTTAATTACGTCGCGACGGAAAATTCGTTTAATCGGATTAAACGAAATCGAGCCCGAAGTGTGTTGAGCCACCCAACTTGAATTTTGAATTTAAGTGTGGACCCATTAGTCACATCACTTGTCAAAGGTGATGGTGGTAGTTGGCTAAAGTGAATGGTTTTCATAAAACCACTAACTTTTAACCAACCTTGTTTTTGTTTTTGGAAAACAATTACATCATTTGGTTTTTGAAAAGAAATACACAATATAACAAAAACACTTCTCTCTCTCCTTCCTCCCTCTAAATTGCTGAACATCTTCTCTTTGGCAGAGGAAAATTTGTCTTTCAAAATTTGTTCTAGCTAGCACTTCAAGGAGTGAATCAAGGTGATAGGGAAACTCACCCAAGAGTTTGGAACTCGACTTCAAGCTCCGAAGCTTCCAACACTCCAACAAAGAAGGAATTTTTGAAATCTCTTCAACCAATCAATGTGAGTATTCCGCAACTCTCTTGATAATTCACACACGAATCACTCTTAGACGATCTTGGCATGTTCTAGGAACACTTACAATATACACGTATCAATAAACCAGATTTAGTTTCAATCTAATCATAATTAGATATCTAATCGTAATTAGATCAAATATGTGTATAAAAGACAATAGGTGTTACCATTAAATAAGTAATATTATGGAAAATAGAATTGCTCGTATTCATGAATCAGACATAAATACAATCCGGATTGGCACTCCGAGCACCAACTCTAACACAACTGACATTGAGTTGTATCGTAACAGTATCATTTTTAAGTTGTTCCTGGTCAATGTTTACATTACTTGGTTAGTAAGTAAACTTGTGGAGACCGGTACGTGTCATATATTGGAATCTAAGATTTTAATGGTTGAAACTCAATGAAATATGAGTCTCGGCGACTCTATAGACATGTAGGTGTTTATATAAGATAGACATTAAATGACTCACTGAATATTCTTAATAGATGGTACATCAACGTCAATAAGAATCTTTTCGGGTTGAGTAGCATAATGATTCTTTGACTTGAGATACCACTGTGGATATATTTATGTCAGACCTCCACCTATTAGTTGGGTGTGAACTATTTCTCAGGATATCATGTGTCTGTCAAGAAAGGATCCGTCAGTTATGTGTACAGAGCACATGTATTCATTATTGGATTAGCAATCTGTTAAATTCATGGGCTCGTGGTACACTATAGAAGTGAGTTCTAAGTGTTATTAAGAGATCACTAATTAATACGTTAACAAGATTATACCTAAAGAGATTTGATGTTTTCATCCGTATCTCTGATATAATCTGGATATCTGTGACATAAGGATTATACGTATACAATGACCTCTACATGTATGGTTGAACGAGTTTATATATGGTCGTCATAATTTATGGAAGGGTAAATTATAGACACATAATTAGATTTTGTGACGGATATACCTGAACTTAGAGAGTATCACATAATGAAATTTACATGTAGAGCATTAGAGCAACAATTATGAATAATATTGATTATTTATAAATCGTTTAACGAAATAGATACATGCAAAGGGATATTTCAGTCATTTTCTAATTAATGTGTATTTGTATTTAATACATGATTTTATTAAATACACATTAATTAATTGTCAAATAAGATATTTGACATATATCATAAATATATGTATTTTGATAATTTAATATAAATATAATACATATATCTAGATAATTATATTTAATTATTTATTTGATTATTTAATTGCTAAATAATTAATGTAATTCAAAAAAATATCAAATGTTATGATTATACTTGGAAATGGAAAAGTGTAATTGGTTACACTAGTTTTTATCTTTTTTGAAATGTGATAAAATTGAATTTTGTTTCTTTTAATTAGATTGAAAATTCAAAATATCCTTTTCTTTTTTCCAAGCAATTTTGGGCCATTTGGGGAAAATATAAAAGGCTTGGTTTTTTCCATTTCTAAATTTAGGTTAAGCATTTCAAGAATACAAGAGTTGAGAGAAAAGACAAAAGGCTAAAGGAAAATTTCAAAGAAAACTTGAATCAAAGGTAATTTATTCCTTTCATTAAATTGGAAATTATTCTTATGGTTCCATGGCTTAACATATGATGTAAGTTATATTTTTCACTCTCTTGATTTTGGGTTGAGATTCTTGAAAGCTTGATAAAAGGATATATGCATGTATAATTATTAAAGTATGCTTATAAATGGTGTATAAGCACACTTTTGGTCATTTGATTACTTGGTTGCTATTCTAGAGTTGTTAGGCCACTCAATGATGACATAAAATTATTCTTGGGTTGTTTCAAAGTAGTGAGGATTGTTTGGTATTATAGAGATTGGATTAAAGAGAGATATGGAATTAATTTTGGTTAATTTGGTTAATTGAAAAAATAAGGATTTAAGCCTGAAATAAAATTGGGGCTTTTCATATATGGTATGTATTTTGATGTACATAAGATGTATAAATTATTTTGTTAGTGATATGAAATCACCTAAGTTTTTATTTGAAAAATTAGGACTAAAATGATCAAAATACAAAAGTTTGGCTACTTTGGGGGGGGGGGGGGGGTCACGACAATTGTGGGATTTTTGGGTAAAATATGATTTTTATTTTAATTACTCAAGAAAAATCAACAAAATCAGAAATATTTGATTTTTCGCGTTCCGCTACGGTACCCGATTAAATATTAAAAAACCCAATAGTTATGTATTGTCGTCTTCCTGAACACTTAACTAGTGTCTTGGGACGTTACGTGCAATATCCATAATATTTTTCGGAACAGTTCAGGAAGATTTTCGAATTTAAGTTTAGAATTTTGAATTAGATGACATTCGGAAATAAGACTTTATGTGTTGGAAAATAGGTTGGAATATTTTTATTTGAAGTTTCGTCGGGTTGGAAAATGTGTGGTTCTGAGAACCGATTACGCGATTTCTGATTTTATCGTTATACGCGTAAAACGTTTTATTTCGTCTATAAAGATAGCAAACGAACTCTGTTTGAGCTGATTCTTGAACTATCATACTCGTATTTCCGAGACAAACAACTTTTATGTAGAACACTTTTCGAAATTGTATCATAATGGCTCCAAAAATATAAATTTTCATGAAAGCCCCATGACAGGGGCTTGATTGTAATTTTTCAGGGGTCAGAATGTAATTTTCAGAAACTTTCTTATAAATACCGTATAGTTTCTGCTTATTGCATAACTTCTCAAATCTTCCAAGTCGACCCTCACCCCTAAAAACGTCTCCCCTTTGTGCTGCTGTCACGCCAGCGATTTGTCGGCCACTGTCAGCCCGAGTGACCAGCCAGGGGGTTCACTGACCACCCTTCTACCTTATGGTGGCAAACGGCGGCCCCCACAATGCTGAAAATCGTGGCAGGAAGAAGAAATTTGCATGTACATGGGTTTATCGAACCCGACTCCTCACTTCATTTCACAGCCCGAGCCACCCGCCAAATCGAAGCTCTCGGAGAGTACTACAAGTAGGTGATGGCAGATTTTCCGTTCCATGCACGGTTACATGAAAAAATTAGGAAAAAATACTCAGATGAATAGTGACCCATGATGAACAGAAACTCCGATCGGAATTCCGTCGATTCCAGCGGGTTCGTGGGATCGTTTGGTGTTCGTATATGGCCTCGAAATCTCGGTAAGACCTCCTAGTAAGTATCCGTTAATTTCAAGTTTTTCGCTAAATATGAGGATGTTTCCAGTAGCTTCGTAGAGTAGCGTAATTATATAAATTGAATTGTTTGAGTATGAGTATATCGAATATGTGTATTTGGTAGAATCCGAGGAGAAACAAAACGAGTTGGATCGATCCGATAGAATATCAAGTTTACGATAAAAGTGGGTTTTTTACGTATAAAGATGTTTATTGATTTTAATGATAGTTATAAGTTATATATGATATTAAAAAAAATATGGATAAATCCAGGTAGGTTCAGAGGATTCGGGACCCTTCCGTAGCATTTGCAGAAACCTTTTCGAAAGATTTTGGAAAATACGTAAATCAAGAATTCAAGTTAACAAGTGTCATGAATTAATTTATGATGGTGTTTTAAGATTATTGGAACTGAAAAAGTTTGAAATCAAATGTGTTTTGGTTGTCCTAGAAATATCCGGGATTTTGACAAAAATAAGTAAAGAATTCTGTAAAGTTAGAATTCTGATGGTGTTTCGCCATTTGTTTTGGCAGACTTGAATATGACCTGGAGTACTCGCGAAGCCAGGTAAGTAACACATCCAACGAGAACTTGAATTGGTGAATTTGTGCTTGAAATACACATGCACGCACACATACACACATATAGATGATTAACATGTTAGGATAAAAAGAGGATAGTTAATAGATGGTTTTGAGTAAGGGATACGAGTTTACGTGTAGTTAAGTTTATTGACCACCACATGTATGAATTTGTGTTAATGTTTTGATATGAAGTGAAATGTTTGATGAGCTTATTGTCTATGTGTATGTATGGATGTACGTAAGGGTATGGACCTGTATTGATATGAATACGTGTATGTAAATGAACAAGTAAGTTTATAAGTATATGAACATATATGTATATACGTATGATGTTAAGATATGTATATGTTGGGCATATGGAATCAGTAAATAGAGAAAACCCTGATTTCTGATTTGGTATTAGGTTATGTATGTGTACGGTATATGAATAAGTTGCTATTGTTTTATATATCTATTTATTTGTATAGAGATTGAAGTAGTATGATAACGAATGAGTATAAGCTAAGTAAGTTTTGAATGAATATTATTAATTAATAAGTTCTATATCAAAGGTTCCCAGATATAAAATATGAAACTGAGTATGTTTGATCGATAAATGAAAAATATGAGGACCGTTAAAGTTATGACATTTGCATTCATAATAATATGCATATTCGTATGTTGAAACATATGAATGTATATGAATGTTTAAATGATATCTTGGAGCGTTTGCCATGGATGTGCTTGTGTATGATAAGTCGTGCAATGAGTTTATGTTCTGTGATATGTGTGCATGTGTGTATGTTTAATTGGTTGATATTTTGTAGTATAATGGTCGAGCTAATTAGGGATACATTCAGACAAAATTCATCTCATACCTATTCTAAAATAGGTAATGCGTCCCTTACGAGCATTGTATGTGTAAGCTAGCCATATATTTGTGTTGTTTGATTATGTGCTTTGTGATGTATTGGTTGTTATGTTTGCTTCGCGGTTGGTTGTACGATGATTGTATGTATGTCTGAGTATATGTATGCGTATGATAAAACTCGTAACATATATGGATAATGTATGCTTATGTGAAATGAATGAATGATTTGAAAACTGATGTGAATATCAGATGTTTTAAACCGTGTTTGCTAAGTTGTATTGGCATGCATGTATGTGTAAGAATTTTGAAATTGTGTTTGCATGAATATAAGAGAACTGTGCTATGGTATATGTAAATACATATGAATCCCGAATGCCAAGCTTTTGTAAGGTTATCGTGATTAAAGAAACTTTGTTTTGGTATAGAAGATAGTTTGTAATCGAATAGAAGGAAGTTTATTGGATTCACCGATTTGATGATATTTCAAAGATGGATATTTGTGATAAAGGTATAGATTTATGAGTTAATGTTTCACGTTATTGAAGTGGATTTGATAATAAACGATATTTTCTAGGGTATTTGAGTTTTTTTTTTGTATGCTTTGGATGGTAGCTATTAGATTGGCACAAATATAGATATGTATATGTGAAAATTTGACATGGGATAAGTATAAAAGATAATGACAAGTTAATAAATCTGAATTTGTAACAATTTATTAATTCAGATAATCTGTTTATATGTTTGACTTTTTTATTTGTAGTACTAGCATGGTTACTTACTGAGTCTTATAACTCACACCAAACCGGTTTGCTAGTTTTGCAGGTTAGCTACTAGGTGGGTCAACCACTTCAGTTTTGGAATTCATGCTCGAGACGCGAATCACTCAAGCGGCAGTCACCCTCGCAAGTGTCATGGGATAAGTTAAAGAAGTTTAGGATATTTGGCTATTGTTTATTTTTCATGTTGAGCATGTTGTTTGTATATAATAAGTAAATATTTTGATTGTTTACGATGTTGTGGGAACAGAGCCCTTGAGTATTGATAGATGATGTGGGTATGGAACTTTTAGGATATGATTTTAATGTGTTTTGTGTGGACCTGAGGTCCTTTTGTTTGTTTGATGTTTTCTTAGATTTCATTTTAATGCTGGAATATGATCCATGTTGTCCAGTTTTAGGATACATCATTCTCGATTTTCTATAAATTTGGAGGCTTATGGAGATGGGTTAATCAGGTCTTATGCCTGTAGCATCCTTCCTATGGTGGGGTGTTATATTATGTCTCGCCATCCCCCACGTCACTGAATTAGATACATGAGCGCTAATCAATCCTATCATCCTGGCCCTGAAAATCGAGAGGTAGGGGCGTTATATAGCACCGTCCCCCTAGTCTTCAAACTACATGTATACATGTCTGCTATATCCGTAAATTCCAAAAGTCTCTGAGATTAAGTTTTTTCCTAAATCTATAAAAAAATCCATAAAAGGAAATTGATCAGTGAAATCACTAACGTTACGCAAGCGCACATATCGCTCAAGTAGTATAAAATGTATCGATCCCACGAGGACTTAATACCTAGGCTATCAATTTATGAAGTTAATGTTAGGGTTGGTGCTCTGATCACCGATTTCTTGTGTATTTCCCTGTAAATACTCTTGTATATATTTTATTAATGAATAAAATATACAGTTTATGTAATATAAATTCTTTTATTTTATGGTAAAGACGTAAATGACCATAGAGTGATTGGTTATGATACAGTTGCAAAAGCGTCACAATTGACATTGAGTAGTATCATAACAATATCATTCTTTAACTGTTCCTGGTCAAGATTTATAATTACTTGGTCAGTAAGTAAACCCGTTGAGACCGGTACTTGTCGTATATTGGAATGTTGGATTCTAATTGTTTCTCAATGAACAATGAGTTTCGGGAGACACGTATAGACACGTAGGTCTTTATATCGGATAAACACGGAATGACTCACCGAAGATTCTTAATAGATGGTACACCAACGTCAATAAGAATCTTCTCGGGTTGAGTGAGCATAGTTATCCTCCGACTTGAGGTACCATTGTGGATGTATGAGGTATCCTCCACACTTTGATGGTAGTCACATCACCGATCTATTTAGATCAGACCTCCGCCTGTTCGTTGGGTGTGGACTGTTGGTTTCTATAATATGTCCCAAACAAAGATTAAGCATATGAAATACTATAAATGAATATATATATTAAAGACTTGAAGCATGGCGGAATCATACTTACAAAGCTATGTGATGAAGAAGATGATCAAATGGTGGAAGCTCCAAGTGTTGGAAGATTCGGCCAAGAGGAGGAAGAAGACTTGAAGCTCCAAGCTTTTGTATTCCAAGCTCTTTGATGGTTTCCCTATCACCTCTTTTGATCCCTTGCTTGTGCTAGCAAAAATGGAGAATAGAAGATCAAATCTTCCTTTGTCCTTCCATGGAGTTCACGGCAATGTGAAGAAATTTGAGAGAGAAAGAGTTTTGTGTAATTGATTTTGTTTTACCAAAAATCAATTTATATTTATGCCATAATTTTATTAAATTAATAATAAATCTATGACACAAACCATGCAATGGCTTAGAGTGTCAAACACTCAAACTCCATGCAAAACATTTGAGTGTAATGCACACTATCACCATGCAATGCCTTATCAATTAAATAATGCATATAATGACAAGTGTCATGTGGGCCCCACACGTTTCCCAATGAAAGTGGGCCCACGTCCACTCACGCGTTCGGGTTCGATATTTCCGAAATACCGAGCTTACGTCGCGACGTTAATTAAACCGAATTTAAATAAATAATTGCGCCTGGCGAAATTATTATTTACGTCGCTTACGAATTAATTCTAAATTAACTCGTATGCCCGAATTAAAATCTAATTTTAATTTCGCGTCGAAATCGAATTTCGATTATTATATCGAATACAATAATTTTATCGATTAATTCCAAATTAATCGTTCTCTCTCTAAATTAGGCACTTTATCCAAGATAAAGTTTCTCCGCAATTAATCCAAGATTAATTAAGTCCGAATCAAATATCATAGGTGAATCTTCAGGAAGCGACCCAAGAGATCTCCGGATATTTTGGCAGTAAATACGGTCGTCGGATAATCCGAACACGTACGTACCTCGTACTACGTCTTTACCGATTTACAAGACAAGGTTGGCTTCTAGCAAAGCGCCATGCCTACCCAATTCTCCAGAAATATTCTTATAGGAATATAAGATCTGTATCAGGCGTAGTATACCGTAGTATTGCGTACATCGATCCAGTATCGGATGATCACATGCTAGGCCTGGGGCTGGAGATGTGTCTGCCCCGTACGAAACATATATCGGACATCAAACAGCTAGTCTCTTTAAATCAGACAATCCTGACCTAGTCATATTGTCCCGACGGTTGCAACCTTTTATAGAGTACTAGTTCTGTGTCCTGCGTGATCATCACCTCCATATGTCTGAAGCGATACTTCCATCTTGACATCACATCCAGTACACTACGATTCTCGATAAACCCAGAAGAGGTGTACACAGAACCGGTTAGGGTCCCCAACCACCAAAACCAAAGTTTACCGATTGTCGCAAGTACTAGCGATGTAAGTCTCAGGTTAAGACCATATACACCTACCCTGATGCGGCCTCCCATAGACACGCAGACATACTACCAATGGGATTCCGCGGGGTCTATCCAGAGCGAAGCTGTTTTCCGTACCATCGGTAAAACACAACCTCCTATTGCACTTGCATAAGTATCCAATACTTAAATATATGAGAACTATGCTGTTGTGCCCTCACAACGTGCACAAGCGCAATACTAGTCTATTCCGCATTATCGATGTCCGATCTCGATAATACTCCGACTAGGGATATTTAATGATTAAACTTTTATAGATTGATATTGTCTCATATCATCTCAATCCAGTATTAATCATATGGACTTTCGCCATTTATTAGTCAAAGTAAATAATATTACAAAACGGCAAAAGGCAATTTCATAATCACATAGTTAATTTTGTACAATAATACAATATCATTTACAAACAGTGACACTATGGGACATAATGTCTAACATGGACTGATCCTCAAGATATCATGTGAGTATCAAGATAGGATCTGTCAGTTTTGTGTACAGAGCATAAGTATCCATTATGGAATTAGAAATCTGTTAAATCCATGGGCCCGTGGTACACTGTAGAAATAAGTTCTAAGTGTTATTTAAGAGATTGCTAATAGAATCGTCGAAGAGATTATACATAAAGAGATTTGACGTTTATATCTATATCTATGGGATAATCCGGATACCTGTGACGAAAGGATTATACGTATGCAGTGACCTCGACCTGTTTGGTTCAGAGATTTTATCAATGTTCATCATAATTTACGGGTGGGTAGATTATGGACACGAAATTGGATTTCGTGACGGATATGCCTGAAACTAGAGAGTCTCACTAACGAGATATACTCGTAGGGCACTATGACAACTTTTATAAATAATACCGATTATTTATAAGTCATTTAACGGTTAAACGAAGATACATGCGTTTTTAGATCTTTCGGCCATTTAATTAAATGTCGAATTGTGATATTTGACATTTATTATTAATATATGTATTTTAAATATTTAATGTAAATATAATACATATATTAGAGATATTTGTATTTAATTATTTAATTATTGTAATGTTGAATAATTGAATTAATTAAATATTTAATATCTTATTTACTTATTAATATAAGATAAATGGCAATTCTTTATTGGATAAAGTGGCCAATTTTGATTGGTTGGTTTGGCATGATTTAATTGGTTTATTTGTGATAAGTATTGAATTATTTGATAATTTGTTACCACAAATATTAATTAAATCATTTCCAATTATTAAACCAAAAATTGAAAAATTATGGCCTATATTTTTTCCCTCAAAATCGGTAATTTGGGGATGAACCCTAAAATATCAAATACAAAAGAGAGAAGAAGAGTAAAAGGAGAAAAGGAAGAAAAGGCATTGAAAAATCAAGTTTTTGTAAGTTTTTTCTTACATTTCTTAACATGAAAAATGTTTCTAGCATACTAAGCTTCAATATATGTAGCCTAGTTTGTTCTCTACTCTTTTATGAATATGATTTGATGATTTGGGGCTTGATTGAAAGATGGAAGGATGTATGTTAACTTAGATTGCCTTAAATTGTTTATTAAGTATTCTTTTTTCCATTTTGATGGCTAATTGTCATTCTAGAGTCTTTTAGCCACTCATGTTTGACTTAGAATTGTTCTTGAGCTATTTCATGATGGTGGGGCTTGATTGGTGTTGTAATAATTGAATTAACGACTTGAATTTGATTAATTTGGTGTTAATTTATTAATTTGTGAAATTATAAAATTAGGGTTTTTAACCTTCACTAAATTTGGGGATTTTCATATATGTGATGATATTTGATGTATATTTGATGTATATAAAATATTGGAATTTTTGGATTTGATCTTAACATGTTTTGAACAAAAAGGACCAATTTGTAAATTCTTGAAAATTGAGGGACCATTCGATAATAATGTAAAAACTATTTTCTTGAGTTGCAAAATTGTATTTTCATGTATAAGACATGAACAAATCATTTTATAATTGATTTGGAATCAATTAGAATTGTATTTGACAAATTTGGATTAAAATTCAAAGTTTTGGGGCAAAATGGTAAATTCTCAAAAATATGATTTTTGGGTAAAAATTTCAGTTTTTAAGTATTGAGTAATTGAAATAAATTAGTTTATTTAATTACCTAAGAAAAATAATTGAAATTAGAAAATTTTGATTTACTGCGATCCGATGCGTTTACCCGAATTACCACCTGAAACCCCAACAAAAATTGTATCAGCGCAAGTCTGAACCTCGACACATGATATGAATATGCCTTTAAATTCATTGTTTAATTATATTCTTACTTGATACATGTTTGATTTAGTTAATTTATTAAATTAAATATGTTTCATCTTTGCGGAAAATCCCTAATTAATAAGGTTTTAAAAGTAATATGTATTAGATGCATATTTCTTAGTCCGTATTGTCAATACGGTTTGTGGATATCTGTTCTATGGCTCCATCCGATATCGTGCCAAAGCATTGAGGATGTAGTTGATAGAAATTTATCTATAACCGGATGTATATGTGATACTAGATAAATTCAAGCGAAAGCGGAAATCCTAAACGTGTCAAAGCTGTCAGGACTACACAAGTATCTTGAATTTGTAATTGACAAGTTTAACCTTGGTACGCCTCCTTGTGAACGTGCCAAAGCTGTCACAACGAGAAACGACCAGGACCGGAACCCAGGAGTCACTATTGAGTGATTGACAATGAGTTGTCTAACTAATGAATATACGTAGGCTAGATCGTGCCAAAGCTGTGACCTAAAATATATTCATGGGATCCACCTTTCCCTATTAAATTTAATTTGATTAATTTTTTGTTTCCATTCGGTTTGGGGATTACAGTATTGCATGTGATAATGGGATGGGCATTTTTAGATTGAAAATCCATGATCTATTTATGCTTTGTTTGATTTATATTATATGAAACTGTTATGTCTGCTAACCATTTTTCACTATCGATATGATAGATTTGGGATGGCTGCACCTGCTTATAATCCTTTTGCTCGTATACTTGATACGAACAAACTTAAGGACACCAAAAACTTTGCAGATTGGGACTTGGATATGAGAATTATTCTTGGGTCTGAGCAAATAGAATATGTGTTGGAAGGTCCGTTGCCACTGGCCATAACACCTGATGCTACACCAAAGGAACATAAGACTCTAAAATTGGAGAGATGAAGATAGACGAGTCAAATCATACATTCTCAGGTCCTTGGCACCAGAGCTTAATAGGCAATATTTTGGATTGCCTAACGCATATAGTATGATGACACGATTGCGAGAATCCTTTATGAACCAAGAACGAGTCTCGGTTCATAAAATTGCTATGGAACTGTTCCATGCAAAACTGGAAGAGAGACAGGCAGTGAGTCCTCACGTGCTTCATCCGATTGATTTGATCGAACAGTTAAGTCACTATAATTTCCCCCTGAATGACACTTTAGGACGAAGTGTCATACTTGGATCTCTCCCACCATCATATCACCAGTTTGTGATGTATTTCAATATGAATGGGATTAGTTGTTCTTATCAGGAGCTGCATAAGATGCTGCAGACCGCGGAGGAAGATTTTAGGAAAGGATTATTGACTCACCCTTCTTAAACCCACTGTTATTCATGTTGGACAAAATGACCCATAGCGTCACTATTTGCACAGATCATTGTGTTGTTGTAGCAAATTAACTATGTGACAAGGAAATTGCACTCTCATCATTTGTGATTAGATCACCATAGATATATAAATGAAGAGAGGTCCCTATGATTAGTACCTGGACTGAGAATGATATGAGACAGTATCAGTCCCCGAAGGTTTAATCATTAAATATCCCTAGCCGTAGTATTATCGAGACTGGACATCGATAATGCGGAATAGGCTAGTATTGCACTTGTGCGCGTTTGTGAGGGCACAACGGCATAGTTCTCATATATATAAGTGTTGGATACTTATGCAAGTGCGATATGAGGTCGTGTTTCACCGACGGTACGGGAAACAGCTTCGCTCTGGATAGACCCCTCGGAATCCCATTGGTATTATGACTATGTGTCTATGGGAGGCCGAAATCAAGGTAGGTGTGTATAGTCTTAACCTGAGACTTACATCGCTAATACTTACGATAATCGATAGACTTTGGTTTTGGTGGTAGGGAGCTTTAACAAGTTCTGAGTACACCACTTCTGGGTTTATCAGAGAGTCGTAGAGTATTGGGTGTGATGTCAAGATGGAAGTATCACTTCAGTCATATTGGAGATGATGTCACGCAGGATACGGTATTAGTGCTCTTAAGTGCTGCGCGGCCATCGGGATATTATGACAAGGTCATGTATATCCGATTATAGAGACTAGTTACCAGACATCCGACATGTGCTTCGTACGGGGCAGACACTTATCCAGCCCTAGGCCTAGCACGTGATTATCCGATACTGGGCCAATATACACAATACTACGGTATACTACGCTTGATACAGATCTATATATTCCTGTAAGAATATTTCTGGAGAATTGGGTAGGCATGGCGCTTTGCTAGAAGCCAACCTTGTCTTGTAAATCGATATAAACGTAGTACGAGGTACTTACGTGTTCGGACAGTCCGACGATCGTATTTACTGCCAACATATCCGGAGATCTCATGGGTCGCTTCCTGAAGATTCACCGATGATGTATAACTCGCACTTTGATTAATCGGGGATTAATTAAAGAGAGAGATAGAATTAATCTGGGATTAATTCGATGAGAGAGAAAATTAATCTGGGATTAATTGCGGAGATATTTTATCTGGGATAAAATATTAATTAAAGAGAGAGAACGATTATTTGGAATTATCGATAAAATAATATATTCGATATATTATTAGAAATTAGATTTCGACGCGGAATTAAAATTAGATTTTAATTCGGGCGAACAATTAATTTAGAATTAATTCGTTAGCACGTGAATAGTGAATTCGCTAGGCGTAATCATTTAATTACGACGCGACGGAAAATTCGTTAATTTGGATTAGCGAACCCGAGCCTGAGAGTGATTGCGAGCGCATTCGCATTTCGAATTCGAGCGCGGCACGCGAGTCACATCAAGCGTCAAATCATTTGTCACATCATGCGTGACCGGCGTAAACACACACGTATAACGCAAGCGCACGTATCGTTCAAGTAGTATAAAAATATCGATCCCACGAGGACTTAATTCCTACTATTGTTATTAATTATTGAATCTATTTATTTACAGATATCTAATTAAATGAAGAAGAGAATGATTGTTTGATTGGTTGAAAGTGGTTTTACAAAATAAATAAATAAATAAATAAATAAAAAGACAAAGAAAATACTAAGGAAAATAACAAAAGACACAAAGATCTAGGGTTGTGAATCATTCTAATATCTTTTAAAAGATGAAGTGATTATTTTATGTTTGTGCAATAAATCAGTTTACTAACCTGGAACACTAAATTATGCAAAAGCCTCTGTCGATGGTCAGACGCAAATACCCAGTTTAACCCAATTGAACCATATGTCTATGTCAACCAATTATCTGGATTCATTAAGTTTAAGTTCCAATTATGATTACCCCCGCCCGACAGGTATATGTCTATCCTGTAAGGAAATCTATTAAAGGGTTATCTATCCTCAAGGAAGATCGTGGGCTATTAAGTCTAAGGCTGAAACCTAAAATCCCTATGTCTAGTTCATTTTAGATTTACCACATCAATCTTATTGGTGATCAGACAACAAGAAGCATTAAGCTTAAGACTTAATAAGTAAACCTTTAAATTACCCAAACTATAAAATAACCCCTTATAAACCGGTGATATTAGAATTCATCACAACCCCAGATAACTAACACATAACTATGGCTAGTAACAACTTAAAAGTAAAAGACATAAAGTAAAAATACTGAAAAGTAAAAGACATAAAGTAAAACTGAAAAGTAAAATAAAATAAAATGCTAAGGTAAAAGGAATTACTTTTACTACTACTAATTTAGATATCTCCCATAAAATAATATATATACTTGTGATAATAATACCAACCGACCATATAGGCGGTATTCTGATTAAGTCAAATTAAGTCCAACCAGCCATAAAGGCGGAACCAAAATTAAATTACCAACCGACCAATCTGGCGGTATCCTTTATTAGTCAGGTTTAAATCAGATTAAAATGAATTACCAACCGACCAATCTGGCGGTATCCTTTTTAAGTCAATATTTTAAATAGTGAATATATTATATTTAAGGGAGATTAATCTAAATAGCAATAGTAAAAGAATTACCTTTCACCCTAGCTGGGGAAGTTACCTCCTCATTACTGAAAAGTAAAAACTGAAAATTAAAGAAAGAAAAGTATTGTGCGTAAAAGTAAATTGCGGAAAGTAAAAACTGAAAAGTAAAGAAAAGAAAGTGCGAAACTGAAAATTAATTACTGAAAACTAAAAATAAACAAACTAGATACAATCTTCTTATTTATTCATTAAGAATTTCAAAGAAGAAAGTATGAATTTTACAAATGAAATGGCTTGGTATTTATAGGCAAAATTTTGCCACCATCAAATCATCCATCAAATTCTCCACCAAATCCATTATTAATTTCTCCACTAATTACTCCACCAAATCCATAATTGCTCCACTAATTTCTTATCTTGTTTGGGTGGTGATTTGATAATTTTTATTAATTATTTATTAATTAATATTTTGCTTTGAAAATGATTGATAATGACTTTTAATAATTACACACCACACATTTCTGGATAGTTCATCAATTTCGGTCATGAAATCATCAGAATTCGAAAATATTTTCTCTTTCAAAGTTGTAGATCTTTGAGTCTTCTTTAATCTGGAACTTGAATCAGCTCAATCCGATATTGGAGTAAAAAGTTATGCCCAAAATAAGACAGATGTGCAAAACTGGAATTTCCAAAACTGCACTTCGTCAAAACGCCCTTTCAAGTTTCCAATCTCCAAAATTAATATATCAAATCCAATAATTGCCCTTAATTGACCCACATTTCATCCTAAATGATTTCATTAAGTCCCAATATTATTTTATCTGCAAAATAAACTAAAACATATCAAAACGTTCATCAAACCCGAGAAACTAAACAAAATATTAAGTAAAAGGGGCGGTAAATATTGATATATTTTCCGCTCATCACACCCCCAAACCTAACATTTTGCTAGTCCTCGAGCAAAACAACAAAAAAAATACAAGAAACAATTAAAATTAAACTAAGCCACTTTCGTAGGGATCACGGTTGCATTTAGCGTATGCAACAAGCCTTTAAAAACCGCTAGGTGTCCCTAGTGGACGAGTTGTAGTCTCGTGAGGTTTACAGCAATGATACCCACAAACATTTTACAAAAGTAAAAAGGTAGTAAAACTAATGCACACAAAAGCAAAAAGACAAGCGAAAAGAGAATAAAAATGTTAGTGACTAATCAGGTGAAACTTTTACTCCAAGTTACTAGTTATTTTGTTTCATTCTAAATTACCGAATAGGTAAATTCTCCTATTATTTTTACCATTCTCCATATACACAGCCAACAAATATTAATCAACTCATTTTTGCCCACAACAGTCATAAGTGCAGTTGATAAGAGAGTAATATTTTTGTCCTAAAGTTCTATCAGATTTCACACCTTTTTTATAGCAATGGAATAATTTTTCTCATTTTTCTGATTTTTTTCTTTGATTTTTCTCTATTTTTTATTTATATACAATATCTTTCATCTATGTAACGAGCGTTGGGTCGGTGGCTCCCAAACCAGTTGGCTTTAGGGCACCAGGTGTTAAGACACCCCTACGGACTTAATTACTCAGACTTCAGATATATATATTTTTGCAGCATCTTTGATCCATGTAGCGAGCTTTGGGCTAATGACTCCCAAACCAGTTGGTTTTAGGGCACTAGATGTTAAAACACCCTTACAGACTTAATAACTCGGATCTCAGACGTTTTTTTTTTTTTTTTTTTTTTTTTTTTTACTCCATTGCTTTTTTGAGATGCTTTCTCCAATTAAACTAGAGCACTGAATATTACAAACTTTTCATTTTAGCTCACGACCGTATGTTACTATGCATATTGATAATATCTATCAACTGAGCATATAAAGATTCATTTTAGTCAGTTTTATGGAGAATTCACAATTAAATAATTCAAAATGAAATAAACAAAAATTAACTTGTTTCAAAATAGGTTTGAGATACGTATCAGGAGTGGAAACTCCTTACTCAGCTATCTTTTACCAATTTCACCTTTTTAGTCAAAATAAAACGCAAAAACGCAAAATATTTTTGTAATTTTTGAAAATTTTTCAATTTTTTTTGTATTTTTCGAAAATTTTGGACTAAAAATAAAAATAACATACAAACTAAACAAGGTACTAATCAACTAATTCCCTCCCCCAAACCTAAATGAGACATTGTCCCCAATGTCTTAAACAGTAGAAGAAGAGTTAGAAGATAATACCTGGTTAGCAGAAATTCTACAGGAAATTAAAGGTTAAGATCCAGATTAACCCGACGCCTTTTACCACGATCATCCCCAGACCAATTTATCTTTGAAATGATAGGGTCAACTTGTGGTTCATAGGCTATGAGTTGGTCTATTAGATCCGGAGCAGTTCTGGCAGTGAAGAGGAGTTCTTTCATAGATTTTGACACGAACCCATTTCTCCGAGCATCATCAAGAAACCACAAAAGAAAATCATAAAATCCATCAACGTTAAGCAGTCCAAGCGGTTTCTGGTGTATGTTCAGGTTCGCCCAAGATAAACTATAAAAATTTCCTCCAATGTGCCCAAGCCACCTGGCAAAGCGATAAAAGCATCAGCACGGTTAATCATTTCTACCAGTCGTTCAGATACATACCCACGATCACCTCGTTCCTCTCCGTTTGATGAACCAATAAGATTTGCCTCTGCCAAAGGTTTTGGGATGATTCCCAAAACATGACTGCCTCCTTCCTGTACAGCCTTTGAAATGATCCCCATAAGTCCAAGATTTCCTCCGCCATATATTAAGTGCATATTCCTTGCTGCTAAGACTCGACCCAATTCATGTGCTGCTTCTATGTATTGTGGCTTAGTACCAACACTACTACCGCAAAACACGCAGATGTTTTCAACTCGTCTTCTTGAAGTGGCTTCCATATTTTTTTTTTATTTCTTTTTCAACTCTGGATGCCTTCAAAAGTGCAATGATGGGCTGAATTTATAGTACCTGAAAAAGGGTGAGTAATAATAGCACTAATATCTTCCAAAGGACGATTGTTAGCTAAACAACAAAAAAGAGATCGTGAAAGGTCAAAAAGTCTGGATCCTGTCTACGAAAATAAAGATAATTACAATAGAAAAGCGAATCAAAGCAATAATTAAGACAACGGAATTGTGTACGCAATACGCCACTCGTTTGGTATAAATTCATTAGGATGTGTCTCAAGATTTCATTCCTTATTCAGCCATCGCTAATGAATTAGCTTTCATTTTTGCCAAACACCATTCCTTCTGTCTAAAAATGCTCCGTTTGTGCTTTTCCCTACAAAAATAACACACAAAATTAAAAAGTTCACACAAAATAAATTACAACAAATTGCATGGGTTGCCTCCCTGCTAGCGCTAAATTTTTCGTCTTCAGCCAGACGTGACTGAAATTCATCTGTTAAGGAGGTTTCAATGTTTTTTTAGATGTCCGATCAAAAACAATCCCGTGAGCGTTGCTTTTGAAGGGTCTCTTCCAACGGTAAGGTGGCAAAAAGAGTTTTGTCTCATGCAGTGCTCGTGCCACCTTTTTGCTCCTTGTTGTTCCAGTGGTTCCTGCAAAGAAAGAAAGAAAATCAGGAGGTCTTATATGGTGCTTGACTTGGAATGGAAGTTCCATTCTGTCAAGCTTCTTGGTGATATCTTTGATTTGTACTCCCCAAAACACAGCGATGTTTCTCCTGAATGCTCTGGATCTTTTTAAGGTCAGACATTTGCTTCTCCATTTGATTTGCTTCTTTCTCCACCTTTTCTTCACAGATGAATTTTAAAATTTTTGTATTCAGCTCTTCATCTGTTATCTGTGAAATACATGCTTCAAAATTGTCAACCAGAGGATGTAAAGATGTTTCTGACATTAGGTCTTCATCCTCTGATATGACTGGAATGGATGGTTCAGATAGATCTTCTTCAAACATCATGGTAAAACATGCTCCAAGATCTTCATTTTGAGGATTGAAAGTTTGATCCTCCTTGTTGGTGCAGTTGGTACAAATAGATCAGCTTCATCCTCGTCAGAATCTGAATAATAAAAGTCAAATTGAGACTTTACCGGTTCGGGCTCCTGAACTGATACCTCTGGTTGTTGATACTGCTCAGCCTCCTCCTCTGTTGAAGTGTCATTGTGAAATGATTGGTACTCGAAGGCTTTATCAGTGTCATCTGAAACTGGTTCTTGAGGTATGTAGTTCTGGTTTTCTGTGAATTGTCTCATTTGATCTGTCATCCTTTGAATGAATTCTGATTGTCTCTGAATACTTTCAAATTGTTTCTGGCTTGTTTCAAGTATTTCATCCACTTTTTGTTTCTCAAACATATCTTTGAGCATGTTTAACAACTGATCTTCCTCTGATGGTTCTGGTTGTTGATGAAAATCGCATATGGATGGTGGATAAGATGGAAAATGTGATGGTTTTTCATACTTTGAATGATTCTGAAAATTCTGCCACTCTGAAGGTATATACATTGATCGCTCGGGGTGGTTACTATCACATATTACACATCTTCCCATTTCGTTCTGTTGAGCAAATGTAGAATTGTTTGGTTCTGGCATCCAGTGATAATTGTTGGGCTGGACAACAGGCCTCAGAAAACCGGACTGTTGCTCCCAGATGTGGGGTGTATCTTCTTGTAAAGCTCGTAATCTCTCAATCTCCCAATAAAGTTCCATTTTTTCAATCACCTGAAAACAGAAGAAAGAAATAAAAATTACAGATAAAAATAAAGAAAATAGATACAAGTAAATGGATAGCTTCAAAATTAACAACTCAAGAAATATAAGTCCCCGGCAACGGCGCCAAAAACTTGACCGGCGTAAACACACACGTATAACGCAAGCGCACGTATCGTTCAAGTAGTATAAAAATATCGATCCCACGAGGACTTAATTCCTACTATTGTTATTAATTATTGAATCTATTTATTTACAGATATCTAATTAAATGAAGAAGAGAATGATTGTTTGATTGGTTGAAAGTGGTTTTTACAAAATAAATAAATAAATAAATAAATAAAAAGACAATAGAAAATACTAAGGAAAATAACAAAAGACACAAAGATCTAGGGTTGTGAATCATTCTAATATCTTTTAAAAGATGAAGTGATTATTTTATGTTTGTGTAATAAATCAGTTTACTAACCTGGAACACTAAATTATGCAAAAGCCTCTGTCGATGGTCAGACGCAAATACCCAGTTTAACCCAATTGAACCATATGTCTATGTCAACCAAATTATCTGGATTCATTAAGTTTAAGTTCCAATTATGATTACCCCCGCCCGACAGGTATATGTCTATCCTGTAAGGAAATCTATTAAAGGGTTCTCTATCCTCAAGGAAGATCGTGGGCTATTAAGTCTAAGGCTGAAACCTAAAATCCCTATGTCTAGTTCATTTTAGATTTACCACATCAATCTTATTGGTGATCAAACAACAAGAAGCATTAAGCTTAAGACTTAATAAGTAAACCTTTAAATTACCCAAACTATAAAATAACCCTTATAAACCGGTGATATTAGAATTCATCACAACCCCAGATAACTAACACATAACTATGGCTAGTAACAACTTAAAAGTAAAAGACATAAAGTAAAAATACTGAAAAGTAAAAGACATAAAGTAAAACTGAAAAGTAATAAAATAAAATGCTAAGGTAAAAGGAATTACTTTTACTACTACTAATTTAGATATCTCCCATAAAATAATATATACTTGTGATAATAATACCAACCGACCATATAGGCGGTATTCTGATTAAGTCAAATTAAGTCCAACCAGCCATAAAGGCGGAACCAAAATTAATTACCAACCGACCAATCTGGCGGTATCCTTTATTAGTCAGGTTTAAATCAGATTAAAATGAATTACCAACCGACCAATCTGGCGGTATCCTTTTTAAGTCAATATTTTAAATAGTGAATATATTATATTTAAGGGAGATTAATCTAAATAGCAATAGTAAAAGAATTACCTTTCACCCTAGCTGGGGAAGTTACCTCCTCATTACTGAAAAGTAAAAACTGAAAAATTAAAGAAAGAAAAGTATTGTGCGTAAAAGTAAATTGCGGAAAGTAAAAACTGAAAAGTAAAGAAAAGAAAGTGCGAAACTGAAAATTAATTACTGAAAACTAAAAATAAACAAACTAGATACAATCTTCTTATTTATTCATTAAGAATTTCAAAGAAGAAAGTATGAATTTTACAAATGAAATGGCTTGGTATTTATAGGCAAAATTTGCCACCATCAAATCATCCATCAAATTCTCCACCAAATCCATTATTAATTTCTCCACTAATTACTCCACCAATCCATAATTGCTCCACTAATTTCTTATCTTGTTGGGTGGTGATTTGATAATTTTTATTAATTATTTATTAATTAATATTTTGCTTTGAAAATGATTGATAATGACTTTTAATAATTACACACCACACATTCTGGATAGTTCATCAATTTCGGTCATGAAATCATCAGAATTCGAAAATATTTTCTCTTTCAAAGTTGTAGATCTTTGAGTCTTCTTTAATCTGGAACTTGAATCAGCTCAATCCGATATTGGAGTAAAAAGTTATGCCCAAAATAAGACAGATGTGCAAAACTGGAATTTCCAAAACTGCACTTCGTCAAAACGCCCTTTCAAGTTTCCAATCTCCAAAATTAATATATCAAATCCAATAATTGCCCTTAATTGACCACATTTCATCCTAAATGATTTCATTAAGTCCCAATATTATTTTATCTGCAAAATAAACTAAAACATATCAAAACGTTCATCAAACCCGAGAAACTAAACAAAATATTAAGTAAAAGGGGCGGTAAATATTGATATATTTTCCGCTCATCAATGCGTCAAATCAATGTACCTTTGAGTGTGTGATATGACATGTTGTCACTTTATTAAAGTGACATGATGTGAATAAAGAAAGGTGATTGTTTGAAAGTTGATAGGACTGTACCTTTTGACTTTTGAATTAATTGTTGTGTATATATATTTTATTCATTTACTTGGAAATGGAATAAAGAATATATGTATATAAAAATCATTCTCTCTCTCTTGGACCAATTATTGTTCACGGTTTTGGCAAATTTTTGTACCATTCACGTGACTTACATTGGTTTTTGTGTTGTTAATGTTTTTGGCCTAATTTTGAGACCACATTCAAGTGACCCTCTCTCACTTTTCTTTTGGTCTTCACGGTTTTAAGAAAATAGGGAGCCAAAAACCTTCCCTCTTCTCTCTCGGTCTTGGACCGTTCTTCATCTTTTTTTTTCTGGTTTTCTGCCGATCAAAAGGGAGAAAAGAAGTAATCTTGTTGCAAGATAAAAGTGCTAGCACACCTGAGTAATACATAGGTGATAGGGAAGTGTCTTCATGAGCTTGGAAGCTTGAAGCTTGGAGCTTCAATGGAGTCTTGCATGCCGAAAATGGAGGAGACTTTCACAGCCCAAACCGTGCGTCCACTGCAGTTCCAGAAGCCATTGCCGAGCTTGGAGGGAGCTTAAAAACGCATGTTCTTCATTTCATCAAAACCAATCAATGTGAGTTATGTTTCCGCCTTACTCCTTTGATGTGTTCATATGCGGTTTTTATGCATGATTTGTGATCCTTGGGACCTTGAATTGAACTCTAACAATGGTATCTAGAGCTATTGTTGTATGAAAACCGAATTAGGGTTCTTGAGCAAATTTGGGGCTTTTTGATTTTAGCTTGATTCTGTCTAATTGATTGTTTGAGAATGATTATATATGATTGAATTTGAGTTGTATGTAATCAATTTGATAAAAAAATTGATTGGATTGATTTCCCCTCCCCAATTTGCTTATTTTTGTCAAAACTTTAATTTGGGTAAACTCGATTTAGGCATGATTTGGTTGAATTGTTTGATGCATTATGCTTGAATGAGGTTGAATTGAAGTTGTGCATGATCAATTTCAAGAAAATTGGATTAGATCAATTTTCCCCAATTCTTTAGGTTGAAATGAAACTTGAAATTGGGTAAAATGTGTTTAAGCATGTTTTAATTGAATTGGATGTTTAAGTATGCTTAGAACATGTTTAATTGAGATTGTGTGTGATCAATTTCATGAAATTGGATTGGATTCAATTTTCCCCAAATTGGAGGCTTGGCCGAAAATTGGAAGAACCCTAATGTCTTGGTAATTTTGTTTTGTTTGATCATTGGATGACTTAAAACAATTGGTTAATGTTGTTTTGAAGTTCAATTGGATTGAATTTTGATTTGGAACATTTTTCCCTTTTAAAGTGGCTTGGCCGAATCTTAATGAACATGGAATTCTTTGTGATTTTTTGTTTTAATTCATTGGATGAATTGAATTGATTTGGGAATTAAGATTGTGGACTCAATTGGATTGAAACCGAATCGAATTGAAAAACCCCTAATTGCCGAGACTTGAAAGCATGTTAATTGGGTTTGATTTTGATTGAATTGTGTTGGACACTATTTGGTTGTTAAAGTGCATGATTAATTAGGCTAATTGATATTTTAGAAATGTTAATTGGGTAATTGATTGTGTATTACACTTAGGTTAATTAATTGTGAAATTTGGAATTTTATAAGTTAATTAATTTGGGCTTGATTTTGGAAATTGGGCTTGTTGGGTTGTAATTGGGCTTTTGGGCTTTGTTGTAACAAAGTTGGGTTTAGGCAAAATGGTTGGATCCAATTAGGCCCAAAACCGAATCCAAAAGGTCCAATTATGACTTAATGGACCTTAATTATTTAATTGGGCCTAATGGCCAAAATTAATTTAAAGGCTTATGGGTAACTCCCGGATTGGATTTTGGTTGTTCGGTTTGACCCGAGTTGACCAAAAGTCCACGCCTATAGAAATTAATTAAAAGCCTATTGGACTTTAATTAAATAAAACATTAGATGTTTATCGGGCTTTGAGACCCGTTGCGATTAAATTTGGAATTTAAGTCGTAAAGGTTCGTTAATAAAAGTGTAATATTTAATTTAGAATTAAATAATGAATTAGAATTAAATACGTATTAAATTGGATTTAATTATGTAATTTAATTTAATTCGTAGAAATTGTACTTTGAGTACGTGTTTGCAATATGAGTTTGACTCGAACAAAATCAAATCTTTGTTTGAACATTGGATGATCACTAATAATCAAGATTAATTAATTTGATTGATTGATTGATAACATGCTTGTATGAATACATGGTTGTGATGTTTGAATAATGTATATCGGATGGATATTAGTCGGGTTGGGCGATTTTGGAAATTGTAATAAATTTGATTTATTAAATTGGACCTGCGTGTCCAGCCTTATCTCCTATTTCTTTGTATTCTCTTCTCACCTATTCCCCTCCATGTAAAAGAGGTTTCTTTAGAAGTGTAGTGAAACGGGTAGAAATAATACAAGTGCTAGCAGGAGAGAGAAAGTGAGAGATTTGATCTAGGATCAATGTAAAATATCCATCCGCATATCATTATTATTTTATTTCATACTCGCTTTATTATGTATTTAGAATGCATGTTTAAGGGTGTATGATGATGAGACCTTAACAAAGATAATTAAATTGGTAGCCAATTTGCACGCGAAAAACCCTCGTTTTATATTAAGCAAATATCCTTCCATCGAATGATTCTTGTTCAAGATCCGAAGTTGGAATTGGTTTTTATTGACCAAAGTCAAGACCTTTGTCAATCAAGGATGTACTTGAATCATGAGAGTTTTGTTGCATATCGGTGTCTTGTCCAAATCGTGATTTTTTATTGACCAAAGTCAGATCACTTTTTGTCCAATGACATTGATTACGAAACTTTCCTCGTCAATGGGTCTCGCTTAACTGGAATCATTAGGTTTGTGTTTGGCCAAAGCCAAGGCCTAAATGATTCAGAGGATAGGGTTAGGAAAATGTAATGGATACATTGACATTATACATATGTTTCGGACTTGGATGTCCACCTAACCGGATCTAGGAATTGGATGAGATCCAATTGATCTGAGAGATCTACCTAGTTAAATAGCATACAACTTTTTATTGGCCAAAGTCAGGGTTGTGTGTTATTTAACGGGATCCTAGCCCACTAGGAAACACGGTTTCCCGAGTACTCCACAGAGGGTTAGAGGCTCGACGAAAAATAGTGGGAGGCAAGTATTGAATTTGCAACATTCGTTCGAATACTCGCTAAACACGCTCATTTAAATTATTTCGTCGTTATATTAAATGTTAGTTAGACTAATATTTAAATTGTTGTTTTAATAAACAGTTGGACTGTATTATACTTGATTATATATAATTGGATTATATTAATCAATATATTTGAATTAATTAATTTCAGTTTACAGTTGATTTTATAATTGGATTATAGTAATCAATGTAATTGAGGTTAATTAATTTGGATTATATTTGATTATATAGTTGGACTATTATAATCATTATAATATATATAGTACCACTAATCGTTGATTAAATAGTTGGACTATTGTAATCAAGATAAGAAATTAAAAATTGGATATTTAAAATATAATCTGGGATTAAAAATATTTTAAATGATTTAATTTTCAAATTGGGAATAAATAATAGGTTACTTTATTTGATAAAATAACTTATTATACGTTGCGCCCAAAATTAAGCAAATAGTAGAGCATAAAATCTTTGAAAGATTTATGTGATGATGACTTTAATGCTTAATTAATATACTTATAATAAATCTATCTTTAGATTTAAAAGTATTAAAATTGCAATTAATAATTCTTGGAGAATTAATTGACTATTCTAGTGGAGAAAAGTCAAAGTTTGCAATTGGGCATGTAGCACAAGGTGCATATCGTTTCGATATTCCGAAACCCAGGCTTGGCCAAAGGTTTTGTGAAATTTGAAAAGCATAATTGACAAATAAATAGCTCAAATGGATTTGATCAATAGAGACTTATTTGTGGCATTGTTGTCTAGGACACCATTCATTAGACTGCGTATAGCCACACTTTTGAGCGTGGATACTAGGACTGATTTGACTATTCAATAAGGAGGTCTGCGAATCTAGTTTATTAAGAGTAAAGTACTTAAAATACTATTTGAACTTGGTAATGTATAAGTGCCAACGATCTGTTAGCCCAATTCATGGTTAAGTTAGTGGGCCCAACAGCTAGCGAGGCTAGATGTGAACATGATATTTCGTGAACCTTAACGGATGTGGCATCACTTTATGGTTATGTGTTTTCTTTTGAAGAACAAATACGAAACTTGAGTTTCGAACCAGTTACAAACAGATCGGCTGTAGTATAATGCCGCTAACGGTAAGGACCGTATTGTAAATACTTAAGCAGTAAGTTTCATATACGTACATGAAAGAGTACTGTATTCTTTATATGAGGACTCCTCCCGAGACACGTCAATTGACGGTGGTGTCAGAACTAAAAACCAAGTTTTGTGTTAGACATGATTAGGTTTTTCGCGAGTCGCTCTGAGCTACTGTTTCCTTCAACAGGATATGTATTAACAGTGCAAAACTTATTTAGAATAAGGTTCCATACTAATCTGTTTGACAGATATCATATAGGATATGAACAGGAAAGAAACGGGGTTTCTTACTCCTAATAATTTGGGTATGCCAGGCATAACGTTTGGATGATACCAAACTAAAGACCCAAATTGGATAAGTGCCAATATAGGTTATCCTAAGGGAAACCATAAGTATAGTACTTATAAATCCCACATGAGAACAATGTGATTGTTGCTCACCATGCGGTTTTCCTGAGAGGAATACCGATATGCAGTGGTCAGTGGGAGGATAGTGATACTCGATGAAAATCAGAGTAATACTATTCAAAGCACGAAGTCCTTAATGGAACACAAACAATTCATCTATGATGAATCTGTACCATTAATCTTCAAATACACAAGAAATCGGGTAGATCGGATAGAGTCAGAAAACAACCTAGGGTATGGGTTTCTGATCTAACCTCATTAAGATGTCAATCTTATGAAGGTATATCCACCGACTACATTTTGAGGAAGTGATACGAGGTATCGACTCCCTGTTATGGCAAAGTGCCATGAGTCCGAAATGGATTCCATGTATAACGACTATTATGGATACTAGTTGTTGTACCACAAAGCATTGTGTCTATTGGTACATTATACGTCTTCAAGGAAACATACATGGATGGCAACATACCAACGTACAAAGCTAGGCTTTTGACGGAAAGGTATCGTTATCAACATTGTGTTAATAAACGGTTCAACCTTTTACCTGTTGCATGGTAAATCCATTTTGAAGATGCTTTTGATAACTGTATATTTCATTTATGAAATATGTCAGTTACAAATCAAAATCGCTTTCCTGAAAAGACCTTTTGGAGAATGTTTATAACATCCTGACGATTTTGTATAACCGACAAACAAGGTTTGCGGGTTATTCGATCCATGTTTGGATTGAAGCAGGCATAAGGTTCTTGGAACTGACGTTTTGAAATAATATAATTTATGATTGGATTGACTCAAAACGAAATAATTCTTGTGTATATAAGGAGGTTAGTGGGAGAGGGCACTGACAATGAAATTCCCATAAAACAATTGGTGAAAGCTTGGCTTTCATGGATATTCTTTCAAGAAATTCTCCGTAGAATTCTGGGGAGTAACAACCTTTATTCAAGGAATAAAGATCTACTGGGATAGATTGGGAGTTGTTAACACTCTCGGGGAAATTGTACATTTAAAATGTACTTGTATTGGTGTCTCATACGCTTCGAGCATATGGAGTCACATCAGGTCAATCCAGTGATAGTTCACTGGATTGAAGTTAAGGACATCTGTTAGTATCTTAGAGAACTAAAGATGTTGTCTTAAACTATGGAGAAGGAGAAATTGAAGTGACTGGGATCACTACTGCAAGTTTCCGAACAATTAAATACTACGGTACTATAAAGTTTGAATAACGGGACAGTGAGCTGGAAATATTCGAGCAAGATAACTGCTGCCGAATAAAACACAAATGCGGATTATTGCTGCAGCTGAGGCAGCAATAGAAGCCATTTGGATCGAAAATAAATCTAATTAGATTAGATATAGTTCTTTTAGCAGCTGAGCTAGGCGTCAGCACGAGCTAAAGAATTAAAGGTCTCATCGACGATCCAGATATATACTTCTATATCACTGATTCGTTCGGATCACATCGTGGCGATGTGATGATCGTGTAAATCGCGTCAAACGATAATCAAACAAATCCGCTGACGAAAACCTTTCCTCAGCAATTTGAGCGAACCGTACATAGTTCAGGTGTGGGACACTTGAGTGACTGGCTATGTGCCAAGTGGGAGATTGTTGGACAAAATGACCCATAGCGTCACTATTTGCACAGATCATTGTGTTGTTGTAGCAAATTAACTATGTGACAAGGAAATTGCACTCTCATCATTTGTGATTAGATCACCATAGATATATAAATGAAGAGAGGTCCCTATGATTAGTACCTGGACTGAGAATGATATGAGACAGTATCAGTCCCCGAAGGTTTAATCATTAAATATCCCTAGCCGTAGTATTATCGAGACTGGACATCGATAATGCGGAATAGGCTAGTATTGCACTTGTGCGCGTTTGTGAGGGCACAACGGCATAGTTCTCATATATATAAGTGTTGGATACTTATGCAAGTGCGATAGGAGGTCGTGTTTCACCGACGGTACGGGAAACAGCTTCGCTCTGGATAGACCCCTCGGAATCTCATTGGTATTATGACTATGTGTCTATGGGAGGCCGAAATCAAGGTAGGTGTGTGTAGTCTTAACCTGAGACTTACATCGCTAATACTTACGATAATCGATAGACTTTGGTTTTGGTGGTAGGGAGCTTTAACAAGTTCTGAGTACACCACTTCTGGGTTTATCAGAGAGTCGTAGAGTATTGGGTGTGATGTCAAGATGGAAGTATCACTTCAGTCATATTGGAGATGATGTCACGCAGGATACGGTATTAGTGCTCTTAAGTGCTGCGCGGCCATCGGGATATTATGACAAGGTCATGTATATCCGATTATAGAGACTAGTTACCAGACATCCGACATGTGCTTCGTACGGGGCAGACACTTATCCAGCCCTAGGCCTAGCACGTGATTATCCGATACTGGGCCAATATACACAATACTACTAGGTATACTACGCTTGATACAGATCTATATATTCCTGTAAGAATATTTCTGGAGAATTGGGTAGGCATGGCGCTTTGCTAGAAGCCAACCTTGTCTTGTAAATCGATATAAACGTAGTACGAGGTATTACGTGTTCGGACAGTCCGACGATCGTATTTACTGCCAACATATCCGGAGATCTCATGGGTCGCTTCCTGAAGATTCACCGATGATGTATAACTCGCACTTTGATTAATCGGGGATTAATTAAAAGAGAGAGATAGAATTAATCTGGGATTAATTCGATGAGAGAGAAAAATAATCTGGGATTAATTGCGGAGATATTTTATCTGGGATAAAATATTAATTAAAGAGAGAGAACGATTAATTTGGAATTAATCGATAAAATAATATATTCGATATATTATTAGAAATTAGATTTCGACGCGGAATTAAAATTAGATTTTAATTCGGGCGAACGAATTAATTTAGAATTAATTCCTTAGCAACGTGAATAGTGAATTCGCTAGGCGTAATCATTTAATTACGACGCGACGGAAAATTCGTTAATTTGGAATTAGCGAACCCGAGCCTGAGAGTGATTGCGAGCGCATTCGCATTTCGAATTCGAGCGCGGCACGCGAGTCACATCAAGCGTCAAATCATTTGTCACATCATGCGTCAAATCAATTGTCACTTTGAGTGATGTGATATGACATGTTGTCACTTTATTAAAGTGACATGATGTGAATAAAGAAAGGTGATTGTTTGAAAGTTGATAGGACTTGTACCTTTTGACTTTTGAATTAATTATTGTGTATATATTTTATTCATTTACTTGGTAAATGGAATAAAGAATATATGTATATAAAAATCATTCTCTCTCTCTTGGACCAATTATTGTTCACGGTTTTTGGCAAATTTTTGTACCATTCACGTGACTTACATTGGTTTTTGTTGTTAATGTTTTTGGCCTAATTTTGAGACCACATTCAAGTGACCCTCTCTCACTTTTCTTTTGGTCTTCACGGTTTTAAGAAAATAGGGAGCCAAAAACCTTCCCTCTTCTCTCTCGGTCTTGGACCGTTCTTCATCTTTTTTTTTTCTGGTTTTCTGCCGATCAAAAGGGAGAAAAGAAGTAATCTTGTTGCAAGATAAAAGTGCTAGCACACCTTGAGTAATACATAGGTGATAGGGAAGTGTCTTCATGAGCTTGGAAAGCTTGAAGCTTGGAGCTTCAATGGAGTCTTGCATGGCCGAAAATGGAGGAGACTTTCACAGCCCAAACCGTGCGTCCACTGCAGTTCCAGAAGCCATTGCCTGAGCTGGGAGGGAGCTTAAAAACGCATGTTCTTCATTTCATCAAAACCAATCAATGTGAGTTATGTTCCGCCTTACTCCTTTGATGTGTTCATATGCGGTTTTTATGCATGATTTGTGATCCTTGGGACCTTGAATTGAACTCTAACAATTCATGCTTCCTCCCAATCTAAACAGAAAAGGAAGAAAAAGAAGGGTACAAATCTTCCACCACATGGTAAGGTAGCTAAACCCAAGAGAGCTGCCGGAGACAAATGCCACCACTGCAGCAAGGTTGGCCATTGGAAAAGGAACTGTCCTGACTATTTGGCTCAAATCAGAAAGGAAAGAGCATCTACTTCAGGTACTTTTATTTTTCCCATTATTGATATCTCTTTAGCTTGTGAAGCTATGTCATCCAGTTGGATTTTACATTCTGCTTGTCCAATTCACATTTGCAATTCGTTGCATGTGCTGAAGGAAAGTAGACGGCTAAAATCTGGGGAGATGCAATTGCGATTTGGGAGTGGCGACTCTTTGGATGCAGTTGTTGTGGGCTTATGCGAGATTCTTCTGCCCAATGGGAACCTTTTGTTGCATGACTACTTTTTTGTACCAGGATGTGTAGCGAACATTGTATCACTTTTTGTATTAGATACTAAAGGCTATAATGTAAATATTAAGAATCGTTTTTTATATTTAGATATAATATTCAGATCCTTGTTTGTCCAAATGATCATGGTCATTACATTTTGTATACCTCACAAGATATTTTCAATGCTGGTATTACTAAACGTAAAGTATCTGATATAAATAATAATGAATTGTGGCATATGAGGTTGGGTGATATAGGCGTGAAACGCCTAACCCAGTTGGTTAGGAATGGTTTGATATAGGATCTCACCATTGAACCTTATCCAACTTGTGAATCTTGTATTCTGGGTAAAATGACCAAAGCCCCATTTTCGGGTGTAGGACACCAAGCCACTAACTTATTGGAACTAATACATTCTGATATATGTGGTCCCCATGAGTAACACCACTCACAATGGTTTTTCTTACTTTGTTACCTTTACTGATGATTTGTCACGGTATGGTTATGTTTATTTGATGAAACAGAAATCAGAAACCTTTGAAAAGTTCAAAGAATTCCGAAATGAAGTAGAAAAATAGACTGGTAAATATATTAAATGTCTTTGATCTGATCGAGGCAGTGCATTTATGAGTGGTGTGTTAACTAATTATTTAAAGGAGAATGAGATTCTCGCTCAATATACTCTTCAGGGTACTCCACATCACAATGGAGTGTCCGAAAGGATAAATCGGACTTTATTGGATATGGTTCGATCGATGTTTTGTTTTACAGATTTGCCTTATTACTTATGGGGATATGCTCTTTTAACTACTGCATATCTTTTGAATAAGATTCCTTCTATGGCTGTTCTTACAACTCCATATGAGATATGAACTGGTAAGAAACTAAATCTTACCAGTCATCGGTTTGGGGCTGTCCTGCCTAAGTCAGGATGGCTCAGCCAGATAAGCTTTCTCCTCGAGGGTAAAAGTTTAGGTTTGTTGGATATCCTTCAAATACGAATGGATATTTGTTCTATGATACCGAACATCGAAATATGTTCGTAGCTCGCTTCGCAAAATTTCTATAAGTAGAATTTTTGTCTGATGGAGGTAATCATAGAGAGGTTGAACTTGATGAAGTACAACATGGAACCAACGAACCAGTGGAGGAACCTGATGTTCAAATAGATGAAGAACCTTCAACACACACACTCTGTAGGTCCCAAATGGTGTCTAGACCTCCTGAACGCTTGTATTTGATATAAGAAAAGAGTCTGGATGTTCTCTTAGTTGAAGAGACTGACCCTTATTCCTATAGAGAAGTGATGTTGGACATCGACTCTGCGAAGTGGCAAGAGGCCATGAAATCAGAGTTAGACTTTATGCATCAGAATCAAGTTTGGGACTTAGTTCTGCTTCCTGAAGGAATTGTTCCTATTGGTAGTAAATGGGTTTACAAGAGGAAGCGTGGGCCTGACGGAAAGGTTGAAACCTTTAAGGCCAGACTAGTAGTTAAAGGTTACACGCAGCGACCTGGTGTCGACTACGATGACACCTTTTCGCCAGTTGCGATACTAAAGTCTATAAGGATTTTATTATCTATTGCTGCTTACCAAGAATACGAGATTTGGCAAATGGATGTCAAAACGGCTTTTCTAAATGGGTTTCTTGACGAAGAAATCTATATGGAACAACCAGAGGGTTTTGTATCCAGCGAAACCTCAGGCATTGTTTGTAAGCTTGAGATGTCCATTTATAGACTTAAGCAAGCTTCGCGAAGTTGGAATCTTCGATTCGACGAGATTATTAGATTGTCTGGTTTTATCAAGAATAAGGAAGAATCATGTGTGTACCAGAAGGCTAGTTGGAGTATGATAGTATTTTTGGTTCTCTATTTTGATGACATCCTAATCATTGGGAACGATATAGGAATGATGCAAGGCGTCAAAGCTTACCTCTGTAAGAATTTATCCATGAAAGACCTGGTGAAGGTTCTTATATCTTGGGTATAAATCTCTATAGAGATAGTGAAATGAAGCTTATTGGGTTATCCCAATCGACGTACATGGATAAGATCTTAGAAAGGTACAATTTTGCTAACTGTAAGACAGCAAATATACCGTTCAGACATGGCATTCATCTTACGAAGAAGATGTGTCCGCAAATAGAAAATGAGAATATTAGAATGTCTAATCACCCTCATGCTTCATGTTTGGGTAGCATAATGTATGCCATGTTATGTAAGAGGCCTAATATTAGCTACGCGATTAGTGTAACCAGTAGATATCAGTCCAATCCAGGAAATGACCATTGGATGGCCGTTAAACATATCATAGAGTATCTTAAAGGTACTAAGGATAAGTTTATCATTTATGGAGGAAATAAACTGCAGGTTAATGGGTATAAAGATTCTGATTTCCAATCGGATCTCGATGATAGAAAGTCTACATCAGGATTCATATTTACCCTTAACGGAGGTGAAGTTTGTTGGAAAAGTTCCAAACATGGGTCTACAACTGATTCCACCACAGAGGCAGAATATATTGTTGCTTCTGAAGCTGCAAAAGAAGTTGTTTGGCTTAAGAAGTTTATCACAGAACTGAGAGTGGTCCCGAGTATCATGAATCCGATTCCGCTATACTGTGATAATACTGGTGCCATTGCGCAAGCAAAATAACCGAGGGCACATCAGAAGTCAAAGCATCTGGAACGAAAGTACCACATTATTCGAGAGATTATCTCGGGAGGTGACATTGTCGTGTACAAAGTTCCCAGTGAAGATAATGTAACAGACCCGCTCTCGAAGGCCATACGTCCGAAGTTAATTGATAAGCATGTGGAGTCGATGGGTATTAGATACAATCGATATTGGCACTAGAGCAAGTGTGATATTTTTTTAGGGTTGGTGCTCTTAGCGCCAATTTCTTGTGTATTTCCCTGTAAATACTCTTGTATATATTTTATTAATGAATAAAATATACAGCTTCTGTAATATAAATTCTTTTATTATATGATAAGGACGTAAATGACCAAAAAGTGATTGGTTATGATACAGTTTCAAAAGCGTCGCAATTAACATTGAGTAGTATCATAATAGTATCATTATTTAACTGTTCCTGGTCAAGGTTTAGAATTACTTGGTCAGTAAGTAAACCCGTTGATATCGGTACGTGTCATATATTGGAATGTTGGATTCTAATGGTTTCTCAATGAACCATGAGTCTCGAGAGACGCGTATAGACACGTAGGTGTTTATATCGGATAAACACTGAACGACTCACCAAAAATTCTTAATAGATGGTACACCAACGTCAATAAGAATATTCTCGGGTTGAGTGAGCATGGTGATCCTCCGACTTGAGGTACCACTGTGGATGTATGAGGTATCATCCACACTTTGATGACAGTCACGTCACCGATCTATTTAGATCAGACCTCCGTCTGACGTTGGGTGTGGACTGATCCTCAGGATATCTTGTGCGTATCAAGATAGAATTGTCAGTTTTGTGTACAGAGAATAGGTATCCATTATGGAATTAGCAATCTGTAAAATCCATGGGCCCGAGGTACAATGTAGAAATCAGTTCTAAGTGTTATTTAAGAGATTGCTAATAGAATCGTCGACGGAATTATACCTAAAGAGATTTGACATTTATCTCTATATCTCTGGGCTAATCCGGATACATGTGATGGAAGGATTATGAATATGCAGTGACCTCAACCTGTATAGTTCAGAGATTTTATCTGTGTTCGTCATAATTTACGGGTGGGTAGATTATGGACATGAAATTGTATTTCGTGACGGATATGCCTGAACCTAGAGAGTCTCACTAATGAGATATACTCATAGGGCACTAGGGAAACTTTTATAAATAATACTGATTATTTATAAGTCGTTTAACGGTTAAACGAATATACATGCGTTTTTAGATCTTTCAGCCATTTAATTAAATATCAAATTGTGATATTTGACATTTATTATTAATATATGTATTTTGATTATTTAATGTAAATATAATACATATATTAGAGATATTTGTATTTAATTATTTAATTATTCAAATGTTGAATAATTGAATTAAATAAATATTTAATATCTTATTTACTTATTAAGATGAGATAAATGGTAATTCTTTATTGGATAAAGTGGCCAATTTTGATTGGTTGGTTCGGCATGATTTAATTGGTTTATTTGTGATAAGTATTGAATTATTTGATAATTTGTTACAACAAATATTAATTAAATCATTTCCAATTATTAAAACAAAAATTGAAAAATTATGGTATATATTTTTTCCCTCAAAATCTGTAATTTGGGGAAATTATATAAATAATTTTTTCTTTTTTGTTTTTCATTCTAAGAACACTAAAATATCAAATACAAAAGAGAAAAAGAGAGTAAAAGGAGAAAAAGGAAGAAAAGGCTTTGAAAAATTGAGTTTTTGTAAGTTTTTTCTTACATTTCTTTACATGAAAAATGTTTCTAGCATACTAAACTTCAACATATGTAGCCTAGTTTGTTCTATACTCTTTTATGAATATGATTTGATGATTTGGGGCTTGATTGAAAGATGAAAGCATGTATGTTAACTTAGATTACGTTAAATTGTTTATTAAGAATTCTTTTTGCCATTTTGATGGCTAGTTGTCATTCTAGAGTCTTTTAGCCACTCATGTTTGACCTAGAATTGTTCGTGAGCTATTTCATGATGGTGAGGCTTGATTGGTGTTTTAAGAATTGAATTAAAGACTTGAATTTGATTAATTTGGTGTTAATTTATGAAATTATAAAATTAGGGTTTATAACCTTCACCAAATTTGGGGTTTTTCATAAATGTGATGATATTTGATGTATATTTGATGTATATTAAATTTGAGAATTTTTGGATTTGATCTTGACATGTTTTGAACAAAAAGAACCAAATTATAAATTCTTGAAAATTGAGGGACCATTCGGAAATAATGGAAAAATTATTTTCTTGAGTTGAAAAATTATATTTTCATGTATAAGACATGAACAGATCATTTTGGAATTGATTTGGAATCAATTAGAATTGTATTTGACAATTTTGGATTAAAATGATTAAAATTCAAAGTTTTGGGGCAAAATGGTAAATTCTGAAAATTCTGATTTTTGGTTAAAAATTTTTGTTTTTAAGTATTGAATAATTGAAATAAATTTATTTATTTTAATTACCCAAGAAAAATAATTGAAATCGGAAAATTTTGATTTTCTGCGATTCGCTGCGTTTACCTGAATTACGACCTGAAACCCCAACAGTTAAATGTTTACAAGTAGCTAATAGATTGGTTGTTGAATGAATGGTGATTTTTGTCTAAAACAAGTAATTAAAAAAATGCGAAAGTAAATTTAAGGAAAATTCAATATTATGAAACTATTTAGGGTTGTGAATCATTCCAATATCATTTAACGATGAAGTGATTATCTCATGTTTGTGCAATATATCGGTTTATTAACTTGGAATATGAAAATATGAAAAATCATCTTCCGATGGTCAGATGCAAACACCCAAAGTAACCCAATTAACTATATTCATATGTTAACCAAGTTACCTGAATTCATGAAGATTAAGTTCCAATTATGGATACCCCCGCCCGATAGGTATATTCTTATCCTGTAAAGAAATCTACCTAATAGTCTCTTGCCCCAAGGTGATATCGTGAGCTATTGAGACTAAGGCTAAACCTAAAATCCCTTTCACAAGTTCTTTTTAAGTTTACCAAATCAATCTTATTATGACGAGCTCAATTAATAGATCCTGAAAAAGGGTGAGTAATAATAACACTAGTACCTGCCAACTAACAATTATTAGCTAAACAGTAAAATGAATGGTGAAAGGCAAAAAGTATGGATCCTGTCGACGAAAATAAAAGAAAATAACAAAACAAATCACAATTATTAGTTAAAGACAAAAAGATAATAATATTTACAAGATGTAACGGCTTGAATGACGTCTATGCGTCAGAGACAAGCTTCACATCCAATTTTCTTATAAATTGGCAAACATGGTCTTTTAAAGTCAGATTCCCTAGACTTAATTGTTGTCTTTCTTTTCGGAACTGTGTATGTAACATGTGAATTGCGTGATACACATATCCACTGGGATGCGTCTCAAGAGTCAATGATATGTTATCCAACGACTCCTTACTCATGACATCCATACTGAATTTAATTTTATCTTCGTTGATATCAGACACCATTCCTAAAGAACGACAACGAGTATTACATGTCATGCGTGCACATTTATAACAAACTCCTAATCCTTTAGCTCTTCTCTTCTTAGCATATGTGCTTTTTCCTAAACACGGCAGAAATGAAATAAAAGAGTCAGAGGACTCACCTGCCAATCGGACTCGTGCTTCAATTAACCAACGATGTCATTAGGAATACCTTTGATCATCAAAAGTCTCATTCGTTCCATGCGAGCTTTGTAGACTTTCATCAGAGAATTTTGAGGGAGAGAAGGAAAATGCTTGTGAAGATTTACGAGAACGTCTTCCATCCTGAAATGTGAATTTACCTACAAGAATTAAACACACCAAAAGAAAACACACCAAATCTCAATATATACACAAATCGCATGGGTTGACTTCCATCAAAGTTTACCGTCATCAGCTAGACATGACTCCTCGAACGTTAGGCTGGATCTGCAAGTGTGACACTTTCTTTTTTGTCACTCAATTGATTCTCCCTAGTAGTGCTTGAAACGCTTGCTTTTAACTTTGAATGTTTTATTGGAGTTGAATCATGTAACTCAACGGCTCTATCAGGTAAAACTTGGGTGATTAAGAATGGACCTGACCATCGTGATTTTAACTTCCCAGGGAAAAGTTTCAACCTTGATTTGCTGAACAATACCCGCTGCCCCGGTTCCAGTTGCATGCGCACTAACTTCTAATCATGTCTTTTCTTGGCCTTTTCTTTGTACAATTTGGCATTCTCAAAAGGCTGTATGTGAAATTCCTCCAATTCGTTGGTTGATGGAACCATTCTCTTCTGCTGGTTGTATTTCAAGATTTAACTTCTTCAGTGCGCAATACGCTTTATCTTCAAGCTCCACAGGCAGATTGCATGCCTAAAGATTATCAGTGGAACTTTGCATTGCATCGGAGTTCTGGACGGTACTATTTATCACATCAAGTTTGAAACATTCCTCATTCTTTTCATCATTCGGAAATTCCATGGCTTTGAAAACATTGAATGTCACTTCTTAGTCCTGTACCCTCATGGTTAATTTACCTTTTTGTACATCAATAATGGTTCGACCTGTAGCCAAGAATGGTCTCCCGAGGATGATGGGCACGTCTTCATCTTCCTCCATGTCAATGACAATAAAATCTCCTAGGAAAATGAATTTATCAACTTTGACAAGCACATCTTCAACTATACCTATCGGAAATGTGAGCGTTCTATCAGCAAATTGCAACGAGATTGAGGTGGGCTTTGCTTCTTCAATCTGCAGTTTCCTATAAATGGAAAAAGGCATCAAGTTAATACTTGTACCTAAATCACACAAAGCCTTACCGAAGTTTTGTTCACATATGGTGCAAGGGATAGTGAAAATGCCATGATCTTTCAACTTTGGGGGAAACTTCCTCTTAATGATAGCGCTGCATACTTTTGTCAATGCTATTGTCTCCTAATCTCCCAATCTTCATTTTCGTGACATAATATCTTTCATGAGTTTGACATAGCTGGGAATTTGTTCCAACGCTTCTTGCAAATGGAATGTCGATATGCAGCTTTTTGAATATTTCTAAGAATCGAGCAAACTACTTGTCCAATTTCTTTTTCTGGAGACACTGTGGAAAAGGTGGAGGTGGAGTGAATCTTTCATGAGTTTGACATAGTATCTTTCATGAGCTTGCTCGATTCTCCCAATCTTCATTTTCGTGACATAATATCTTTCATGAGTTTGACATAGCTGGGAATTTGTTCCAACGCTTCTTGCAAATGGAATGTCGATATGCAGCTTTTTGAATATTTCTAAGAATCGAGCAAACTACTTGTCCAATTTCTTTTTCTGGAGACACTGTGGAAAAGGTGGAGGTGGAGTGAATATTTCTTGATCATCTTTTGCTTCTTTTTCCTCCATCTGTAGCTCTGCTTCGCTGTTTTCTTTTGAAACTTTCTCAGTAGATGCCTTAATTCCAATATTTTTTATCTCAGTATTGCTTTTCAAAGTGATGGCATGACATTGATCCTTCCCAATGTTCCTTGGATTTGGTTTTGTGTTGCTTGGAATGGTACCTTGCAGTCTATAACTCTAAGTATGGGCCAGTTGTCCCATTTGATTCTCCAGTGCTTTAATAGAAGCTGCATGGTTTTGAATTAATGCTGCTTGAGAATCGTATTTTGCTTCTAGCTTTTTCAATTGGGCCAACACTTTTGTTATTCCTGGTTATTTTTCATACTTCTAGCCTTTGTTTTGTTGTTGGAATCCTGGTGGTGGATTGTTTCTTTGCCCTGAATAGTTACTGCATGCGAAATTGGGATGATTCCTCCACTCTGAGTTGTAGGTGTTGGAATATGGATTGTTCCCCTGTCTGTCGAAGTTACTGACATAGTTCACCATCTCATCATGTTGGTTTGCCTGTGGTGCTCGTCCATATGGTGAAATTATGGATCCAGCATTACCCTACATGCTAAGCGTTTCCATGAATTTTCATATCTCATCCAACTTGGCATTCATTGATGTGTTGGCTCCTACTTCTTAACTTCCTGATATTCGTTGGATCATGCTCTTTTCTGTTAGCCACAAAGTATTGATGTTGGCCATTTCTTCAATTAAGTCTCATGTCTGATCTTCTTCTTTTTCCATTAAAGCTCCTCCAGCAGCAGCATCTATTGTGGTTCTCATTAGTCTAGAAAGTCCATTATAGAAGTTTTGGACTTGTAGCTACTTTGCAATCTCATGGTGAGGACATTTTCTAAGCAACTCCTTGTATCTTTCCCAAGCTTCGCAGAGGGATTATGAGTCATGTTGCATAAAGGATGTGATGTCATTCTTCAGCTTTGCAGTTCTGGCTGGAGGAAAGTATTTTGCAAGAAATTTGGTGGCAAGAGTGTTCCAAGTTGTGATGGAACCTGCCGGTAGTGAATGTAGCCAAGCTTTAGCTCTGTCTTTTAAGGAATATGGGAACACACGAAGTCTCATTGCTTCTTTGACGCTCGGTTGTTATTGAATGTGCCGTAAACTTCCAAGAAGTTACTGATGTGGGCATTAGGATCTTCAGTTGCATTCCTTTCAAACTGAACTGACTGTTGTATCATCTGAATAAATATTTTGATGTCACATGCATTTGCTGGTAAGAGAGGAAGTACAATGCATGAAATGAAGCCGTCAACCACCGAAATAGTTCTGTCTCGAATGGGAATTGGTGGTGCAACCTCCAAAGGTTCAAGTTCCATGTTGATAAGTGCTTCTTGGTCTTCTCGTCTTTCCCTTCTCAACTGTCTGATTGTTCTTTCAATTTCTGGGTCAAGAGGATGGATTTCAAAGCTTCTGGTTCTTCTCATGTAGTGTCTAAGAACCTAAAACATAAAAAAGTAAAAATAAATTAGACATAAGTAAAGGTATCTAACCCCAAAATTAATAGTAAAATATAAAAAAGTCCCCGTCAACGGCGCCAAAAACTTGATCGGTGAAATCACTCTTGTTATGCAAGCGCATGTATCGCTCAAGTAGTATAAAATGTATCGATCCCACGAGGACTTAATACCTAGGCTATCAATTTATGAAGTTAAATGTTTACAAGTAGCTAATAGATTGGTTGGTGATTTTTATATAAAAGAAGTAAATAAAACAGTACGAAAATAAATTTAAGGAAAATTCAATATTATGAAACTATCTAAGGTTGTGAATCCTTCCAATATCTTTTAAAGATGAAATGATTATCTCATGTTTGTGTAGTATATCGGTTTATTAACTTTGAACACGAAAATATGCAAAAGCCTCTTCCGATGGTCAGATGCAAACACCCAAAGTAACCCAATTAACTATATTCATATGTTAACCAAGTTACATGTGTTCATTAAGATTAATTTCCAATTATGGCTACCCCCGCCCGACAGGTATATTCCTATATTGTAAAGAAATCTACCTAAGAGTGTCTTGCCCCAAGGTGAGATCGTGAGCTATTGAGTCTAAGGCTATACCTAAAATCCCTTTTCCGACTTTATTTTAAGTTTACCAAATCATTCTTATTAATGGCTAGTTAACAAGAAGCATTAAGCTCAAGACTCAATCAATAAACCTTTATATTACCCAAGACATAAAATAACCAACTTTATAAACCAGTGATATTGGAATTCATCATACCCATAGATAATATGTTTAGTTACAAAACATACCTAAAATTACAAAATGCATAGTTAAACTGAATAACATAACAGAAAATTACAACAATAAAAGAAAATATTGGAGCTAGGGGTTTCACTTTTAATACTTCAAATATAGATTACTCACTTATAAATTAATCCTTTTTTTAATTAATTATATTAAAACCGACCATATAAGCGGTGAATGTCATTTGTTTTAAGTCCAACCGACCATATAGGCGGTGAATGTCATTTGTTTTAAGTCCAACCGACCATATAGGCTGTGAATGTCATTTGTTTTTAGTCCAAGCAACCATATAGACGGTAACAAAATCATATAAACCGACCATGTAGGCGGTAACAAGATTAGCACCTAAACCGACCATATAGGCTGAAACTAAGTCCAATAATATAAAACCGGCCATATAGGCGGTAAATAATTAATTCAATTTAGTTATTTAAATTAAAGGAGTAAATATAAATTATTATATTAACAATTTCACCCAGACTCCAGCAAAAAGAGATTACATACTCATGATGTAATTAAAAACACCCAAAAATTTATTAAATAAATAAAGAGAAAATACAAGAAAACTTAAATAAACATGCAGGTGTTAGACAATTATGACCCATAGCGTCACTATATGTAAAAGACATTGTGGTTTTTGTACAAATTAACTATGTGACAATGAAATTGCATTTTATCATTTTGTAATTTGATTACTTAAATATATAAATGATAAAATTCCTTCTGATTAGTTCTGGATTGCAAGATATGAGATAGTATCAATCCATAACAGTTTAATCATTAAATATCCATAGTCGTAGTATTATCGAGACTGGACATCGATAATGCGGAATATATTAGTGTTGCACTTGTGCGTGTTATGGAAGCGTAACAACATAGTTCTCATATATTTAAGTATTGGATACTTATGCAAGTGTGATAGGAGGTTGTGTTTACCGATGGTACGGAAAAAGCTTCGCTCTGGATAGACCCCGTGGAATCTCATTGGTAGTATGACTATGTGTCTACGGGAATCCGCATCAGGGTAGGTGTATTTGGTCTTAACCTGAGACTTGCATCGCTAGTACTTGCGACAATCAATACGCTTTGGTTTTGGTCGTCCAGGACTTTAACAGGTTATGTGTACGCCTCTTCTGGGTTTTTTGAGAATCGTAGTGTATTGGGTGTGATGTCAAGACGGAAGTATCACTTCAGTCATATGGAGATGATGATCATGCAGGGATACATAACTGGTACTCTAAATGGTTGCAACCATCGGGATAATATGACATGGTCATGATTATCCGATTAAAGAGACTAGTTGCTTGTAATCCGATATATGATTTGTACGGGGCAGATACTATTCCAGCCTCAGGCTTTGCATGTGACATCAGATACTGGATCGTTATAAGAAAAACTACGTATACTACGCCTAACAAAGATTATATATTCCTTTAAGAATATTTCTAGAGAATTGGGTAGGCACGGTGCTTTGCTAGAAGCCAACCATGTCTCGTAAATCGGTAAAAATATAGTACGAGGTACGTACGTGTTCGGATAGTCCGACGACCGGATTTACTACCAACATATCCAGGGATCTCTTGGGTCGCTTCCCGAAGATTCACCGATGATGTATGATTCGAACATAATTAATCTGGGATTAATTACAGAGAGATTTTATCTAGGATAAAATACTATTTGAGGAGAGAGAACGATTAATTTAGAATTAATCGATAAAATAATATATTCGATATATTAAACGAAATTAGATTTCGATGCGGAATTATAATTGGATTTTAATTCAGGCAAACGAATTAATTTAGAATTAATTCGCGAGCGATGTGAATAGTAATTTTGATTGGCATAATTATTTAATTAAATTTGATTTAATTACGTCGCAACGGAAAATTCGTTAATTCGGAATTAGCGAACCCGAGCCCGGGATGTGTTACGGGCCTACTCGGATTTTGAATCAAGTGGGGTCTACAAGTCACATCACAACTCACATCACCTAGTCACTTTATGTTGATGGGTTTTGGTGGGTTGGTGATAACTTGTCCAACACACCAAATTTGTGTAAGAAGTGAATGACTAATACCAAATATTTGGTATATATTTATTTTGATTTTTTCAATAAAAAACATAAGTCAACACACTCACTTCTCACTCTCTCCATTCACGCCATTTTCCTTCTTCATTTTCTTCCATTGCCGTGAGCAATACAAGGGTGAAGGTGAAAATTTGTTGCAAATTTTCTTGAGCTAGCACTCACAAAGAATCATCCAAGGTGAAAGGGAAACCATCCCAAAAGCTTGGAATCAAAGAACAAAGCTTGGAGCTTGGATTCAACATTAAAAAAGGAAGCTTGGAGACTTCTCAAAGGCAAAAAGTTTTGCATTCAACACCTCCAAAATCCTATCAAAGTAAGTTTAATTTCGCTATTCTTCTTTGTGTATTCACTTGATTTCATTGCTTAAATTGATCTTTGGACTACTTAGAAACCCACCACAAGGCACTTTCTTTTATGTTTTCATGGAGAAATCCCCAAAGAAAGCATGAAAAATTTACAAAGTGTAGCTTGGTATTTATAGGCAAATCTAAAGGCTTCCACCAATTTATCCACCAAACATGGCACCAAATCCTCCACCAAACCTGCAAGCATGTTTGGTGGAAGATTGACAATTTCCAATTTTTTTTTTGTTTGTTTTTGTTTTTGAAAATGACTTTAATAATTACATATAACACACTTCCATATTTTTCATACATTTCTATAATGAAAACTTCCGAATTCGAAAATCTTATGAACTTCAAAGTTGTAGCTCTTTGAGTCTTCTTTAATATGAAACATGAATCACCTCAATCCGATATCAGAATAATGAGTTATTGGCAAAATACGAAAAGTGCGCAAAGTTTAAATTTCCGAAATTCTACTTCGTTAAAACGCCATTTCAAGTTTCCAATCTCCAAAATCAAAATGTCAAGTCTTTTTTTTCTACCCTTATTTGTTCCGCATTTCGTTCTGATTGATACCATTAAGTCCCGATTTTATTTTATCTATAAAATAAAGTAAAACACATCAAAACGTTAATAAAACTTGAGAAACTATACAAATATTAAGTAAAAGGGGCGGTAAATATTGATAAATTATTCGCTTATCAGAAATCATCTCAAAATATCAAAACATGATAATATTTCTCAACTGGTCCAAAAATATTTTAACTCACCAAAGTATTTCAGCAACTTGGTCTCATCTAAAAGTATAACTTGAATATAAAGAAATTCATATAATTTTATAAAATCAATAAAACATAATCAAAATAAAATATGGACTCATATATTTGAAAACTGAATGACACTACTTCACGGTGTCGAAGAAAGTCCCGGTTCCTGCCGATGATCTATAATCGATAAACTTTGTTAGAATATCAATTGTGAGATATGCTTACGATCAATAAATAAAATATAAAATGCATGAATACTTGACTTCACTGAGTCACTAACTTATAAGCGTGGTCTAGGAATTTTTACGGGCTAAGGTTTGGAGTTACACAAGTGCGGGAGTGGAAATTTAAATTCTATTAAATCGCTAAAAATTCACCACTTAATGTTTAATTTTGAAAATTTGCTGTACTTAATTGGAAATGAATCATGGGCTGAAATTTTAATAAAATGGATCTTATTGTGTCTAATTTATACCAATTTTTACGAATCTCAATTTCCCTTTCAGAAACTCAAGTTATAAACCAAAGTTCATGGGCTGTTCAAACTGAAAACTGGGTATAGTGGCAGTAGGTCGGCTAACTTAAAAAATTCGGTTCGGCCTCATCTTAATTTTAAAATATTTTGAATTTTGGATATGTTACCCCCTTATGTGTCTAGTTTGCTCAATGTTTTACGGTTCATCACTTTCACTTCAGAAACTCGACTTACAAGAGATGTTTTACAACCTGTCCAGAGACCGTAGTAAACTAACTCTACCGCCTAACTTCCTCAATTCTTTGTCTTATCTAATACATTCAATCCAGTGACCCTTAACAGATTAAATGTATTAGATAATACGAAGAATTGAATAAATTTTTTATTTATTTCACTATTATAAAATACTTTTTATACTCACAAAATATGCTTAATTTATTAAGTTACTCTGGGTTTGGCATTTTGTCGAACACCTGGTACGCGAAATGCCAAAAGTTCACCATTTACACATCCTTAGTTATGCCATCACTACGTTTATATCATCAATGTACAACACCACCATTCCAACTTGCATAATAAATTCAAGTTGCCCATATATATATTATGTAGTATTCGGCCAAGGAAAAACTTTCACATTTTATTTTCTTCAACATCCATCAATACAAACTCAATCAAAACATCCTTCCAAGCATCCATCTGTTGGTTTTATTCTAAGTCCCAAGATCAAACAAGACATGACATTCATGTGTGAATACACCAACGAAGATAGCGGAATACTTACATTGGTTGGTTGAGTCGAATCGGCAACAAACAAAGCCCAAAATGCTCACTGGTTTGGCGCCACTGCATGCAGTCCACTGCCTTGCATCTTCTGTTTTTGAGCTGCGAAATGGAGCTCCTAATTTCGTCGGATGGATCCCGGCTCATGGTCTAACATCCCTAACACCTTCGCAAGACTCGTAAGTGTGCTAGCACTTGAATTTTCACCATGAAAACCCACTCTTGCTTCCCTTGAACTCACGGTATTTCTGGTTCAAAACCAGTGAAGAAGAACAGTGAGGGCGTGAGGAGAAGAGAAAGAATGAGAGAGATAAAAGTGTTAACTTGTTACCAAAAGTGTAAAGCCTTTTTCTTTTTATATTTTCCAAAAATAAAATGATTTATCTTTTTGCTTTAATTCAAAATTAAGCAAAAAGTTGGAGCCAAAAACATAAAGTTTTCCCTCCAAAAGCTTTTACACATTTTGTCAACTTTAAGTCATATCAACTTTAATAAAGTGACATGTCTTTGACGCTTGATGCGACTTGCGTCACCGCACTCGAATTTGAAATACGAATCTTTCGCAATCACACCCGGGCTCGGGTTCGTTAATTCCAAATTAACGATTTTTCCGTCGCGTCGTAATTAAATGATTACGCCTAGCGAGTTCATTATTCACGTCGCTAACGAATTAATTCTAAATTAATTCGTTCGCCCGAATTAAAATCTAATTTTAATTCCGCGTCAAAATCTAATTTCGTTTAATATATCGAATATATTAATTTAATTGATTAATTCCAAATTAATCGTTATCTCTCTCTAGACGATATTTTATCCTAGATAAAATATCTCCGTAATTAATCCTAGATTAATTTTCTCTCTCTTCTATATAATCCCAGATTATTCAAGAGTGCGAGTTGTGCGTCATCGGTGGATTATCGGGAAGTGACCCATGAGATCTCTGGATAAGTTGGCAATAAATACGGTCGTCGGAGTATCCGAATCACGTACGTACCAAGTACTACGTTCTACCGATTTACGAGACAAGGTCGACTCCTAGCAAAGCACCAAGTCTTCCCAATTCTCCGGAAGTATCCATTTAAGAATATCAAAGATCTGTTATCAAGCGTAGTATACTAATGTATTGTGCATATCGGCCCAGTATCAGATAGTCACGTGCTAGGGCTGGGGCTGGATAAGTGTCTACCCCGTCCGAAGCACATATCGGATGTCTGGTAACATAGTCTCTATAATCGGATAGTTATGACCTGGTCACAATATCCCGATTGGTTACGCAACACTCAAGAGCACTAGTACCGTATCCTGCGTGACATCATCTCCACTATAACTGAAGTGACACTTCCATCTCGACATCACACCCAATACACTATGACTCTCTGATAAACCCAGAAGTGGTGTACACAGAACCGGTTAAAGCCTGTACCATCAAGACCAAAGTTTATCGATTATCGTAAGTATTAGCGATGTAAGTCTCAGGTTAAGACTATACACACCTACCTTGATTTCGGCCTCCCATAGACACATAATCATAATACCAATGGGATTCCGAAGGGTCTATCCAGAGCGAAGCTGTTTCCCGTACCATCGGTGAAACACAACCTCTTATCGCACTTGCATAAGTATCCAATACTTATATATATGAGAACTATGCCGTTGTGCCCTCACAACGCACACAAGTGCAATACTAGCCTATTCCGCATTATCGATGTCTAGTCTCTATAATACTCCGGCTAGGGATATTTAATGATTAATCCTTCGGGGATTGATACTGTCTCATATCATTCTCAATCCAGGAACTAATCATAGGGACCTCTCTTTATTTATATATGTATGGTGATCTAATCACAAATGATGAGAGTGCAATTTCCTTGTCACATAGTTAATTTGCTACAACAACACAATGATCTGTGAAAATAGTGACGCTATGGGTCATTTTGTCCAACACCATCATTATCAATTATCAATAAAGAAACAAAAACACATCCCCTCATACATTCATCAAGGTTATTCTAGCCCTAATACTCAAGGAAAATTTGGGCATTTCACCAAATGAGACGTAATCCATGTGTATACTATCCTAAGAAGCACTAATATGCATGCTAATGACTTTAACCTAGGCTAAAATGCATAAATGAAGTCGAGGGTTCTTGGAGACAAATTAGATCTTTCTTTATTCATGCTCAAAATTGGAAAAGAAATGAGAAGAGAAGGGAGTTATGAAGCTTACTTGTCTTGATCATGCTTAAAATTGCAAGAAATTCATCCAATTCCATTGACGCATGGGAGGAGAAATGGGGGAAAAATTTCAGGGCAGGTTTCTCTTGAAGGATCGAGAGAAGAAAGAGAAAATAGGGTTCCAAAATTGACCTCAAGGGTTATTTATACCATTTACAAGTTAAGGGCAAAATGGTCGCTTCAAAAAAAAATATAAAGACTTCATTTTCTTATCTATTCCATAAAATACACTGTTTATATGACGTAAACTTGTATTTCCAACCAAGTTTGGGCCTGAATTTAGGAAAACATTCAACACAGAAGTTTTAGCTAATTGTCTGGGTTTTCCAATGAAATAAAAATTATAAAAATTTGAGATTGTATGAAAGAGTTAAGGCTGAAATACGGAAATTTATCGGTTGGCTTCATTAAGCTACAAAAAGTGACTCTGAAACTGAATATTTGTCCAGGACCTTCGGACGAGATTCCAATGGTGTTAAACTTATTTTAATATTATGTTATGAGTTCTAAAATATTAAAAATTAAAAATAAAAATTTATTTCGAGCCATTGTAATCTTATTTGAGCTATAGTGCAAAGTTTCGGCCGTTATAATTATCTCCCCTTTAAAATTATTCGTCCTCGAATCAAAATACATAAATGTAGGTAATATACTATATTCCTTCAATCATATTAGCCATGGAGCTTCCTTTTGGATATGCAACTAATGAGGAACCAATCCTTCAATAATTTTCAGATTCTTAAATGGTCTTGAACGTTCGTGTTCCTGTTGTATTCCTAAAACCGGGGAGCCTACAGATATGTAATCCTTAATCCTTGGGTCACACATCATTACTGTGCTATTAAATTTCTGAGAAATCTATATAGCTATATCATTTACTCATCAACTTAAAGTTACTTTGATTAGTTCCATATATAATGAATGTTAACATGGGGTCTAGTTCTAGGTACGGAAAAGTAGTTCGCATCGCTTCTTTTCCAACTCTTGGAAACCTTCACAATGACATAATAAAAATAGAATTAAGCTTGCCTTTTATTGAAACTGTTTATTTCTCAATTTGTAGGTTCCGCAACATGAACCATTTAGATCATTCATTGTTTGAACTATATATATAATTCATGCTTGCTAGTTATTGTTCCACCCTTCATTTCTTCAGTTGTCATACTTTTATTTCACTAATACAATTCAAGTCCTTCTTTGGAGCATACCACAAGGTTCTTCACCTTTTATTGTAATGTAGCCTCTTTAATAATATCTCTAGTAAATAATGTTGTATGCATCCAGTTAATGGCCAAGGTTTCTCTACTATTTTTTTAAATCTACTACGCAAACTTCAGTATTATTTATAAACCTCAATTATATGAGAAAATATTGCATTACTAACTCACTCAAAAGTCTTTATTACTTAAAATAGTATCATTGAATCGCGTTCTACTATACATAATCCCTAACTTATCTTAGATTGGTCTTGGTTTCTGGTATCACATTACTCTTACTTGCAAGAGTTAGCTTCTTTCTTTCTTTGTAATTATTACCTTCTTATATTCCATCTACAATATTTTCATCAATTAATTCACATATATTCGATCATTGTTTTCTTCACACTATCTCATTACCTTAAAGATTTAACCCATTCCTTCTTTTGGATTCGCGTACCCACCGTTATTTCTGATGACACTTAAACCTACCATTGAAGTTTATTTGTTACAAAAACTTACTAAAATATTAATGGCTGTTATCCTTATATAAGATCCTAGGAAGGCTTGAATATGCTATTATTCTTATTAAGGTAAACTATGGGCATCTTCATTTTTAGTTCGCAGAGATCTCTCCGCTAAAATCTATTATAGTCTCATCCCTCTTCCATCTGAGAATATCTACCTTTGAAGCTCCTTGTTGGTGTTTAATATTCTTTTATTACCTGTCAACGAATAATACACTTTATTACTTATGCTGCAATAAGCTCACTCAGAGGTACAATACCATGTTCATTCTAGGGTTCTAACATGTTATAAACATGAATTTTACAAAGAGAGTAATACTCTATCTGTGAAATATGTCAATTGTATTCTTAGTGAACATTTATTCCTTTGGTGATTGGTAAATGCAGGCACTGCATTTTTGCATAAGACTCGATGATGAGCCTCATATGGAGGCACTACCCTTTAAGTTACAGAAGTCACGGGAAACGGACGTCGGAAGGGAAAACTCAATACATTGCTAGATTTCATTTGATTACTTAGCCTCAGGTTCGCTCGATTAATCTCTGTTTTAACTGTTAGACTTGGCCCAAAAGTCCCCGCATCCCACACCAAGCCACACGCCTAAGCCCACACCCACCAAGCCACACGCCCAAGCCCACCAAAAAGCCATCCCACACGACCACAAACCTCCAAGACCAATCCAAAATAATTAAAACATTAAATACATGTTAAAATCCAAACAAATCACCTTCATAATTTAAATAAATCTCCTTATTAAATTAAACAAATCAAATCAAATATCCTTCCTAAATTAAATAAATTAAATCAAATCTATAAAATCATTTTCCTAAACTAAAATAAATCACCTTCCTAAATTGAATAGATCTTTTCTTTATAACACACTAATTGAAGATACCCCTCATGATTGCATGATTTCTTTCCTTCCCATGGAAGGAAAACCCTAGCCTACTCCTATAAAAAGAGACATAAACCAAACCTTAAGACTCATAGCTAGCATCCTCACGGCAACCTCACAAAAACAACCCTAGCAGATTCACTCCCAAATACAAAAATACCCATAGGACCCTCACGACAACCTCACCCCAAGAAGCCCTCAGCTCTCTCTTATTCTTAATCTCTCATCACCAAAAACACCATCAAGAAACCACCCCTCCATCACTGAAAATACAACACTGAAATAGTCCCCAGTTCACCACAAAATAGTCACCAAAAATCCCATTAAACCACCACAAAACAACCCCTAACCAGCAACCCCATCACCGCGAAAACAGCACCCCCCTAAACACACTTGGATCACCGAAAATAGAAACCTAAACCCCCCCCCAAATACCACAAACTGCACCCCAAAAATAGCCCTTAATCACCAAAAAAACTGCACCCCAAAAACTGCCCTTAATCCCAATAAAATTTCACCCTAAAACAGCAGCAAAAATAGCAAAAACAGCTGCTCAAAACAGAGGAAACAATAGCCCAAAATAGAGAGGCGATGAAGGAAGATATTGAACCAGTGAACCGGAGGAGTTGCGGAGCATTAACCGTTTTGACGACCACTTAACGCACTTCCAAGAGGTGACTTACAAGGTTAGACCTGAGGGCACCCTTTATTCACTTTCGTTCATCTTTTTAGTTAATTATTATTATTTCTTCGCATGCATCTTGTGGGTTCATGTATGTTATCGTTGTTGGATGAATGATTCTGTGCTATCTCTCGTGGTATATCGGATGGAAACCCAGACGTAAATTCCTTAGCCGAATCCGAATGCACGGTAGTGCAGTCTGAACTTGGGATACAACTCCACGTACTACTCCAGAAACGCACATATCTCATTTTTTTCTAAACTTGTGTCCATCTATCGTTTATTATTTCACCATTTACTTTCCGCATGCTAGTTATTTATGCCATGATAATGTAATGTGCATGGGCAAATCACGTTGGAAAAGGTCCTCCGTTTGAGGGATGAAAAGCCTAAGGGCTACCTTTACCATGATGTTTTTACCGCGCCAGACATAGTATGTTTGGTTGAAAGTGAGATATGTTCAATCAGGCATTCGAGGTTCTATATAGATGTTGGCCTTGGTCGCATCTCTTTCATTTTTTTATTCATTTTTTTGCGTCACATTACTTCACGTTTATTTTCAAGCATGATCGCCTCTTTAGTTATTTCTTTCACATCAAGAATTTAATTATCTCTCATTAATGTTTACGCTTAGATGATTATCATTTATTTATATTTCCGCATTTATCTACTTAATGTGTTCATGAGATTGCTAGATTTCCTTTATTTCGTTTACTCCTATGTATGCAAACTTAGATATATGTTATTCTTGCATGTGTATGCTGCATAGACTTGGTTATATTATTGCATAAATCTATTCATTACAAGTGACATAAGTAAGGGACCTTTCTGAACCGACCGGTTTGAGGTCTTCCCTTGCGAGGGGTGAGTGCGACCTTAAATTATTTCCCAGTTCACACTGGGTGGCGACTCATTTATTCTCCGGTTTAGTCCCCTGCGGGCTACTCCGTACTCCCGACCGAGCCGTGAGAGCGTCGTCGATTTCTGTGTCCTACAGTCGGGCGACTCCACTGGGATAGAGAATCGGCCCCGAAATAATGTCTTGTAATGTTTGTGATTTTTTCTTTATTTAACCCTGTCTACAAGTGGGTTAGGACCAATGAGGTTTAACCAAAGGATTATTAGAGTTGGGTAATGATTCTGTGTCTTCCTTCACTCACTACCTTTTCATAGCCAAAAGGAAAAGCTGTGAAGACATCTAGATAATCATTTACTCAACATTTACCGTGATGGACTAATTTGGAGGTTCTATTGTTTATTCCTGTCACCAAGGCGATAAGAGCCTAAGAGGCAAGAGTATTTAAGAGAGTTCACTCCACCCTCCCTCTGGGGAATCTTCAATAAGAAATCCATTTGACAGTCATTCATGTATCATTGGTGTGATATTTTTATATCGTACCGCAAGTGTATGGTGTCAAGTTTTAGTATAAATCAGTGAAAGAGTGTCGAACCCACAGGGATTGCGTTAACTCGCATTAAGTACTACAATTGATAATCCTAACTTTATTTAGACGACAAATAATAAAGATTTTTAATAAATAAATAAAATATAAAAATATTTAGATAGGAGGAACTAATACGATAGAGATTCTGGATCCTGATTTCACATAGCTGTCACCTATGTATTTGTCATGCCAATTAATCTTTGTTCAGTTATATTATTTATAAGTCAAGATTCCGTAAATATCCACTCCCTTTCTCGAGCATCAGTGAAAATATCATCAACTACAGACTTCGATATCTCTATAAAAATCCAATAGCTAACAACTCATTACGCTTTGTGATTCTATGTTAACGACTTCAAAGGACTACAGATTCTCTCGAACTCTGTAAAATCCTAGGTCATATTCTCTAGATCCATTCAAAATCCCCCCTCTCGAGTGATAGATTCTAAACATTCATCATCTTCAATTGTGGCCAACAATCAAGAAGCATTAAACTCAAAAGAATATAAATAAATTAATAAAACTTCATAACATAATTGATAAACAAAATACAGGGTTCAAGCATTAGTTTACATCATTCTCCAGAATTAATGAGTTAGTTCATGACAAAAGATAAATTCATTAATAAACAAGTCATGAATCTAATGGAAATCATTAGAGTTCTAAGAAAGAAATAAGAAGATAAAACCCGAATTGAATCTCTTCCTCCTCGGATGTCAACGCCTTAATCTCCTCTTGTCGCTCTTCAATCCTCTCATTGGATCTCTAAAAATATTTAATTATGTGTTTTGTGCAGTGTATTAGCCTCCCCTTTAATTCTGGACAAACTGTTATATTTATAGTGGAGGCTGGGAGTCATTGGGTATCATTAGGGATCTTAAAAATCAAATCCTGAAACACTTAGGTTTTCCTTCTGCGCGTCAGCTCTGTAAATTGGCGCCTGCTTAAGTGGCGCCATGGCGCCAAAGTCTTTGGGAAATGTATGGGGATCGTCTTCTTAAGGGCGCTGCAGCGCCTGGAGTTTTTGCTTTTTTCATGCAATATTACTTCATTGTTTTGGGCCCACGTCAATGTCCTTTTCCAATTCAAAGTCTTCACTTTCTTCTTTTATAGACTTGTTCACGCCACTTTACCTTTTTAAGTCACAATGAAATATTGAACATGGGCCCACGTGTGTTCTTCTTTTGTTTTATTCTTTTCTCACTTGGTCATCAATTGTGGCTTTTCTTTCTTTTCTTTACAAAATATCAAACACCCAGCTAGCCCACATAGGCCTTCTCACGTCATTCTTTCTAATTCTGAGCGCTGCGGCGCTAGGCATTGGGCGCTGCAGCTCTAGTGCACACAGTTGTATAGATCTCCTCGAGTAGTTCAAGATGCCCGACATAGCCAAGTTCAATGGGAATGGGGATCCGAGGGTCTATCTTCGACAATATGTTTATGAGATGAGTTCAGTGGTTCTGTCGACGCGTCAGGTTCAGAAGATGTTCGGGATGTCGCTCGAAGGGGCACCCGTGGTATGGTATCATTGCCTTGAGAGGAAGGTCAAGGATGATTGGAGGGCATTGGCGGAGGCCTTTCTGAATCAGTACGTCACAGATTTGGAGATCGACTTGTCGCTTCGCGACTTGGAGAATACCAAACAGAAGCCGGAGGAGAGCTTCAAGGATTATGTGGATCGTTGGAGAAGCCAGCTTCTAAAGATACAGACTCGGCCCTCAGAGAATGACCAGATCAATATGATCATTAAGGGCACCAAACCCTCAATCTATGGCAAGCTGAGGAGGATGACCTCTATGATTGGTGATTTTCGACAGATAGGGGAGACTGTTATGGACATTGAGGAGGAAGAAGCTGAGAATAAGAAGTTCTATGGCCTGAATAGGAGGACCGTTGGGGGGCCGTCGGGAACCAAGCCCATTTCTGCTGAAGTTTCTGCCATCAGAAACAAGCATTTTTCTAACCTAGGCAAGCCTTTGTCTAAGGTTCTTGAGAATTTGAAGAGACAATGACTCCTAAAACCCTTAGAAACTAGACCACTTCCCAATCCTCCACCACCACACCTCAATACGAACCTATATTGCCATTACCACCAGCAAAAAAGCCATGACACCGAAAACTGCGCCCGCCTCAGACAAGAAATCCAAGACCTCATCGACTCCAATAAAATACTCGACCCAGAAAAAGAGCAACCCAATACACACAGAAACCCCATACCTAACTATCACTATGTTCCACCACCTACCTACATGATTAGCTCCGGTCTACCTGAAAGCCTTATCCTCTAAACGTTTGACTACCAAGTCTTTTGCCTGGGGATATGGGATAGTAGTAAGGATGACGAAACAGAGCAGGAGAAGAATTTTTGGGAGGACTTCTCAAGCAGTGACGAAGAGGAGGTGAAAGGGATGACACGCAGTGGGTGTTTTTACAGTGAAACTGCGGTGAAAGGTAAGGAAGTGCTGGTAGAAGGCCGAGAAGTGGTAGAGAATGTGGATAATCCTGAAGGAGATGTAGTGCTACGTCAGCTGAAGAACACACGAGCACATGTGAGCATTTGGGAGTTGTTGTGCGCATCTCAAGAGCATAGGCGTGCCATGGTTGAGGCTTTGAGCAAGATAATAGTACCGGAGGATGCCAACCCTATAATGTTCATAGGATAAGTGCAGAAGGAAGCATTGCAGATGATAACATTCTCTGAGGAGGAGCTTCTGATGGAGGGAAGGAATCACAATAGGCCACTATTCATAAGAGCAGAAGTGAGGGGCAAGAAGACATCTTGTGTGATAGTGGATGATGGCTCATCTATCAATGTGTGCCCTTTAAAGATTTTGTCAAGGTTGGGTATAAAGACGACAGATATGAGTCCCTCCAATACGACTATCAAGGCATATGATGATATTAAGTGGGGAGTTGAGGGCACTTTTGCTACAGTAGTCAAAGTGGGCCCAATAGAGGATGAGGTCGAGTTCAAAATGCTTGATATCCCGGCCACTTTTGCTTTGCTATTGGGGAGGCCATGGTTTCACAAGCTTGGGGGCGTGCCCTCCACTTTGCATCAGGTCATCAAGTTTCCGTATGAGGGAGAGATTGTCACTATTAGAGCTGAGGTAGACAAAGTTGTGGCCGCCTTGGAGATACAACCTTTCACGAGGTTCCAAGTTTCGGCAACCTTTGAGGAGTAGGTGGATCCTAAAGTGGCTAGGATCATGGAGAAGATGAAGTTCGAGCCGGGCACAGGTTCGGGTGTTGGAGGAGCCTTGCCTAACTTCAAGGGGCAGACTACCAGGAGAGGTTTGGGATACAAATCCGATGAGGATAAGCCGAAGACTAAGAAGAAAGGGTTGGAGCTGATAGAATACTTCGTGAAAGCAACGGGGTATCAAGGAGAGCCTGAACCAGTGGAAGTCAATGAGATCATGATACCAGGATTTGAGATCTTTCAGGATGTGATGGGTGAGAAATCGCTGGCATAAGAAGTTGCAAAGAAGGAATACAAGTGGGAGGAGGAGTTGATCGATCTGGATAGCCTGACTCTCGAGGAGAGCAATGAGACCAAAGAAGACCCAGTTGTGGATGACGAAAATGTTTTTCTCCTTGATTTATTTGAATGTACCCCTGCATTTGCTAATAACACAGACATTCATTTCGCTTACTTGCTTGAGTCTATTCCTTTCAACTTGCACGACATGAGTATATTGACATCAACTCAACCAAAACGAACGCATTTAACCTTGGTACGCCTGAAAATCCCAAGGAGATTCTAATTGCAAGTGAGGTTACCCCTAAGGAGCGGAAGAAATTAGAGGGGATGTTAGTCAAATATGCTAAAGTTTTCACTTGGTCCTAAGAGGACATGCCCGAAGTGGATAGAAGTATCACCCAACATACAAAACCGACTTATCCGAACATGAGGCAGGTAAAGCAGAAGCTGCGAAGGATGAGACCTTAGTGGGCCGACAAGGTTAGAGAAGAAGTCAAGAAATAGATAGATGTGGGATTTCTAGAAGTAGTGAAGTACCCCGAGTGGTTGGCAAACATTGAGCCAGTGCCGAAGAAAGATGGGAAGGTCAGAATGTGCGTGGATTATAGAGATCTTAACAAATCTGCTTGTCCTCATTCCCGAGGTTCCTATCAATTCTTGGAGTTCTTCTTGTCCTCATTCCCGAGGTTCCTCTCAATTCTTGGAGTTGCTCGTCCTCATTCTCGAGGTTCCTCTCCATTCTTGGAGCTGTTCGTCCTCGCTGTCTTTTATTTTTCTTCAAAGCCTACAAACATAAAATAAAAATTGTGTGTATGCGACATGTGTGAATGTATGCATGGATGCATTCCCTACTCCGATGAGGTTTCTTTGTCATATTGGATTGATGTCATCCTTGGTTATGTGTCCTTTGCGCTAGAAGGGTTTTCTTCAACCCCTTCGGAATCATTTTGGACTTTGATGCCCTTTTCCTATAAAAAGTTTTGGTCGCCCCATTGGCCTTCTTACAGTTTCCTTATGCCTATTCTCCTCTCGTGATTGCTCAGTTCTCTTTGGTCCCATGGCTCAAGTTCCCAATGTGTCCCTTATTCGCGGGGTGGTAGATTGGTCATCCACTGACTTGGCTCTCCGCTACCTGCACCAAGCCAATGTGGATTATGCATTTTTGAAAGTTGCATCATCCTTTTGGGATACTGAAAATCATGTCTTCTGATTCCCAGATTTCAAAATATGCCATATCGCTGAGGCGTTTGCTACCATTCTCAGCTTGCATTTTTCTCCAGCTACCCTTCTCAGATACTGAAAATCATGTCTTCCGATTCCCGAAGCTTTCCTTTGCTGTCCTAAGGATACGGAAAAGATGCTGCCTTGTGCTTCGTTCATTGAGTTATAGGTCCTTCTACGTGTATCTTCCAGGATGAAGGTAGGGTCTCGTCCTTGGAAAAGTGTAGTCTTATTCCATGTCTTGGCCCACTACCTCTTAGTGGGTTCTGATAGTACGAGAGGCAACTATCGTTTATTGCACATCATCGAAGGAATCCGATTTGGTCATGATCCTTCCCCCGTTATCTTGGCCGAGACGCTTCATGGTGTAGATATGATAAAGCTTCATCCTGTAAACCTGTTTCTTGGAGTCCCTTTGTCTTGCATGTTCGTCCTATCTTGCCTGAGTCACCTTTTCAAGATTTCAACTCAGCGAGTTAAAATATTTTTCTCTTTTTTTTTCTTTTTTCCTCTTTTTTTTTTCATATCTGTCCTTATTCTCGAGGCTCTTTGCTTGTCCTCATTCTCGAGGTTGTTCTCCATTCTTGGAGTTGCTCGTCCTCATTCCCGAGGTTCCTCTCAATTCTTGGAGTTCTTCTCCTAGATCTACTGACCTTGGTCCAACCTCTAAGAAACAAAAGATGTGATTTGTAATTACTTGACTCTAATCTTTCCCGGTTAGTTGGGATTTATGCAATCTATGAACATCTTGAACATTTGTTTCAATAAAAGCGTTTGCATTACTTCTTGGTAAATATATAGGAAATAATGACCTGCATTGCAAGGATACCTCTGTCACTAACTGTTACTTACGGATTTTATAATTAACCATTTTTCTTGCTCACTCATGCTCTATATTTTGCTTGGGCTGTCTTTTGTAGATTTTCAACCCAACGAGCCTTTCTTCTTTTTTTTATGCAAAGTATCATTTCAGTCTGTTCATGTTGATGGGTTCGGTGAACTCGTTCTCTTCCAAATCTGACAGTCTCACTTCTCAATTCCCCATCACTCTTTTGACTAGGTAAGACCCTTTCCAATTGGGCCTGAACTTTCCCTTGGGTCCATTATCAGTGGCTTCAACTGCTTGAGCACTAAATCACATTTTCTGATCTCGATGGGATGCACCTTCTTGTTGAACACCCTGGCCCACCTTTTCTGGTATAGCTGCATGTGGTACAAGGCCTTTATCCTTTTCTCATCTAGTAATGCTAGCTGTTCGAACCTCTGTGAGGCCCATTCTTGCTCAGGAAACCATGCCTCTGCTAGTACATGCATTGACTGTATCTCTATTTCAAATGGTAACACTGCCTCCATCCCGTAAACCAAAGCATAGGGTGTGGCTCATGTCGACGTTCTTACCGAAGTTCTATACTCCCATAGGGCATACGGCAGTTTGTCAGCCCTATCTTTATAACTTTGCGTCATCTTAGCTAGTATTTTCTTTATGGTTTTATTGGTCGCCTTCACCGCCCCATTAGCCTATGGCATGTAAGGTGATGATTTATGATGCCCTATCCGTACTTCTACAATATTGCCTTTGGTTCTCCCTGAAATTAGACTCCATTGTCCGTCACTATATGATGTGGCATTCTTATCGACATACTATATTATGGGCTATGAACTTGGCCATCTGCTTCACCGTAACATTATGGAATGACTCGGCTTCCACCATTTTGAAAAATAGTTGATGAGCGGAAAATATATCAATATTTACCGCCCCTTTTACTTAATATTTTGTTTAGTTTCTCGGGTTTGATGAACGTTTTGATGTGTTTTAGTTTATTTTGCAGATAAAATAATATCGGGTCTTAATGAAATCATTTAGGACGAAATATGGATCAAATAAGGGCAATTATTGGACTTGATATATTAATTTTGAAGATTGGAAATTTGAAAGGGCGTTTTTGACGAAGTGCAGTTTTGGAAATTCCAGTTTTGCGCATCTGTCGTATTTTGGGCATAACTCTTTACTCAGATATCGGATTGAGCTGATTCAAGTTCCAGATTAAAGAAGACTCAAAGATCTACAACTTTGAAAGAGAAAATATTTTCTAATTCTGATGATTTCATGACCGAAATTGATGAACCATCCAGAAGTGTGTGGAGTGTAATTATTAAAAGTCATTATCAATCATTTTCAAAGCAAAATATTAATTAATTAATAATTAATAAAAATTATCAAATCAACACCAAACAAGATAAGCAATTAGTGGAGCAATTATGGATTTGGTGGAGTAATTAGTGGAGAAATTAATAATGGATTTGGTGGAGAATTTGATGGATGATTTGATGTTGGCAAAATTTTGCCTATAAATACCAAGCCATTTCATTTGTAAAATTCATACTTTCTTCCTTGAAATTCTTAATGAATAAATAAGAAGATTGTATCTAGTTTGTTTATTTTTAGTTTTCAGTAATTAATTTTCAGTTTCGCACTTTCTTTATTTACTTTTCAGTTTTTACTTTCCGCAATTTACTTTTACTCACAATACTTTTCTTTCTTTAATTTTTCAGTTTTTACTTTTCAGTAATGAGGAGGTAATTTCCCAAGCTAGGGTGAAAGGTAATTCTTTTACTGTTACTATTTAGATTAATCTCCCTTAAAAATAATATATTCACTATTTAAAATACTGATTAATAAAGGATACCGCTATATTGGTCGGTTGGCAATTCAATTTAATCTGGTTTAAACCTGACTAATCAAGGATACCGCCAGATTGGTCGGTTGGTAAATTTATTTTGGTACCGCCTTTATGGCTGGATTATGGACAAATATTACCGCCTATATGGCTGGTTGGACTTAATTTGACTTAATCAGGATACCGCCAGATTGGTCGGTTGGTAAAATAATATCACAAGTTTATATATTATTTTATGGGAGATATCTAAATTAGTAGTAGTAAAAGTAATTCCTTTTACCTTAGCATTTTATTTTATTGTAATTTACTTTTCAGCTTTTACTTTACCGCAATTACTTTCAAGCATTTTCATTTTATGTCTTTTACTTTTAAGTTTTTATTAGCCCTAGTTATGTGTGGTAACTAAATTAGTTATCTGGGGTTGTGATGAAATCCAATATCACCGTTTTATAAGGGTTAGATTATAGCTTGGGTAATATAAAGATTTATTTATTGTGTCTTAAACTTAATGCTTTTTCATTAACTGGCCATTAATAAAATTGATCTGGTAAATCTAAAATGAACTAGACATAGGGATTTTAGGTTTCAGCCTTAGACTCAATAGCCCACGATCTTCCTTGAGGATAGATAACCCTTTAATAGATTTCCTTACAGGATAGGAATATACCTGTTGGGCGGGGGTAGCCATAATTGGAACTTAAACTTAATGAATCCAGATAATTTGGTTGACATAGACATATGGTTCAATTGGGTTAAACTGGGTATTTGTGTCTGACCATCGACAGAGGCTTACACATAATTTAGTGTTCCAGGTTAATAAATCAATATATTACCCAACTTTAAGATAACCACTTCATCTTTAAAATGATATTGGAAGAAATCACAACCCTAGATAGTTTTTAATATTGAATTTTCTTAAAACCTATTTTCGACAATTTTATTTACTTGCTTTTAAATTTAGAATCGTCACCATTTCAAATCAATCAATCAACTTGTTAGATATTAGTAATCATTTGACCTCATAAAATTAATAGTTTAGATATTAAGTCCTCGTGGGATCGATATTTTTATACTACTTGAACGATACGTGCGCTTGCGTTATACGTGTGTGTTTACGCCGGTCAAGTTTTTGGCGCCGTTGCCGGGGACTTATTTATCTTTCACTATTAATTTAGGGGTTAGATACGTTACTTGTATCTAATTTCTTTTTACTTATTGTTTTTGTTTTCTTGTGTTTCAGGTTCTCAGAAACTACATGAGACGAACCAGAAGCTTTGAACTCCGATCGCTTGACCCAGAAATTGAAAGAACCATCAGACAGTTGAGAAGGGAAAGGCGAGAAGGCCAAGAAGCTTTAGTCAACATGGAACCTGAACCTTTGAACGTTGCACCACCAATTCCCATTCGAGACAGAACCATTCCGGTGGTTGACAGACTCATTTCATGTATTGTACTTCCTCCATTACCAGCAAATGCATGTGACATCAAAACATGCATTCAGATGATTCAGCACTCAGTTCAGTTTGGGGGGAATGCAACTGAAGATCCGAATTCCCACATCAGCAACTTCCTGGAAGTTTGCGGCACTTTTAATTACAACCGAGAAGCGGAAGAAGCAATGAGACTGCGAGTTTTTCCATACTCCTTGAAGGACAGAGCTAAAGCTTGGCTACATTCACTACCACCAGGTTCTATCACAACTTGGAACACTTTAGCCACCAAATTTCTTGCAAAGTACTTTCCACCAGCCAGAACCGGAAAGCTGAGGAATGACATCACATCCTTTGTACAACAAGATTCAGAATCCCTCTGCGAAGCTTGGGAAAGGTACAAAGATTTACTCCGGAAATGTCCTCACCATGAGATTCCAAAATGGCTTCAAGTTCAAACATTCTATAATGGACTTTCTGGAATAATGAGAACCACAATCGATGCTGCTGCTGGAGGAGCTTGATGGCAAAAGGAGAAGATCAAGCCTGGGACCTAATCGAAGAAATGGCCAACAACAATTCCTTGTGGCCAACAGAAAGGAGCATGATCCAAAGAATTGCAGGAATTTATGAAGTTGGAGCAAACACAGCAGTGAATACCAGGCTGGATCAGATATGCAAATGTCTAGAAACACTTAGCACGCAAGTTGTGAACATCACTGGATCCACAAGTTCACCATATGGAGGAGCACCAGAACCTAAACAACATGAAGAAACGGTGAATTATGTCAACAATTTCAACAGACAGGGGAACAATCCATATTCCAACACCTACAACCCAGGGTGGAGGAATCATCCTAATTTATCATGGAGTAACAATTCAGGCCAACAGCAGAACTATCCACCACCTGAATTCCAGCAACAGAACAAAGGCCAGGAGCATGAAAAAGTACCAGAAATGAAAGAATGGTTTGCAGAGATGTTCAAAAAGCAAGAAGCAAAATACGATGCTATGTTTCAATCCCAAGCAACATTAATTCAAAGTCAATCTGCTTCTATTAAAGCACTGGAGAATCAAATGGGACAACTGGCAAATGCTCAGAGTTACAGACCGCAGGTACCCTTCCTAGCAACACAGAGCCAAATCCAAGGAACATGGGGAAGGAGCAATGTCATGCCATCATGTTAAAGAGCGGTACTGAAATCAACAAAGATGTTGGAGTCAATTCAACTGCTGAGGAAGTTCCAAAAGAAACAAAGCAACAAATGGAGGAAAAAGAAGCAAAGGAAAAGAACAGATCACTCCACCTCCACCTTTTCCTCAACGTCTTCAGAAGAACAAATTTGACAAGCAATTTTCCCGGTTCCTGGAAATATTCAAAAAGCTGCATATCAACATTCCATTTGCAGAAGCGTTGGAACAAATGCCCACCTATGCCAAATTCATGAAAGATATTCTTTCACGAAAACGGAGATTGGGGGATTACGAGACAGTAGCATTAACAGAAGAATGCAGTGCTATCATTCAGAGGAAACTTCCCCCAAAGTTGAAAGATCCTGGCAGTTTCACTGTTCCTTGCGTCATAGGAGAACATAACTTTGGTAAGGCTTTATGTGATTTAGGTGCTAGTGTTAACTTGATGCCTTTTTCTATTTTCAGGAAATTACAGATTGGAGAAACAATGCCAACTTCAGTCTCACTGCAACTTGCTGATAGAACGCTCGTATTTCCAAGAGGTGTAGTTGAGGATGTGCTGGTCAAGGTTGACAAATTCATTTTCCCAGCAGATTTTATTGTCCTTGATATGGAGGAAGACGCAGACGTGCCAATCATCCTTGGGAGACCATTCTTGGCTACAGGTCGAACCATTATTGATGTACAAAAAGGAGAACTAACCATGAGGGTACAGGACCAAGAAGTAACATTCAATGTTTTCAAGGCCATGAATTTCCCAGATGATGAAAAGAAGGAGGAATGTTTCAAACTCGATGTGATACACAGTACCATTCAGAACTCTGATGAAAGACAAAGTTCTACTGACAAACTTAAAACATGTCAATTGCCTGTGGAGCCTAAAGATAAAACATCTTTTGCACTGAAAGAGCCAATTCTTGCTCTACAAGCAACAGAAGAGAAAAAGTTCCACCAGCTCAACGAATTGGAGGAATTTCACAATCAGCCTTTTGAAGATGCCAAATTGTACAAAGAAAAAGGCAAGAAAAGACATGATGAGAAGTTAGTGCGCATACAACTGGAACCAGGGCAGAAGGTACTGTTAAACAAATCAAGGGTGAAATTCTTCCCATGGAAGCCAAAATCACGGTGGTCAGGTCCATTTGTGATCACCAAAGTTTTACCAAATAGAGCCGTTGAGATACATGATCCTGACGCTAACAAAACTTTCAAGGTTAAAAACAAGCGTGTCAAGCACTACTGGGGAGAATCATTTGAGCGACAAAAAGAAAGTGTTACACTTTCAGATCCAGCTTAACGTTCGAGAAGCCAAGTCTGGCTGACGACTTTAAACTTAGCGCTAGCAGGGAGGCAACCCATGCAATTTGTGTATATATTGTGATTTGGTGTGTTTTATTTTTGTGTGTTTAATTTTTGCAGGATTAGTCATTTCAAAATGGAAGATGCTCTCGCAAATCTTCGCAAGCAATTTCCTTCTCTCCCTCAAAAATCTCTGATGAAAGTTTACAAAGCTCGCTTGGAACGGATGAGGTTACTGACAATTCACGGTGTTCCTAATGATATTCGTTGGGTAATTGAAGCACGAGTCCGATTGGCAGGTGAGTCTTCTGACTCTTTTATTTCACACCTGCCTGGTTTTGGAAAAAGCACCTATGCAAAGAAACGTAGAGCTAAGCAAATTGGTGTTTGTTTCAAATGTGCACGATTTAATTGCAACACTCGTTGTCGTTCTTTAGGAATGGTGTCTGATAATCGCGAAGACAAAATTAAATTCATTAGGGATGGCTTGAGTAAGGAGTCTTTAGATGAAATATCTTTAACTCTTGAGACGCATCCCAGTGGATATGTTCACATAGCCATTCGCAAATTACATACACAATTCCAAAAGGAAAGACAACTGTTAAGTCTCGGGAATCTGACTCAAAAAGACCCTGTTTGCCAATTTATAAGAAAATTGGATGGGAAGCTTGTCCCTGACGCATAGACGTCAATCAAGCCGTTACTTTTCTTGTAAATATTATATCTTCTTTGTCTTTTCTAATAATTGTGATTTGTTTTGTGTGTTTTCTTTTATTTTCTCCGACAGGATCCAGACCTTTTTGACTATCACGATATTATTTCGCTACTAATCGTCCTTGGAAGATACTTGTGCTATTTTACTCACCCTTTTTCAGGTACTATAAATTCAGCCCGTCATTGCACTTTTGAAGGCATCCAGAGTTGAAAAAGAAATACAAAAAAAATGGAAGCCACTTCAAGAAGACGAGTTGAAAACATCTGTGTGTTTTGCGGTAGTAGTGTTGGTACTAAACCACAATACATAGAAGCAGCACAGGAATTGGGTCGAGTCTTAGCTGCAAGGAATATGCACTTATATATGGCGGAGGTAATCTTGGACTTATGGGGATCGTTTCAAAGGCGTACAGGAAGGAGGCAGTCACGTTTTGGGAATCATCCCAAAACCCTTGGCAGAGGCAAATCTTATTGATCATCAAACGGAGAGGAACTGATCGTGCCAGGTATGTCTGAACGACTGGTAGAAATGATTAACCGTTCTGATGCTTTTATTGCTTTGCCAGGTGGCTTGGGAACATTGGAGGAAATTTTTTATAGTACTATCTTGGGCGAACCTGAACATACACCAGAAACCCTTGGACTACTCAACGTTGATGGATTTTATGATTTTTCTTTGTGTGTTTCTTGATGATGCTCGGAGAAATGGGTTCGTGTCAAAACCTATGAAAGAACTCCTCTTCACTGCCAGAACTGCTCCAGATCTAATTGACCAACTCATAGCCTATGAACCACAAGTTGACCATATCATTTCAAAGATAAATTGGTCCGAGGACGATCGTGGTAAGAGACGTACGAATTAATCTGGATCTCTAACCTTTAATTTCCTGTAGATTTTCAGCTAACCAGGTACGACCTTCTAAACTCTTCTTTCTACTTTTAAGACATTGGGGACAATGTCTCATTTAGGTTTGGGGGAGGGAATTAGTTGATTAGTACCTTGTTTTTAGTTTGTGTGTTGTTTTTATTTTTAGTCCAAAATTTTTCGAAAAATACAAAAAAAATTGGAAAATTTTCAAAAATTACAAAAATATTTTGTGTTTTGTGTTTTTATTTGACTAAAAATGGTGAAATTGGTAAGAGATAGCCGAGTAAGGAGTTTCCACTCCTGAGACGTATCTCAAACCTATTTTGAAACAAGTTAATTTTTGTTTATTTCATTTTGAATTATTTAATTTGTGAATTCTCCATAAATTGACTAAAATGGATCTTCATATGTTCAGTTGACAAATATTATCAACATATATAGTAACATACAGACATGAGCTAAAATTGAAAAGTTTGTAATATTCAGTGCTCTAGTTTAATTGGAGGAAGCATCTCAAAAAGCAATGGAGTAAAAAAAAAAAAAAAAAAAAAAAAAAAAAAAAAAAAAAAAACGTCTGAGATCCGAGTTATTAAGTCTGTAAGGGTGTTTTTAACACCTAGTGCCCTAAAACCAACTGGTTTGGGAGTCATTGGCCCAAAGCTCGTTACATGGATCAAAGATACTGCAAAATATATATATCTGAAGTCTGAGTAATTAAGTTCGTAGGGGTCCTTAACACCTGGTGCCCTAAAGCCAACTGGTTTGGGAGTCACCGACCCAAAGCTCGCTACATAGACGGAAGGATTTGTATATAAATAAAAAGTCAAAATCAGAAAAAAAAAAAAAAAAAAATTAGAAAAATTATTCCATTGCTACCAAAAGGTGTTAAATCTGATAGAACTTTAGGACAAAAATATTACTCTCTTATCAACTGCACTTATGACTGTTGTGGGCAAAAATGAGTTGATTAATATTTGTTGGCTGTGTATATGAAGAATGGTAAAAATAATCGGAGAATTTACTTATTCAGTAATTTAGAATAAAACAAAACAACTAGTAACTTGGAGTAGAAGTTTCACCTGATTAGTCACTAACATCTTTATTCTCTTTTCGCTTGTCTTTTTGCTTTTGTGTGCATTAGTTTTACTACCTTTTTACTTTGTAAAATGTTTGTGGGTATCATTGCTGTAAACCCTCACGAGACTACAACTCGTCCACTAGGGACACCTAGGGGTTTAAAGGCTTGTTGCATATGCTAAATGCAACCGTGATCCCTACGAAAGTGGCTTAGTTTAATTTTAATTTTATTTTATTTGTTTGCTCGAGGACTAGCAAAATTTAGGTTTGGGGGTGTGATGAGCGGAAAATATATCAATATTTACCGCCCCTTTTACTTAATATTTTGTTTAGTTTCTCGGGTTTGATGAACGTTTTGATGTGTTTTAGTTTATTTTGCAGATAAAATAATATCGGGTCTTAATGAAATCATTTAGGACGAAATATGGATCAAATAAGGGCAATTATTGGACTTGATATATTAATTTTGAAGATTGGAAATTTGAAAGGGCGTTTTTGACGAAGTGCAGTTTTGGAAATTCCAGTTTTGCGCATCTGTCGTATTTGGGCATAACTTTTACTCAGATATCGGATTGAGCTGATTCAAGTTCCAGATTAAAGAAGACTCAAAGATCTACAACTTTGAAAGAGAAAATATTTTCTAATTCTGATGATTTCATGACCGAAATTGATGAACCATCCAGAAGTGTGTGGAGTGTAATTATTAAAAGTCATTATCAATCATTTTCAAAGCAAAATATTAATTAATTAATAATTAATAAAAATTATCAAATCAACACCAAACAAGATAAGCAATTAGTGGAGCAATTATGGATTTGGTGGAGTAATTAGTGGAGAAATTAATAATGGATTTGGTGGAGAATTTGATGGATGATTTGATGTTGGCAAAATTTTGCCTATAAATACCAAGCCATTTCATTTGTAAAATTCATACTTTCTTCCTTGAAATTCTTAATGAATAAATAAGAAGATTGTATCTAGTTTGTTTATTTTTAGTTTTCAGTAATTAATTTTCAGTTTCGCACTTTCTTTATTTACTTTTCAGTTTTTACTTTCCGCAATTTACTTTTACTCACAATACTTTTCTTTCTTTAATTTTTCAGTTTTTACTTTTCAGTAATGAGGAGGTAATTTCCCAAGCTAGGGTGAAAGGTAATTCTTTTACTGTTACTATTTAGATTAATCTCCCTTAAAAATAATATATTCACTATTTAAAATACTGATTAATAAAGGATACCGCTATATTGGTCGGTTGGCAATTCAATTTAATCTGGTTTAAACCTGACTAATCAAGGATACCGCCAGATTGGTCGGTTGGTAAATTTATTTTGGTACCGCCTTTATGGCTGGATTATGGACAAATATTACCGCCTATATGGCTGGTTGGACTTAATTTGACTTAATCAGGATACCGCCAGATTGGTCGGTTGGTAAAATAATATCACAAGTTTATATATTATTTTATGGGAGATATCTAAATTAGTAGTAGTAAAAGTAATTCCTTTTACCTTAGCATTTTATTTTATTGTAATTTACTTTTCAGCTTTTACTTTACCGCAATTACTTTCAAGCATTTTCATTTTATGTCTTTTACTTTTAAGTTTTTATTAGCCCTAGTTATGTGTGGTAACTAAATTAGTTATCTGGGGTTGTGATGAAATCCAATATCACCGTTTTATAAGGGTTAGATTATAGCTTGGGTAATATAAAGATTTATTTATTGTGTCTTAAACTTAATGCTTTTTCATTAACTGGCCATTAATAAAATTGATCTGGTAAATCTAAAATGAACTAGACATAGGGATTTTAGGTTTCAGCCTTAGACTCAATAGCCCACGATCTTCCTTGAGGATAGATAACCCTTTAATAGATTTCCTTACAGGATAGGAATATACCTGTTGGGCGGGGGTAGCCATAATTGGAACTTAAACTTAATGAATCCAGATAATTTGGTTGACATAGACATATGGTTCAATTGGGTTAAACTGGGTATTTGTGTCTGACCATCGACAGAGGCTTACACATAATTTAGTGTTCCAGGTTAATAAATCAATATATTACCCAACTTTAAGATAACCACTTCATCTTTAAAATGATATTGGAAGAAATCACAACCCTAGATAGTTTTTAATATTGAATTTTCTTAAAACCTATTTTCGACAATTTTATTTACTTGCTTTTAAATTTAGAATCGTCACCATTTCAAATCAATCAATCAACTTGTTAGATATTAGTAATCATTTGACCTCATAAAATTAATAGTTTAGATATTAAGTCCTCGTGGGATCGATATTTTTATACTACTTGAACGATACGTGCGCTTGCGTTATACGTGTGTGTTTACGCCGGTCAATAGTCTACCGCCACTACTATGAAGCGGTGTCCATTTGATGCATGTGGCCTGATTTCTCTAATCATGTCAATACCCAACGCTGAGAAAGGCCATGGTTCTGACAGTCCATGTAATTACGTAGGCGGTAGATGGTTCAAGTTACCGTGTGCCTGGAAATTGTGACAGTGCTTCACCAGCTTTGTACAGTCAGCTTCCACGGTCGACCAATAAAATACATGTCTCACTATCTTGCGAGACAAATTCAATCCATTCATGTGAGGTCCACATACTCCAGCGTGCACCTCTTCCATCACCTTCTGAGCCTCTTCTTTTCTTAAACATTTCAGCTGGACGCCGTTGGCTTGTCTCTTGTACAACTCTCCCTTCAAACTCACATACTGGGAAGCGAATTTCTCAATGGATATTATGTCTTTCTTGCCAGCTCCGTTGGGAATTCCCTACGCTCTAGATACTACAGAATGTCATAGTACCACGACATCCCATCGTCAACTGCTACTTCTAAGATTCTCTCTGTCTCATAACTGGGTCTGCAAGCTGTTGTCAGCACAATAGGTCTCATTAATAGTTTTTTTGGGTTTTCCGAAGTTACAGCTATGGTGGCTAGTGCATCCGCCATTATATTCTCTTCTCATGGCAAGTGCTGGAATTTACAATCGGGGATAGCTTGTGCCAACTTCCTGAGATGGAGTAGGTATGGTCTCAATCGGTCTTCCTTCAATTCCCATTCCCCTCGCATCTGTCGAACTACCAACATCCAGTCTCCATAAACTTCTACGCCCCTAGCTCCTATGGCTATTAATGCTTTAATTCCAAAGACACGTGCTTCATATTCGACCATGTTGTTGGTTACTCCGAGCTTCAACCTTTTGGCCATAGGTAGGGTTTCTCCTTCGGGGGTTACTATCATAATTCCTATTCCAGCTCATTTACAATTCGCCGCCCCGTCGAAATACATTTTCCACCCCTGAACCGTTATGGTTTGAACCTCCTCTTCTGGGAATTCGAACTTATAATGATCTTCTTCTATGGGTTGTAATGCCAAGAATTCCGCTACGGCTCACCCTTTGATTACCTTAGAGGTGATGTATTCTATATCAAACTCCGTCAGCAACACCAACATTATGCCCAACTTCCCCATTAGTGAAGGTACTGACTGAAAATACTATAGGGGATTCTCATTTGCTACCACTTGTATCTTATAGGATTGGAAGTAATGATGCATCTTTCGGGAAGCCCATATCACTGCCAAATATATCTTTTCCACCTTTTGATAGCGGGCTTCATACGGAATCATCTTCTTACTGAGGTAGTAGACTGCATGTTCCACCACTGTCTCATCACCCTGTACCATCATCGCCCCCAGCGCTTCGGGTTCTATGGCCAAATACAACACCAAGGGTTTGCCCGGCTTTGGAGGTTTCAAGATGGGCGGTTTAACCAAGTATTATTTGATTTTGTCAAAAGCTTATTGGCATTGCCTATTCCACTCCGCAGACTGGTCCTTCCTAAATAGCTTGAAGATACGCTAACATACTAATGTTAGCTTGGCAATTAATCGACTGATATACTGGATTTTCCCGAGAAAATCTCTAACTTCCTTTTCTGTCTTCCTTGCGGGCATCTCGGTAATTCCCTTGATCTTTTCAGGGTCCACTTCTATTCCTCCCATTCCTACCGTATGCCCTAACAACTTTTCGGATGTTACCCCGAACACACACTTCTTGGGGTTAAGTCAGAGGTTGTACTTATCGACCCTTTGAAGGAATTTCTCCAGCGCTTCTATATGTCTGGCCCTCGTCTCTGATTTAACCATCATCTCATCCACGTATACCTCAATCTCCTTATGCATCAAGTCATGGAATAATGTAGTGGCCATTCGTTGATAAGTGTCTCCCGCATTCTTAAGTCCAGACGGCATCACCTTGTGACAATATGTACCCCACTCAATGACGAAGGTAGTCTTATGCTTGTCTTCTTCGGCCATGAAGACTTGGTTATATCTTGAGAATCCATCCGCGAATGAGTACATAGAAGATAAAGCCGAGCTATCAACCAATACGTCTATATGGGGTAGGGGAAAATCATCATTTGGGCAAGCTTTGTTGAGGTCCCTATAATCTACGCACATTCTGACCTTTCCATTATTCTTGATATCTTGTGGCTTTCACAAAGTATTCCATCAGCTTCATCCTTTTTTTCTTGGTCTTCAGCTCATTCGCATCAGATTCATACCCTAATCCTCTCTTAGTAATCGGTCCCTTGAAATCTGGCAGTGCTCTTATTCCCTGGCCTCTACCACTCAAACATGTGCCCGACTCATATTTTATTCTTTCCATGATTCTAGCCACTTTATGGTCCACCCATTCTTCAAAGTTTGTCACCACTTGGAACCTTGTGAAAGGTTGTATGTCTAAAGCAGCCACAACATTGTCTACTTCAGGCCTGATGGTGACGAATTCCTCTCCATGCGGGAACTTAATAACCTGGTGCAAAGTGGATGGCACGCCCCCAAGTCTATAAAATCATGGCCTCCCAAAATAATAGAGCAAATGTAGCTGGGATATCAAGCACTGTGAACTCCGCCTCGTCTTCTATCGGGCCCACTTTGACTACTGTGATGAAAGTACCTTCGACTCCTCGTTTGCTATCGTCATATGCTTTGATAGTCATATTGGAGGGGCTTAAATCTGTTGTCCGCATACCCAACCTTGACAGAATCTTTAAAGGACACACATTGATAGATGAGCCATCATCCACCATCACACAAGATGTCTTATTGCCTCTTACTTCCGCTTTTATGAATAACGGCTTGTTGTGATTCCTCCTATCCATCGGGAGCTCTTCTTCAGAGAATGTTATCATCTGCCTACCCTCTTTCTGTATCAACCCTATGAACATTTTCGGGTTTGCATCTTCAGGTACCATTATCTTGCTTAGAGCTTCTACCATGGCACACATGTGCTCTTAAGAGGCGCATAATAACTCTCATATGCTCACTTGTGCCCGTGTCTTCTTCAATTGACGCAACAGATTATCCTCCTCGGTGTTATTCGTATTCTATGTCACCTATTGGCCTTCTTTTAGCACTTTTTTGCCTTTCTCTGTTACATCACTGTAAAAATGTCCACTGTGAGTCATCATATTCACCTCATATTCATCACTGCTCGAGAAGTTTTCCATGAAACATCTCCCCTACTTTATTTCATCTTCACTGTTGCTATCCAATATCCACATGCAAGAAGCTTGGTGGTTGAGAGTTTGGAGGACAAAACTTTGGGGTAGGCCAGAGTTGATCATGTAGGTGGGTGGTGGAACGGAGTGGTAGTTGGGTAGAGGGTTTCTGTGTGTGTTGGATTGTTCCTTTTCAGGGTCGGATATCTTATTGGTATAAATGAGGTCTTCGATCTCATGCCTAAGGCGGGTGCAATTTTCAGTTTCATGGCCTTTTTTTCTGATCGAGGTGGCGTGGCACATGGTTTGGAAGTGGTTTAGGTTCTAAGGGTTTTAGGAGTTCTTGCCTCTTCATCTTTTCAAACACCTTTGACAAATGTCTACTAAAATTGGAGAATCACTTGTTTCTGATGTCGGCGACCTCAGCAGGAGCGAGCTTGTTCCCTAAAGGCCCCCCAATCTTTCTATTCTGGCCGTAAAACTTTATGTTCTCGGCTTCCTCTTCTTCGATATCCATGACAGTTTCTCTTAACTATCGAAAGTCACTAATCATAGAGGTCATCCTCCTCAGCTTGTTATAAATAGAGGGCTTGGTAACCTTAATGATCATCTTAATCTGGTCATTCTCCCAAGGTCGTGTCTGCATCTTCAAGGGTTGGCTTCTCCATCAATCCACATCATCTTTGAAGGTCTCTTCTAGCTTCTGTTTGGTGTTTTCTAGGTCACGAAGTGAGAAGTCTATCTCTATGTCCATGTCATATTGGTTCAGAAAGGCCTCCGCTAATGCCCTACAGTCATCTCTGACCTTTCTCTCCAGGCCATGATACCATACTACGGGCGCCCCTTCTAGTGACATCCCAAACATCTTCTGCACCTGGCGCTTCGTCAAACCCACTGAACTCATCACTGAAACATATTATCGGAGATGGACCATAGGATCTCCGTTTCCGTTGAACTTGGCCATGTCAAGCATCTTAAACTGGGGAGGCAGCTGTTCTTCAAAAGTCATCGCATTATAGTCTAATAGATCTTCATGTTTTCCCTTCATCTTGCGGGTAATTGACTCTACTTGTTCTCTGAGTTTCTGTAACTCTGTCTGAGGCCCGGCTATCCTTCCCACTGCATACTCAGCCATGTCATCATCAAAAACAAAGATTTCTTTGCTCACCCTATTCGGGGGCTCCTCACGCCTTCCATCTTTATTATTTTTTGTTCCCACTGTACGGGGTACTGTCAGATTGGCCACAGCATTGGTAAAAGCTTGTAGTTGCTCAGTAATTTTGGTGATGTTGGACTCCAATTGATCCATGTGGGTACCTTCGATGCCTGACGCATCCATGCTTGTTAACCTCTTCTTGACAAGTCTTTCTTCTTCTCTAAGCCAATAGATATCTATGATGGCTTTTAAGACAAGGGGTCAGCATGATGCGTGTATGCATGCGATGCATGAGATGCATGTGGTTTTCAAAAAGCATATAACCCTCCGACCTTATTCCTCCCACACTCGTGGTAAGTCCATTTCTACCTTAAGTATGACTCATTTTATGCACCAATGTGGGGTGCACAAAGATCGTTCTCTCCTATGCTACAGGGGTGAACCTTGGCTACCTTAGGCCCTCTTCATTAGTAAAAGACAAAGACCGCCCATTTACAAGATTTACTAAGCCTATTATGGGGATTGTGTCATTGTCTAGAAATGATAAATTGGGCCCTCGGTAATCACGGTTGTGGCGGAGACGGATATGGAGATATCCAAAAGTATATAAATATGCCATAACAAGGCGTACCCTTCCTAGATGAAAGCCAGTGTGGATATCGGACTCATGCATCTGGCATATTCGGATCATTTTTGGACTTTCTAAGCCCATAAAGGTTTTCATTAAAGTTGGCCCGTAATCATTTTAAAGCGTTCAATCAAATTATCGCGAGGTGTAAACTTGTCCCAGTTGAAAAGGCCCAATATGTTTACACTTTAGCGATAAAGTGGCTAAATAACTTCAAATGATAGGGGGCCCAAACATAAGGTGGCCCATCGTCACTTTGAAAACTTTTGGCTCAATCATCATAAGATACAAACTTGTCCCAGTTTAAGTGGCCCAACAAGTTCGTAACCTATGACGAGAAGCCCAAATGGATCCAAATGATAATGAACCCAAACACAATCATGGGGGTAGCTTATATAGGACACATAACTATGGTTCTTATGTGGGCTTACAAGGGTATGGATAAGGCTCTCATCGGTGAATGGTTGCACACAACTAGGTCTCCCCACTCAAGGGATCGAGCGACCAAGTGAACACACTTTTTTATACCCTAGGGCATGTGCCAATGAGTGATGGTTATCATCACATAACGATCCGCCGCCTTGAGTGAAAGCCACTTCATGATACATGACGCCATCGGGGGTACGAAGGGTATGCAAAATATATGAGACTTGGTTAACCAAAGCCAAAGCCACAGACACTACAAGGCATTGTTTCGGGGCCGATTCTCTATCCCCAGTGGAGTCACCATCTGTAGGAACGAAGCGGGGTTTACCGTTATGCCTATAATGTTTGGCCACCCCATCACTGTTGTGCTCGCAGCCCGTAGAGAGTACGGATTAGCCCGCAGGGGACTATACCAGAGAATAAAGGAGTCGCCACCCAGCGTGAACTGGGAAAGATTTAAGGTCGCACTCACCCCTCGCAAGGGAAGATCTCAAACCATTGGGTTCGGAATGGTCTCTTACTTATGTCAGTATAATGTACGGGTTCACACAATGGTATAGTCAAGTCTTAAAGCAATTCATGCATAAAAGAGAATAAAAATGTAATAACATACCCAACCAAAATAATAATCACAATAACGTAGTTCCAAAAGCATATTAAATTAAGAAATACGAGGTGCGATAATGAAAATTATAATGAACAATTCAAAAGCAAATGATTCATTAAGATAAATTGCAAACAAAAAGAGGGTCAATTACGCATATATGAGTATTTTGCGAGTGGCACATGGAGTTGTATCCCATGTACAAACCACACTACCGTCCATTCAGATTTGACTACGAAATTTATGTATGGGTTTCCATCCGATATACCGCAAGGGATAATGACACACATAATCATCAATGCAACGTGAACGAACATAAAAAATAGAAACGAGATAATATAACAATGCATATACGTATAATCATCAACATGACCAAACATAAACAAATAAAAGCGGAATAATAAAATAACAATAAAAGTGAATAAATAGATCAAAATAAACAACGAAATGCCAAAGAAGAAATGTGGCCAGAGATTTTGCAAATTTTTTGATGTAGGGCTTCTTATACCCGGCTGGACATATTTCACATCCAGTCAGACATGCAGCGTCCGGAACTATGAAAATAAATATGGTAAGGGTGCCCTCAGGTCTTACATTTTAAGTTGTTTTCTCGGAAGTGCGTTAGGCCGTCACCGGAAGGATCGAAGTTTGGTTTCAAGGTTTTGTTCGGTGTTTCTGGTTGCTGGTTTGTTGTTTCTGGCTGTTGGTTTCTGTTTATGGTTGCTGGTTCACTGTTTCTACTCACTGTTTCGCTGTTTCTACTAATTGGTTTACTGTTTCTGCTCGCTATTTCGCTGTTTTTGCTCACTGGTTCGCTGTTTCTTTTTTTCCTTCTTTTTTTCTCTTGATCTTCTCGGGTTTTTTTCGGTGATTCTTCTTTTTTTTAGCGTTTTGCCTCCCTTTTTTCCTCTATGCGGTCTTTTCCTCCCATTTTTTCTCTCTGTTTCGGTTGTTGTTTTTGTTTTCACAGAAGAAGAAAAGACCTCCATTGGCCGGTCCTCATCCCTTTCTTTTATAGTTGCTGCCTCCTAGGGTTTTTCTCTTTATTTTCTTTCAAGTTGCCGCCACTCTCTCTCTCCTCCCTTTTGTGTCAAAATTTTCTTTTCCATATAAGGTGCTTAAGATTACTACAAGGGAAACCCAAATCACTTATATTATGAAGTGAGAATTCTTTCTAGTTTGGGCCTAGGATCTTGCATATTTGGCAAGAAGGGAATTTCAAATCTTTGTTAAGTTTGGCAAGAAGGGAATTTCAAATCTTTGTTAAGTTTGGCAAGTGATTTGATGAGGGGATATTCGTGCATGAGGTCATGGGCCACATGGATGGGCTACATGGGAGGTCTGAAATGCATGGGCTGTATGGGCTGATTGCGTGGGAAGATGCCTGTCCGAGGCTAAGCTTTGAAGCAGAAGCTGACTGAGTGAACCCGAGGCTGGCTAGTAAGTCTGAATCCAATGAGTGGCTAATTTTTGGGGTTTTCCTTCCTTCCGTCATTCATTTTTTTCCGCAACTTCCGCAACGTTTCAGGTAGTGCCTCCATACGAGACTCATCATCTGGCTTATGTAAAAATGTAGTGTCTACAATATGTTCTCGAAAACTTCATTAGTCGTTCTTATCACTTATCATATCTGAACTTCGGGTGGCATATTTTAATGGTTATAGAAGGATTTTGCTATAATAAGGATTCTAGTTTCAGATTATTGGAGGGATATTCAAATAATTCTTGAAAAGTTTACTAACCTTTTTTTAAGGCTTGGGACGTTCTCTATGATCGGATACTGGAGAGGAAGTATCTCACATACAAGTACCTTGGGCATACTACGTATACAAGACCCCAACACTCTACCCATTGTAGTCACTGAATCCCTATAACATGCTCCAATACCAACTTTGTAACGTCACATGCCCAGAGATGCTACCGACATGCGACAGTGTAACACCCCGGTCAGACCGGTCATACCCGGAACAGTAAATCATCATGTATAATATCTTAGAATTCATAAAATGATATTTAAATAGGTTTCACACCTTATAAATCTCGTCAGGAGGTCCCAAACAATTTTTTAGTCTCAGCACTTTTACTATTCATCTAAGTGAACAGGCAGCCCTTTCATATTTCCGCCCTACCTTTTCATAAAATCTCTGATTTTTTTCGAATTTTATATTGTTGGAAAGCACAGACCAAGACCTACAACTTATGTGTTGGACATTTTCCCAAATTCGAAACAGAATATAGCCAAAATCAATATTTATGTGGCTGCTACAGTGAAAAACGTGACTGCCTTAAGATTTTGACACTTGGCATAATTTTAGCCAATGTTTCTAAAAACAATCCACCCTTACTACATAAACCTATCACTATTCACTCCATCCTTCACCAAAAATGTGAAGAGCAAAAAAATATAGGAGCTCCTCACGCCATTTTCTTCTCCCTCTTGTCTTCATTTTTTTCAAGCCATTTTTATCAATTCAAGCAGATTTCCAAGCTTGGTTCAATAGTCACCTCGCAGGATTCTATGGTAGTATACATGCATGCTGGCGAAGGAGCCTCAGTCTGTGAGTGGATGTTGTCTTTTCCTTTTACTTCTTAATGGCTTACATTATGTTGATTATATCTCTAAATTTGTGTGATCAGCTTATTGCACTTAGTTTATAATTTCTCTTATGCCTACAACTATGTTAATTCAGCTTAAGTTATTTGATATCGTTCATGCCTTTAGTTTAGAACCTCAATTTTTGTATTTGCTCTATGTATTCAGGTTATGTAACCGTACCAGTTTTCAGTTCATGTGTCAGTTTATATATCACACCTTATATATTCAGAGTTTTTAAGTTCAGCTATGCCATGTCTTTCACATATATGTCCCATGTTGCAATATGAATTAGTTTTAGTTCTTCATAATTCACAGTTCATTTAAAAACTAGTATTTCAAGAATTCAGCATCTCTGCAAGTTATGTTCTCAAATTAGACCTGTCAGTCTCAAGTTTTCAAAATTATGACATATGATTTACATTTTGATTTTTGAATTGATAGATACCGCATACATGTACTTATGTAGTTTCTGGACTAGGGGGACGGTGCTACATGACGCCCCTATATCATATGTTCAGGGCCAAAATGATAGCATTGATTAACGCTCTTGACTATAGTTCAGTGACTTGGAGGATGATGATACGTAATGCCCCAAGGCACTAGCTTAAGCGTATGGGAGGATGGCGATACGTGACGCCTACATGCGACAGATTTTCTATTGGATACAACACACATGTACGTATGTAGTTTCAGGACTGGGGGACGGTGCTACATGACTCTCTTTGATCCTTATTTTAGGGCCAGAATGATAGCACTAATTAGCACTCCCGACTCTAGTTCAGTGACTTGGGGGACATCGATATGTAACACCCCAAGGCACTAGTTTAGGCATGTGGGGGGATGACGATACAAAATGCCTCTATGCGTCAGGTTTTCTTCGGATTCTCGAGTTACTTAAGATTTCATATTTTCACACCATGATTTCCACAAAGATTTTGAGAATGAACCTAGTTTATGTTTTACGAGTTTAGAAGCAGTTTTTACCGAACTGTTGATTTTAATACAGATTTTCATATATGAATTTCATGCTTTCATAATTAATTTCATTCTTAAGGGTAATACATCCACGTCATGAGAAATTATACCTTCATCCATGCATGTCATGCTTCTCGATAGTCATGTCTAGCTCCTATAGAATGTTGATTCGGGTCATTCAAATTCGGGTCAGCATATAGAATTTTTGCTATTGATTGTTTTAGGTTCGTAGGTTGTGGTTCATGTAGTCAATCATAGATTTCATGATCCATTTACATATTGGATTATAACCAAGCCACCACGGGTTTGAGATGACTTTTGCCACGGGTATGGGTGGTTTGGTTTTCATGATCACGGTCCACATGCAGTTTTTCAGTTCATGCAGCCAACATATTCGCTCATACATTTATAGTTCAGATAGTTAAATGTAACTTATGCATTCAGTTAGATATTCCAGTTAGATCATGCATTCCAGGCTAGATAATCAGATTCGTCCATGCATCTCTAGTTCCGTTTTTAGGTCCATCCATTCCCAGTTCCGGTAGTAGACATGCATTCCAGTTCAAGTAGTTAGGCACAATTTATGCATATCCAGCTTAGAAATTCAAGACATACACAAGTTTATGTTAGATATTCAAGTTAACTCTTACACCCTCAGTTAGATAATCAAGATTAACGCATGTATATTAGTTAGTATTCAGATTCAGCGAAATTATTTACAAATCAGAGAGGCATATGTGGTTTATGCTTTTCATGTTTAGTTCATGCATTTTAGTTTAGCGTTCAATTTTAGCTCAATCATATTCAGTTTAAGTATTCAATTTCTAGTCATGTAGGTTTAGTTTAATTTACAGATTCAGCACATGCACTTTCAGTTTAGGTAATTCTCGAAGAAGTCAGTTAGAATTAAGTAATATTCAGTAGGCAGCCTTCCGTTCAGGTAGATCCAGTATAGGTCATGTAGATTTTAGAATCATGTTTTGTTTATATAGTTTAAGGTCAGATCATGTAGCTTCAGCCCACGTTAGCAGATTAGGATGTCAATAGTTAGTTCTCAGTTCAGACAACTCAGTATAGTTCATGCAGATTCAAATCAGCATACAACATTGACGCCATGATAGAAAGTATATTATTTAGTTTATGACAGCTCCAGGTCAAGTTCAAAATAGCATCTTAGAATAGTAAAGTAAGGTTCAGTCATGTACCAAGTCATAGTTAGATCAAGTTCTAGATCTTTATGTCTTGTATTTAGATTTCAATTCTACTTTTTAGTTTACTCATGACTTATGTCTTATGTTTTATATTTATATTTTCTATTCCATTATTCACTCACTAGGTCTTTCAAAAAACCTGACCCACCCCACTCTCAGTATTTTGAAGATTCAAGGTACATGCATGTGGATGGTGAGATTTGGAGGAGACGAGGCTTAACGGCAGTCATTGCACGCCAATGTCGTCTAAGTCAGGCCCGATAGTCATTTATTTTATAGTTATTCATGTATTATATAGGATACATATATGAGTCATGTATGTATAATTTATGCACACATATTATATTTATAATAAGTATATATAGTTATAATCATATATGGTATTGTAGTTATGTTTAATAAATTTATAGTTACCATGATTACATTTGCATTACAACTATGCGTATAGTCAGTCAGTCAATCACCTAGATCTCAGTCCAGCACCAAACAAACCTAAAATGAACATCATAAATCGAAATGGACCTCAGGTCCACACCAACACATCAAAATCACACCTAAGGGCTCTGTCCTCATATCATGTATCAACAGTCAAAGGCTTTGTGCCCACAACATCATAAGCAATCAAAACTTTACCTTATTAAAACAAATCACGTGCTCAACATGAAAACAACAGAACATCAATCATAAATCCCAGGCCTCTAAACCCTTTCTAGGACACTTGCGAGGGTGACTGCCGCTTGGGTGATCTTCTACTAAAGCATGACTTCCAAAGCTGATGTGGTTGACAAATCTAGAAGCCAACCTGCAAAACTAGAAAACTGGTTTGGTGTGAGTTTTAAAACTCAGTAAGTAACCATACTAGCTCTACAAATAAATATACAAGTCATTTACATTATAAGTTTTTCAGAATTTACAAGTTATTATGAGTCTTAGAATTATCAGCTTCCTATTATCCTTTATATTTTACGTATATCAAATTTTCATATTTACATATTGTCAGTATAATAACTAGATATTCAAAGCACACGAAACATATATTCGAAACCAAAAAATATGTCACATAACATTAAAACCATTTCAATGTTAAACATGAAGTCACACATTAATACCGATCACAGTTGAATATCTTTGAAATATCATCAAATCGGTAAATTTAACAAACTTTCTTCTGTTTAGTTATAAGCTATCTTTAATAACAAAACCTCTCTCTTCAATATCAAAACAATCTTTCCCTAACCTTCTTTAATCTATGATAACCTTACAATAGCTTAATACTTGGGTTTCGTATACATTCACACATACCGTATCACATTTCGTATATATAAATGCAAATACAATATCGTAATTTTTATACATATACACACATACCATTATAATTTAGCAAACACGTTTTATAATCTCTGATATTCACATCGATTTCAAATAAACCATTCATCTCACATAAACATACATAATCTATACATATCATGAGTTCCATCATACATACACACACACTCAGGAATCTTGAAAGTCATCACACAACCAACTAAGAATCACACATAACAATCGATACATCAAAGATCACACCATCCAACAATACATACATTTGGCTGGTTTACACACACAATGCTCGTACGAGACTCATTACCTATTTTAGAATAGGTATGAGATAAATTCCGTCCGAATGGATTCCTAACCAACTTGACTACTATACCATGAAATCATCAACCAATTAACCTACATTCATTCATACATATCACGACACACCAAACTCATCACACAACTTTTCATACATAATCACATCCAAAACAAACACCCTAAAACTTCATTCAACACTCACGTACATACACATGTTCCAAACATATGAATATACGTATTACTTTAATTTCACGTATCATAGCCTTTACCAATCTTCATGTCTTAACATCATATGTAAATACAAATACATGTTCAAATACTTATACCTTTCCATATCCATTTATATACATGTGTTTATATCGATACAGGTTCATACCAATACATATATCCATAAATATATATGTCATTACGAGTCCATGTAGTTATATGCATCAATACATACATGTAGCCATTAAACTCATCAATCTTTTCAAAATACATGTCTTAGCATTATCCTTGAAATTCCACTTCAAGACACATCAATACATACATTACATACATACATACATCATCATCAATAAACTACTTACTTCATATCATAACAATAACGAAAAATCCTTACCTGTGAAGGTCGACTACCTAACTGTACATAATCACGAACTTTTTTCTCGATAATACCTCTTATATATAATCTCGTCTTAACCTAAACACTTCAATCATATATATATATAAAATCATTAATCAACATTCAAGCACTCATCGCATGAGTTACTTACTTGGCTTCGCAAGCACTCTGGGTCCTAGTCACATGTGCTAAAACAAATGGCGAAACGCCGTTAGAATCATGACTTACGGAGTTCTCAACTAAACTACGATAAAATCCATGCTTTACAGGAACAACCAAATCAAGTCCGTCTTTAATACTTTCAGTTTCAATGGTATTAAATCATCATTACAAATTAATACAGGCCACTAGTTAACATGAACTGTCGGTTTAAGTATTTTTGAAAAATATTCCGAAAAAGTTTCCATGAACGCTACAGAAGGGTTCCGAACCCTCCGAACCAATCCGGATTTATCCAAATATATTCATAATATCATATATAACTCATAACTATCTATAAAATCAAAACACATCATTACATGCAAAAAAACCACTTTTACCGAAACTTATATATTTTATCGGATCGATCAAACCCATTTCGTTTTCACTTGGATTCTACCGAATGCACATATTCAATATACTAATACTTAATCAATTCCATTTATATCATTACGCTACACTACGAAGCTACTGGATACATCCGAACATTTAACAACAAAATTGAAATTTGTGGATTTTTACTTAGAGGTCTTACGGAGATTTCGAGGCCTTATAGAGACTCCAAACGATTCAACGAACGTGCTGGGATCGGAAAACCCAAACTCTCACCTATCTCCTCTCATTTACGCAATTTCTGGTGTCCTAGGGGCTGCCGCCGGCCACTATAAGATTGAGAGGTGGCTGGCGCACCCCTCTGGCTGCTCGCGCCGGCTAACCAACGTAATCACACGCGTATAACGCAAGGGCACGTATCATTCAAGTAGTATAAAAAAGTATCGATCCCACGAGGACTTAATTCCTAATCTATTAATTTAATGAGGTCAAATGATTACTAGTATTTAACAGGTTGATTGATTGATTTGAAATGGTGATGATTTTAAATTTAAAAACAAGTAAATAAAATTACACGAAAGTAGGTTTAAGAAAATTCAATATTAGGAAACTATATATGGTTGTCAATCTTTCTAATATCTTTTAAAAGATGAACGGGTTCTTTCATGCTTATGTAATAAATCGGTTTACTAACCTGGAACACGAAATTATGCGAAAGCCTTTGTCGATGGTCAGACGTAAATACCCAGTATAACCAAATTGAACCATATGTCTATGTCAATCAAATTTCCTGGATTCATTAAGATTAAGTTCCAATTATGGCTACCCCCGCCCGACAGGTATATGTCTATTCTGTAAGAAAATCTATTAAAGGGTTATCTATCCTCAAGGAAGATCGTGGGCTATTAAGTCTAAGGCTGAAACCTAAAATTCCTTTGTCAAGTTTATTATAGATTTACCAGATCAATCTTATTAGTGGCCAATTAACAAGACGCATTAAGCTTAAGACTTAATAAGTAAACCTTTAAATTACCCAAACTAAAAAATAACCCCTTATAAACCGGTGATATTAGAATTCATCACAACCCTAGATAACTAACTTAGTTATGACACATAACTAGGGCGAGTAAAAACTTAAAAATAAAAGACATAAATTACAATGCTGAAAAATGAATACGGTAAATTAAATACTGAAAAGTAAAATTACAATAAAATAAAATTCTAAGGTAAAAAGATCTACTTTTACTATTTACCATTTAGATATCTACCTTAATATAATATATTAACTTGTTATAATTTTGCCAACCAGCTATATAGGCGGTAACCTGATTAAGTCAAATTAAATCCGACCAGCCATATAGGCGGTTTCAAAATTTGTCCATAAATCCGCCATATAGGCGGTAAGAAAATTTAATTACCAACTGACCAATCTGGCGGTATCCTTGCTTACTCAGGTTTAAACTAGTTAAAATAAATTACCAACCGACCAATATGGCGGTATCCTTATTAAGTCAAATTTTAAATAGTGAATATATTATAATTAAGGGAGATTAATCTAAATAGCAATAGTAAAAGAATTATCTTTCACCCTAGCAGGGGTAAGTTACCTCCTCATGGTTGAATAGTAAAAACTGTAAAAGTAAAAAAGTAAATTTCTATTACTATTACAAAACGTAATTAAAATTAATTACAAAACTGAAATTAAAATAAACAAGATAGAAAACTCCCTATTTACATCAGAGAATTCAGAGAGGAAGGTACATCTGAAACTGAAACTTCGAGCTCTATTTATAGGCGTCAATAAGCCTCGCGCGTCGCGACGCGCAAGTTTCTTCTTACGTCGCGACGCGCGGACGTGTCAACACGTGATTGGTCCATTTCTGATTCTTATCTGCCACGTGGCAATTCAGATAAATGAGCTGACGTGGCGATGATGTGGCACTGACGTGGCGACCCGTGGTGAAAGTGATTGTCGGCACCGTAGGATTGTGACATGTAGCACGCTGTGATTGGTTGATGATGACATGGCGGTGATGTGGCACGTTAAATGGTCAACTAGTGATGTGGATGATGACGTGTCTGACAAGGGGAGTGACACGTGGCGACACGTGGCGATGGCGATTGTCGGCAATGTTGGATGATGACACGTGGCACGGCGCACGTTAGCAGATCGGCTGTGATGGTGACACGTGGCACGACGCACTTTAGCAAAGTCAAACTTCTCTGATTCTGACATATGGACCCGGCGCACGTTAGCATGGATCGGCTCACGTTAGGCTTCGCGACGCACCAAATTACCAAAATGCCCTTTTGTGTTATTTTTCACTGTTTTGGCCCCAAATCACCTCTAAAATGTCCTGAAACTTTATTTATCTACAAAATAACACAAAACACATCAAAAAATATTCAAAAAACTCAAGAAACTATACAAAATATTTTGTTAAATGAGTGGGAAATAGTGATATAATTACCACTCATCACACCCCCAAACCTAACATTTTGCTAGTCCTCGAGCAAAACCGAAAATAATATAATATAACATCTTTAAAATAAAATTTAACTAAGCCACTTTCGTAGGGATCACGGTTGCATTTAGCATATGCAACAAGACTTTAAACCCATAGGTGTCCCTAGTGGACGAGTTGGGTGTCGTGATGGTTTACAGCAATGATACCCACAAACATTTTACAAAAGTAAAAAGTAGTAAAACTAATGCACACAAAAGCAAAAAGACAAGAGAAAATAGAATAAAAAATGTTAGTGACTAATCAAGTGAAAGTAAATTACCGAATAAGTAAATTCTCCGATTATATTTACCATTCTCCATATATATAGCTAACAAAATATTAATCAACTCATTTTTTCCCACAACAGTCACAAGTGCAGTTGATAAGAGAGTATATTTTTGTCCTAAAGTTTTATCAGAATTCACACCTTTTTGCAGCAGTGGAATAATTTTTCTCACTTTTCTGAATTTTTTCTTTGATTTTTTTTTTTATACAATATCTTCCATCTATGTAGCGAGTGTTGGGTCGGTGGCTCCCAAACCAGTTGGCTTTAGGGCACCAGGTGTTAAGACACCCCTACTGACTTAATTACTCAGACTTCAGTTATATATATATTTTTGCAACATCCTTGATCCATGTAGCGAGCTTTGAGCCAGTGACTCCCAAACTAGTTGGTTTTAGGGCACTAAGTGTTAAAACACCCCTATGGACTTAATAACTCGGATCTCAGATTTTTTTTTTACTCCATTGCTTTTTAAGATGCTTCCTCCAATTAAACTAGAGCACTGAATATTACAAACTTTTCAATTACAGCTTATGTCCGTATGTTACCATGCATGTTGATAATATCTGCCAACTGAGCATATGAAGATCCATTTTAGTCAATTTTATGGAGAATTTACAAATTAAATAATTCAAAAGGAAATAAACAAAAATTAACTTATTCCGAAATAGGTTTGAGATACGTCTCAGGAATGGGGACTCCTTACACAACTATCTCTCACCAATTTCACCTTTGTAGTCAAAATAAAAACAAAAACGCAAAATATTTTTGTAAGTTTTTGAAAATGTTTCAAATTTTTTGTAGTTTTTGAAAAAAATTTGGACTAAAAATAAAAACAACACACAACTAAAAACAAGATACTGATCAACTAATTTCTTCCCCCAAACCTAAATGAGAAATTATCCCAAATGCCTTAAACATTAGAAGAAGAGCTTAAAAGATAGTACCTGGTTAACTGAAATTCTACACGAAAAGTCAAAGGTTATGATCTAGATTAATCCGACGCCTCTTACCACGATCGTTCTCAGACCAATTTATCTTTAAAAGGATAGGGTCAATTTTTGGTTCATAGGATAAGATTTGGTCAATTAGATCCAGAGTAGTTCTGGCAGTGAAGAGGAGTTCTTTTAAAGGTTTTGACACGAACCCATTTCTCCGGGTATCATCAAGAAACACACAAAGAAAATCATAAAATCCTTCAACGTTGTACAGTCCAAGCGGTTTCTGGTGTATGTTCAGGTTCGCCCAAGATAACACTGTAAAAATTTCTTCCAATGTACCCAAGCCACCAAGCAAAGCAATAAAAGCATCAGCACGGTTAATCATTTCTATCAGTCGTTCAGACATACTTGGCATGATTAGTTCTTCTCCGTTTGTTGGTCCAATAAGATTTGCTTCTGGCAAAGGTTTTGGGATGATTCCCAAAATGTGACAGCCTTCCTCCTATACAGCTTTTGAAACGATCCTAATAATTCCAAGGTTGCCTCCGCCATATACTAAGTGCATATTCCTTGCAGCTAAGACTCGACCCAATTCCTATGGTGCTTCTACGTATTGTGGCTTAACACCAACACTAGTATCGCAAAACACACGGATGTTTTCAACTCGTCTTCTTGAAGTGGCTTCCATGTTTTACTCTGGATGTCTTCAAAAGTGCAATGATGAGTTGAATTTATAACTCCTGAAAAGGGTGAGTAAAATAATAGCACTAGTACCTGCCAAATGACAATTATTAGTTAACAGTAAAATAAATCGTGATAGTAAAAAAGATCTGTATCCTGTCGGAGGAAATAAGAGAAAACCACAAAACAAATCACAATTATTACGAAAAGACAAAAAAGATATAATATGTACAAGAAATGTAGAGGCTTGATTGACGTCTATACGTCAGGGACAAGCTTCCCATCCAATTTTCTTATAAATTGGCAAACAGGGTCTTTTTGAGTCAGATTCCCGAGACTTAACTATTCTCTTTCTTTTTAGAATTGTTTATGTAATTTGTGAATGGCTATATGAACATATCCACTGGGATGCGTCTCAAGAGTTGAAGATATATCATCTACAGACTCCTTACTCAAGCCATCGCTAATGAATTTAATTTTGTCTTCGCGATTATCAAACACCATTCCTAAATAACGACAACGAGTATTGCAATTCCAACGTGCACATTTGTAACAAACACCCATTTGCTTAGCTCTACATTTCTTTGTATAGGTGCTTTTTCCAAATCCAGGCAGATGTGAAATAAAAGAGTCCGAAGACTCACCTGCCAATCGGACCCGTGCTTCAATTACCCAACGAATGTCATTAGGAATACCTTTGATCATTAGTATTCGCATCTGTTCTAAGCGAGCTTTGTAGACTTTCATCAGAGAATTTTTAGGGAGAGAAGGAAATTGCTTGTGAAGATTTGCGAGAACTTCTTCCATCCTGAAATGAATTAACCTGCGAAAACTAAACACACAAAATGAAATCACACCAAATCACAATATATATACAAATTGCATTGGTTGCCTCCCTGCGAGCGTTAAGTTTAACATCGTCAGCTAGACGTGACTTCTCGAACGTTAGGCTGGATCTGAAAGTGTGACACTTTATTTTTGTCGCTCAAATGATTCACCCCAGTAGTGCTTAACATGCTTGTTTTTAACCTTGAATGTTTTGTTGGAGTTGGGATCATGTATCTCAACGGCTCTGTCTGGTAAAACCTTGGTGATCACAAATGGACCTGACCACCGTGATTTCGGCTTCCATGGGAAGAATTTCACCCTTGATTTGTTTAACAATACCTTTTGTCCTGGTTCTAGTTGTATGCGCACTAACTTCTCATCATGGCCTTTTCTTTGTACAATTTGGCATTCTCAAAAGGCTGTATGTGAAATTCTTCCAATTTGTTGAGCTGGTGGAATTATTTCTCTTCTGTTGCTTGTAGTGTAAGAATATGCGTCTTTAATGCTCAAGACACTTTATCTTTAGGCTCCACAGGCAGTTGACATGCTTTAAGTTTGTCAGTAGAACTTTTCCTTTCATCAGAATTATGGATGGTACTATGTATTACATCAAGTTTAAAACATTCCTTCTTCTTTTCATCATCTGGGAAATTCATGGCCTTGAAAACATTGAATGTTACTTCTTGGTCATGTACCCTCAAGGTTAATTATCCTTTTTGTACATCAATAATGGTTCGACCTGTAGCCAAGAACGGTCTCTCGAGGATGATTGGCACGTCTTCGTCTTCCTCCATATCAAGGACAATAAAATCTACTGGGAAAATGAATTTGTCAACCTTGACCAGCACATCCTCAACTACACCTCTTGGAAATACGAGCGTTCTATCAGCAAGTTGCAGAGAGACTTAAATGTGCATTGTTTCTCCAATCTGCAGTTTCTTGAAATAGAAAAAGGCATCAAGTTAACACTCGCACCTAAATCACATAAAGCCTTACCAAAGTTATGTTCTCCTATGATGCAAGGAATGGTGAAACTTCCAGGATCTTTCAACTTTGGGGGAAGCTTCCTCTGAATGATGGCGCTGTATTCTTCTTTCAATGCTACTGTCTCTTAATATCCCAATCTCCGTTTTCGTGAAAGAATATCTTTCATGAATTTTACATAGCTGGGCATTTGTTCCAAGGCTTCTGCAAATGGAATGTTGATGTGCAATTTTTTGAACACCTCCAGGAAACGAGCAAACTGCTTGTCCAGTTTGTTTTTTTGAAGTCATTGTGGAAAAGGTGTAGGTGGAGTGATCTGATCTTTTTCTTTTTCCTTTGCTTCTTTTTCATACATCTGTGGAACTGCATCTTTTGGAACTTTATCAATTGTTGCCTTGATTCCAACATCTTTGTTGATCTCAGTACCGCTTTTCAAGGTGATGGCTTGATATTGCTCATTCCTTTGGTTCCTTGGATTTGGTTCTGTGTTGCTGGGAAGATTACTTGGCAGTCTGTAACTCTAAGCATTGGCCAGTTGTCCGATTTGATTCTCCAGTGCTTTGATGGAAGTAGATTGGCTCTGAAACATAACATCGTACTTTTTTAACTGAGCCAGCACTTCTACTATTCCTAGTTCATTTCTCTATTCCTGGAATTTGTTCTGTTGATGGAATCCAGGTGGTGGTTAGTTCTTCTATTGGAATCCAGGTGGTGGATTATTCTTTTGCCCTGAATTGTTACCCCATTAAAAATTAGGATGATTCCTCCACTCTGGGTTATAGGTGTTGCAATATGTTTTGTTCCCCTATCTATTGAAATTGTTGACATAATTCACCGTCTCTTCGAGTTGGTTTGGTTCTGGTGCTCCTCCATATGGTGAACTTGTGGATCCAGTGGTAAAAGTCTCCATAAATTTGCATATCTGATCCAGCTTGGCGTTGACTTCTGTATTAGCTCCACTTTCATAAATTCCTGCAATTCTTTGGATCATGCTCATTTCTGTTGGCCACAAGGAATTGTTGTTGGCCATTTCTTCGATTAAATACCAGGCTTGATCTTCTCCTTTTGCCATAAAAGCTCCTACAGCAGCAGCATCGATTGTGGTTCTCATCAGTCCAGAAAGTCCATTATAGAAAGTTTGGACTTGAAGCCATTTTGGAATCTCATGGTAAGGACATTTCCGGAGCAAATCTTTGTACCTTACCCATGCTTCGTAGAGAGTTTCCGAGTCTTGCTGTACAAATGATGTGATGTCTTTCCTCAGCTTTCTAGTTCTGGCTGGTGGAAAGTACTTTTCAAGAAATTTGGTGGCTAAAGTGTTCCAAGGAGTATGGAAAAACTCACAGTCCCATTGCTTCTTCAGCTTCTCGGTTGTAATTGAAAGTGCCGCAAACTTCCAGGAAGTTGCTGATATGGGTATTAGGATCTTCAGTTGCTTTCCCCCCAAACGGCACTGACTGCTGAATCATCTGAATGTATGTTTTAATGTCACACGCATTTGCTGGTAAATGAGGAAATACAATAAAGGAAATGAAGCCGTCGACCACCAGAATAGTTCTGTCTCGAATGGGTTTTGGTGGTGCAACTTCCAAAGGTTCAGGTTCCATGTTGACTAAAGCTTCACGCCTTTCCCTTCTCAACTGTCTGATGGTTCTTTCAATTTCCGGGTCAAACGGTCGGAGTTCAAAGCTTCTGGTTCGTCTCATTTAGTTTCTAAGAACCTAAAACACAAGAAAACAAAAAACAATAAGTAAAAAGAAATTAGAAACAAGTAAAGAGATCTAACCTCAAAACTAATAGTGAAAGACAAATAAGTCCCCGGCAACGGCGCCAAAAACTTGACCGGAGTAATCACACGCGTATAACGCAAGCACACATATCGTTCAAGTAGTATAAAAAGTATCAATCCCACGAGGACTTAATACCTAATCTATTAATTTTATGAGGTCAAATGATTACTAGTATCTAACAGGTTGATTGATTGATTTGAAATGGTGATGATTTTAAATTTAAAAATAAGTAAATAAAATTGCACGAAAGTAGGTTTAAGAAAATTCAATATTAGGAAACTATCTAGGGTTGTGAATATTTCTAATATCTTTTAAAAGATGAAGTGGTTATTTCATGTTTGTGTAATAAATTGGTTTACTAACCTGGAACACAAAATTATGCGAAAACCTCTGTCGATGGTCAGACGCAAATACCCAGTATAATCTAATTGAACCATATGTCTATGTCAACGAAATTACCTGGATTCATTAAGATTAAGTTCCAATTATGGCTACCCCCGCCCGACATGTATATGTCTATCCTGTAGGGAAATCTATTAAAGGGTTATCTATCCTCAAGGAAGATCGTGGGCTATTAAGTCTAAGGCTGAAACCTAAAATTCTTTTGTCAAGTTTATTTTAGATTTACCAGATCAATCTTATTAGTGGCCAATTAACAAGACGCATTAAGCTTAAGACTTAATAAGTAAACCTTTAAATTACCCAAACTACAAAATAACCCCTTATAAACTGGTGACATTAGAATTCATCACAACCCTAGATAACTAACTTAGTTATGACACATAACTAGGGCGAGTAAAAACTTAAAAATAAAAGACATAAATTACGATGCTGAAAAATAAATGCGGTAAAATAAATACTGAAAAGTAAAATTACAATAAAATAAAATGTTAATGTAAAAAGGATCTACTTTTACTATTTTCCATTTAGATATCTCCCTTAATATAATATATTTACTTGTGATAATTTTACCAACAACTAGCCATATAGGCGGTAACCTAATTAAGTCAAATTAAGTCCGACCAGCCATATAGGCGGTATCAAAATTTGTCCATTTGTCCATAAACCTGCCATATAGGCGGTAAGAAAATTTAATTACCAACCGACCAATCTTGTAGTATCCTTGCTTAGTCAGGTTTCAACCAGTTTAAAATGAATTACCAACCGACCAATATGGTGATATCCTTATTAAGTCAAATTTTAAATAGTGAATATATTATAATTAAGGGATATTAAACTAAATAGCAATAGTAAAAGAATTACCTTTTACCCTAGCAGGGGGAAGTTACCTCCTCATGGTTGAATAGTAAAAACTGTAAAAGTAAAGAAAGAAAATTACTATTACAATTACAGAATGTAATTAAAATTAATTACAAAACTGGAATTAAAATAAACTATATAGAAAACTCCCTATTTACATCAGAGAATTCAGAGAGGAAGGTACATCTGAAACTAAAATTTGGAAACTGTTATAATGTAACTAGTTTGACTAGATGCATTATCTCTATATCAGTGTTTAACCCGCTGCGGGTGAACCTTTATATTTTAGAACACTAAAGTGTTTTATTATATAAAGATGATATTGAGATAAACACATTAGATGTTAATAACATAGTTTATATTTTGAATATAAATAAATCTCAAATATATAACATGACAAACAAATAGCTCAAACTGATTTGATCAGAAGAAACTAATTGTGGAATTGTTGTCTGGGACACAATTAAACAAGAATTGTATATCCACACTTTTGAAGAGTGGGTACTCGGACTAATTTGATTCTATTCAAATGAAGTCTACAAATCTAGTTTATTGGGCAAAGTTCCTAAAACACTATTTACTTGGTAAAAGTGTAAATGCCACTGATCTGTTAGCCATAGTTCATTGTGAAGCAAGTGGGCCCATGTCTAGCTAGGCTAGATGTGGATATGAATATTTCGTGACCTATACGGATGTGGCATCGCGTTATGGTTATATGTTTCTTTTGAAACACAAATCGAAAACTTTTATAGTTTCGACACGAAATAGACAAACATATCAAATATAGTATTATAACGTCACGGTAAGACCGTAATGGAAAATATTTAAGCAATAAGTTTCTTATATACTTGAAAGAGTATTGTATTCTTTCAATGAGGACTCCTCCCGGAACACGTCAGTTTGACGGTGTGTCTGAACAGAGTAACCGAATTTTGTTGGACATGATAACGTTAAACAGTGCAGAACTTATTTAGAATAATGTTCCATAAAATCTGTTTGACATATATCATTTTAGATATGAATGGGAAAGAAATCGGGTTTCCCATTCCTGATAATTTGGGAATGCTAGGCATACGTTTGGATGATACCAAACTAAAACCCAAATTGGATAAGTGTCAATTGTAGGTTATCTTAGGGATACATAAGTATAGTACTTATACAACTCACAAGAGAACAATTAGATTGTTGCTCACCATGCGGTCTTCGTAAGAGGAATACCGATATGCAGTGGTAAGTGGGAGGATAGTAAAGCTCGGTGAAAATCGGAGTGATACTATTCCAGGCACCGGATCCTTAATGGAAAAAAAATAGTTCATCAAGGATAGAACTATACCATTAATCTTCGAATACACAAGAACCGCGTAAGTCAGAGAGAATCAGAAAACAACCTGGGGTATGGGTTTCTGATCTCACCTCATAAAGATGTCTATCTTATTGAGGTATACCACCTAACTACGTATGAGGAAGTGATACAAGGTATCGACTCCCTAATTATGACAAAGTGTCATGAATCCGAAATGGATTCCATGTATATCAACTTAGTTTGGATACTAGTTGATGTACCATAAGGCATTGGGCCTATTGGTACTATATAAGTCTTCAAGGAAGACGTACATGGATGGCAACATACCAACGTATAAAGCTAGGCTTTTAGCGGAAAGGTATCATTATCAACATTATGTTGATTACGATTCAACATTTTACCTATTGCCATGGTAAATCCATTTGGATAATGCTTACTAAAGCTGCATGTTTCATGCATGAAATATGACAGCTGAACGGGAAAATTGCTTTCCTGAAAAGGAAACATTTCAGAGGATGTTTGCAACATCCTGTCGGTTTTGTCGTACAAAACTAGCAAACAAGGTTTGCAGGTTATTCGATCTATGATTGGATTGAAGCAAGCACAGGTTCTTGGAATTTTCGTTTTGAAGTAATCATAATAGTTTATGATTTAATTCAAAACAAAAAATATTCTTGTGTATATAAGAGGGTTAGTGGGAGCGCACTGACAGTGGCTGTCCTATATGAATAATGATAATATGTCATTTCTTGGAAATGATATTCCCATAATAAAATCGGTAAAAGCTTGGCTTTCAGAAAATTCTCTGAGAAATCATACATTGAAAAATGTACGTGACCTGGTATCTCATAGGCTTTGAGCATATGGAGTCACAAACAGGCCAATCCGAGTGATAGTCACTGGATTGAAGTTAAGAATATCCTTTAGTATCTTAGAGATCTAAGGATATTGTCTTAAACTATGGAGAATGAGAACTTGAAGTGACTGGGTTCACTACTGCAAGTTTCCTAAACGATAAAACGACTATAAGTCACAAACGGTACTATACAGTTTGAATAACTAAACAGTGAGATGGAAATCTTCCAAGCAATATACTGTTACCGTATAAACAACAAATGCGGGTTATTGCTGCAGCTGAGGCGGCAATAGAAGCCATTTGGGTTGATAACAAATCTAATTAGATTAGATATAATTCTGTTAGCAGCTGAGCTAGGCGTCAGCAAAGGCTAAAGAATTAATGGTCTCATCAACGATCCAGATACATAATTCGATATTCATCTGATTCATTCGGATCATACATCGTGGCGATGTAATGATCGAATAAATCGCATCAGATGATAATCATGCAAATCCGCTGACGAAAGCCTTTTCTCAGCAGTTTGAGCCAATCGTACATAGTTCGGGTGTAAGACACTCGAGTGACTGGCTATAGGCCAAGTGGGAGATTGTTGGACAATTATGACCCATAGCGTCATTATTTGTACAAATCATGGTGTTGTTGTACAAATTAACTATGTGACAAAAGAGATTGCACTCTTATCATTTGTGATTAGATCACCTAGATATATAAATGATAGGAGGTCCCTGTGATTTGTTCCTGGATTGAGAATGATATGAGACAGTATCAATCCACGAAGGATAAATCATTAAATATCCCTAGTCACAGTATTATCGAGATTGGACATCGATGAATACGTAAAAGACTAGTATTACACTTGTGCGCGTTGTGAGGGAACAACATTATAGTTCTCAGATATTTTGGTATATGATACTCATGCAAGTGTAATAGGAGGTTGTGTTTTACCGATGGTACGGGAAACAGCTTCGCTCTGGATATACCCCCTCGGAATTCCATTGGTAGTATGACTATGTGTCTATGGAAATCCGAAATCAGGGTAGGTGTATTTGGTCTTAACCTGAGACTTGCACCGCTAATACTTGCGACAATCAATATACTTTGGTTGCGGTCATCCAGGGCTTTAACAGGTTCTGTGTACGCCAATGATGGTATATTAAGAATCGTAGTGTGTTGGGTGTGATGTCAAGACGAAAGTGTCACTCCAGTCATATGGAAATGATGATCGCGTAGAGATACAGAACTGGTTCTCTAAAAAGGTTGCAACCGTCGGGATAATATGACTTGGTCATGATTATCCGATATTAAAGTGACTAGTTGCTCGTAATCCGATATATTCTTCGTACAGGGCAGACACTGTACCAGCCCCAGGCCTTGCATGTGATCATCCGATACTGGACAGAAATACGCAATACTACATATACTACGCCTGATATAGATCCTTTATTCCTGTAAGGATATTTCCGGAGAATTGGGAAGGCATGGCGCTTTGCTAGAGGCCAACCTTGTCTTGTAAATCGGTAAAACATAGTACTTGGTACTTACGTGTTCGGATAGTCCGACGACCGAATTTACTGCCAACATATCCGGGGATCTCATGGGTCGCTTCCCAAAGATTCACCGATGACGTATGACTCGCACTCCAAATTAATCTGGGATTAATTTGAAGAGAGATAAAATTAATCTGGGATTAATTGCGGAGATATTTTATCTAGGATAAAATATCAATTTAAAAGAGAGAGAACGGTTAATTTGGAATTAATCGGTAAATTAATATATTCGATATATTAAACGAAATTGGATTTCTACGCGGAATTAAAATTTGATTTTAATTCGGGCGAACGAATTAATTTAGAATTAATTCATTAGCGACGTAAATAGTGACTTCGCTAGGCGTAATCATTTAATTACGACGCAACAGAAAATTCATTAATTTGGAATTAGTGAAACCGAGCCCGAGATTGTTTGCGAGCGCATTTGCATTTCGAATTCGAGTGTGGCATGCAATTCAAATCAAGCGTCAAATCATTAGTCGCATCAAACGTCAAATCGCTTGTCACTTTGAGTGATGTGACTTGACAACTTGATTGATAGATGTGACTTGATGGGAGTTGTTGAAAAGCTTTTTAAAAGCTTGAAAGACATTTACTATTATAATAATAGGTGTTTGACTTTTGATTTTGGTATTAGATACACAAAATTAAAACAACAATTTCACTTCTTCTCTCCTTCACTCACGCCCAAATAGGCATTTTTCTTTCCTCTGGTTTACTCACTGCCGAGCAGTGAAGGGAAGCAAAGAGTGGGATTTTGTGGCAAAATCACAAGTGCTAGCACACTTACGAGACATGCGAAGGTGATAGGGAAGTCCACCCATGAGCCGGGAATCGTTTGACGAAGCTTGGAGCTCAAAAATTGAAGACAAATGGGCGAAAATAGTGAGGACATTCAGCTCACTGCCGTGACAGTCCAAAGGCAGAAAATGGATTTTTTGTTCGTCTCCGCATCGCTCAACTGATCGATGTGAGTATTCCGCAACTTCTTCGATTTATATTCGCACTTATTTCATGCTTATTATTGATCTTGGGACCTTAATAGAAACCAACATTGTCCTCAATGTCTTAAACAGTAAAAGAGGAGTTTAGAAGGTAGTACCTGCTTAGCTGAAATATAGAAAAATTACCGATTAAGATCTATGTCCAATTTACGCTTCTTACCACGATAGCTATCTGACTAGTTCAACTTGGAAAGAATGGGGTCGAGTTTTGGTTCAAAGGCTAGGATTTGGTCAATTAATTCTTCGGCCTTTGTAGCAGTCAAGAAAATATCTTGAACAGATTTTGTGACGAACTCATGTCTTTTGGCTTCCGCAAGAAATACAAACAGAAAATCAAAGAAATGCTCAATGTTAAGTAATCCAATGGGTTTCCGATGAATGTTTAAGTGTGCCCATGATGCTACGGTGAACATTTCTTCAAACGTTCTAAGCCCACCTGGTAACGCAATAAACGCATCCGCAGTATTGATCATTTCATGGATTTTTTCAGACATACCTGATACAATGCGTTCATCTCCATTTGTTGGTCCAATTAATTGTTCGTCTGCCAAAGGTTTTGGAATGATTCCCAAAACATGACCGCCACATTCCTGAACGGCTTTTGAAATGCTTCCATCATTCCAAGATTGCCACCGCCATATACTAGGTGCATATTTTCGCTGCTATGACTCTCCCCAATTCTTTTGCAGCCTCAATGAATTCTGGTTTATTACCAGAATTGGATCCAAAGAAAACACAAATTCGCTTATTTGAATGTATATTTGAATGTGTATCTGAATGTGTCGAAGAAATAAATGTAGAGCTGAATTTATAGAACCTGAAAATGGGTGAGTAATAGTAGCACTAGTACCTGCCAAATGACAATTATTAGATGAACGTTAAAATAAATCGTGAAAATTTTAAAAAGTTGAGATCTTGTCGGCGAAAATAATAAAAACAGAAAAGCAAATTAAAGCATTTATTAAGGCAACGAAATTGTGTACGCAATACGCCACTAGCTTAGTATAAATTCATAATGATGCGTCTCAAGAATTAATTTTGTACTCAGCCATCACAAATGAATTAGCTCTATCCTTTGTGATTGCCAAACACCATTCCTTCTGTCTTAAATGCTCCATTTGTGCTTTTACCTACAAAAATAACACACAAAATTAAAAAATTCTACAACATGTATACACAAAATATAAAACAGAAATTACAACAATTGCATGGGTTGCATCCCTGCTAGCGCTAAATTTTTCGTCTTCAGCCAGATGTGACTGAAATCCATCTGTTAAGGAGGTTTCAATGTCGTTTTGGATGTCTGATTAAAGACAATCCTGTGAGCGTTGCTTTTGAAGGGTCTCTTCCAACGGTAAAGTGGCAAAAATAATTTTATCCCATTCAGTGCTTATGCCACCTTTTTAAACATTGTCGCTCCAATGGTTCCTGAAAAGAAATAAATAAAATTAGGAGGTCTCGTATGGTGCTTGACTTTGAATGGAAGTTTCATTCTGTCAAGCTTCTGGGTGATATCTTTGATTTGTACTCCCGAAAACAGTGATGTTTCTCCTGAATGCCTGAGATCTTCAATTTGGTCTGACAATTGCTCATTCATTTTCTTTATTTCTTGCTCCACATTTTCTTCACAGATGAATTTTAAAATTTCCTCGTTCAGTTCTTCATCTGTCATCTGTGAAAAACATGCTCCATAAGTGTCAACCTGAGGATGTAAAGATGTTTCTGACATTAGGTCTTCATCCTCTGATACGACTGGAATGGATGGTTCTGGTAGATCTTCATCAATCATCATGGTAAAGCATGCTCCAAGATCTTCATTTTGAGGATTGAAAGTTTGATCCTCCGTTGTTCGTGCAGTTGGTACAAATAGATCAGCTTCATCCTTGTCATAATCTGAATAATAAAAGTAAAATAGAGACTTCGCTGGTTTGCGCTCCTGAACTGATACCTCTGGTTGTTGATACTGCTCAGCCTCCTCCTCTGTTATGATGTCATGATGAATCTCAGGATATTCGAAGGCTTCATCTGTGTCATCTGAAACTGGTTCTTGAGGTATATAGTTCTGGTTTTTGTGAATTGTCTCATTTGATCTGTCATCCTCTTGATAGATGCTGATTGTCTCTGAATTTGTGCATCAAGTTGAGCTTCCCGTTCCTCGAACCAATCTTTTAACATGTGAATCAACTGATCTTCCTCTGATGGTTCTGGTTGTTGATGAAGATCGTAGGTAGATGGTGGATAAGATGGAAAATATGATGGTTCTGGTTCTTGATGAAGATCGTAGATGGATAATGGATAAGATGGAAAGTATGATGGTTCTTCGTACCTTGAATGATTCCAATAATTCTGCCATTCTGAAAGGTATATACATTGATCACTCGGGTGGTTACCATCAGAAATTACACATCTCCCCAATTCGTTCTGATGAGCAAATGTAGTATTGCTTGATTCTGACATCCAGTGATAGTTGTTGGGCTGAACAACATGCCTCAGAAAACCGGACTGTTGCTCCCAGATTTGGGGTGTATCTTCTTCTAGTAAATCTCGTAATCTTTCAATCTCCCAATAATGTTCCATTTTTTATCACCTGAAAATAAAAGAAAGAAATAAAAATTACAGATAAAAATAAAGAAAATTAGATACAAGTAAATTATATAACTTCAAAATTAATAACTCAAGAAAAACAAGTCCCCGGCAACGGCGCCAAAAACTTGACCGGCGTAAAGACACACGTATAACGCAAGCGCACGTATCGTTCAAGTGGTATAAAAATATCGATCCCACGAGGACTTAATTCATACTGTTGTTATTAATTGTTGAATCTATTTATTTACAAATATCTAATTGAGGGAGAAGAGAATGATTACTTGAATGATTTGGTTGATTGTAGAATTGCTAAATAAATAAATAAATAAAAAGACAAAAGAAAATACTAAGGAAAATAACAAAAGACACAAAGATCTATGGTTGTGAATCTTTCTAATATCTTATAAAAGATGAAGTGATTATTTTATGTTTGTGTAATAAATCGGTTTACTAACCTGGAACACTAAATTATGCAAAAGCCTATGTCGATGGTCAGACGCAAATACCCAGTTTAACCCAATTGAACCATATGTCTATGTCAACCAAATTATATGGATTCATTAAGTTTAAGTTCCAATTATGGCTACCCCCGCTCGACAGGTATATGTCTATCATGTAAGGAAATCTATTAAAGGGTTATCTATCCTCAAGGAAGATCGTGGGCTATTAAGTCTAAGGCTGAAACCTAAAATCCCTATGTCTAGTTCATTTTAGATTTACCAGATCAATCTTATTGGTGATCAGACAACAAGAAGCATTAACCTTAAGACTTAATAAATAAACATTTAAATTACCCAAACTATAAAATAACCCCTTATAAACCGGTGATATTAGAATTCATCACAACCCCAGATAACTAACACATAACTAGGGCTAGTAAAAACTTAAAAGTAAAAGACATAAAGTAAAAATGCTGAAAAGTAAAAGACATAAAGTAAAAGCTGAAAAATAAAATAAAATAAAATGCTAAGGTAAAAGGATCAACTTTTACTATTTACTATTTAGATATCTCCCTTAATATAATATATTAACTTGTGATTATTTTACCAACCAGTCATATGGGCGGTAACCTGATTAAGTCAAATTAAGTCCAACCAGCCATAAAGGCGGAACCAAAATAAACCTGCCATATAGGCGGTAAGAAAATTTAATTACCAACCGACTAATCTGGCGGTATCCTTGATTATTCAGGTTTAAACCAGATTAAAATGATTTACCAACCGACCAATATGGCGGTATCCTTTTTAAGTCAATATTTTAAATAGTGAATATATTATTTTTAAAGGAGATTAATCTAAATAGTAACAGTAAAAGAATTCTCTTTCACCCTAGCTGGGGAAGTTACCTCTGAATGGTGAATAGTAAAAACTGTAAAAAGTAAAGAAAGTAAATTACTATTATTACAGAATGTAATTAAAATTAATTACAAAACTAAAAACTAAAAGGAACTAGACATAAAACTCCTTATTTACATCAGAGGAATTAGAGAGGAAGATACATTTGAAACTGAACCATCGAGCTGAATTTCTAGGCCTCGGTAGGCTCTGGGCATCGCGACGCCAAGGCCTTTGGCGTCGCGACGCCGGCTTCTTTTGACGTGGCATGCTGAGGGCTTGACACGTGGTGATTCTGGATAAGGAGATATGGCGACACGTGGCAAGGCGGCTGAGAGCTCAATTATTATGACACGTGGCGGCTTCTGATTGGTCCGTTCAGATTCTTATCCGCCACGTGTCAGATACGGATAAGTGAGTCAATGATTGATGCTGACGTGGCGCTGACGTGGCGACACGTGGCAAAGTAACTGTCGGCACCATAGAATTGCGACACGTGGCACTTCGTGATTGGTTGATGATGACGTGGCGGTGAGGTGGCACGTTGACTCGGTCAACTGATGATGATGTGGCGATGACATGGAGTGACACGTGGCGACATGTGGTGATGGCGACTGTCGGGACCGTATGATGATGACACGTGGCACGGTGCATGTTAGCATATCGGCTGTGATGGTGACACGTGGCATGGTGCACGTTAGCAAAGTCAAACTTTTTTTAGATTCTAACACGTGGACCCAACGTACGTTAGCACTGTTCGGCGCACGTTAGGCGTCGCGACGTGAAAAATTACCAAAATGCCCTTTTCGTCCAATTTTCACTGATTTTCTCCAAATCACCTCCAGAGTGTCCTGAAACTTTATTTATCTACAAAATAACACAAAACACATCAAAATATTCACAAAACTCAAGAAACTATACAAAATATTAGGTTAAATGAGTGGGAAATAGTGAGAGATTTACCACTCATCAGTTATACCGCCTTAATGGCTGGTTTTATTTATTTGACATAATGTGATACCGCCTATATGGCTTGTTTATGGACAAATAATAATACCGTCTTTATGATCGGTCGGACTTAATTAAAATCTGACTTAATGATGATACCTCTTATATGGCTGATTGGTAATATCACTGATAAATTCTATATTATAATAAGGGAGATTTCTAAATTAGAAATAATAAAGGTGGATCCCCAACCCCCAATATTTTATTTTTATTCTAGGGAAGTGATGAAACACAATATCCACACACTTAATAATTGATTTTCTTTTTATGGGTATTCTTTAGTTTGTTTATTGAGTCTTAAGCTTAATGCTTCTTGTTAACTAGCCATTAATAAGATTTATTTGGTAAACTTAAAATGAACTTGACGAAAAGATTTTAGGTTTCAGCCTTAGATTCAATAGCCCACGATCTTCCTTGAGGGTGGATAACCCTTTAATAGATTTCCTTACAGGATAGACATATACCTGTCGGGCGGGGGTAGCCACTTTTGGAATTTTGAACTTAATGAATTCAGGAAACTTGATTAACATAGACATATGATTAATTGGGTTACTTGGGTATTTGCGTCTGACCATCGACAGAGGCTTTTGCATATCTTCGTGTTCCAGGTTAGCAAACTGACTTATTACACATATATAAGAGAATCAATTTATCTTTAGGATAATATTGTGTGGAATCACAACCCTAACTCTTTGTGTCGTTTATTTATTTTTCTTAGTATTTTCTTTTGTTTATTTTATTTAAGGAAATCTACATTCAACCAACCAAAAACAATCATTCTATTTTCCCTTAATTAGATACTTGTAAATAAATAGTTTCAATAATTAATAACAACAATAGGAATTAAGTCCTCGTGGGATCGATATTTTTATACTACTTGAACTATACGTGCGCTTGTGTTATAAACGTGTGATTATGCACTGATCAAGTTTTTGGCGCCGTTCTCGGGGACTTATTTTCCTTGAGTTATTATTTTTGAAGCTATCTAATTTACTTGTATCTGATTTTCTTTTTATTTGTAATTTTTATTTCCTTCTTTTATTTTTTAGTTTGTTGACATGGATCTTCGTTGGGAGATAGAGAGATTACGAGCATTACTAGAAAGAGATACACCCCAAAATCATGTAGCAACAGTCTGGTTTTCTGAGGCCTATTGTCCAGACCAACAATTATCATTGGATGCCAGAACCAAGCAATACTACAATTGCTCAACAAAACCCAATGGGGAGATGTGTGATATGCGATGGTAACCACCCGAGCGATCATTGTATATATATTTTAAAGTGGCAGAATTATCGGAATCAATCAAGGTACGAAGAGCCAGTATATTTCACTGAACCTTATTCTCCATCTTATCCACCATCTACCTACGATTTTCATCAAGAACCAAAACCGTCAGAGGAAGATCAGATGGTTGACATGCTCAACGATTGGTTCAAGAAATAAGACAAAAAGTTGGATATAATGCTTGAAACATTCCAGAATCAACTCGAAAGTATTCAGAGACAATTAGCATCCATTTAGAGACTGACAGATCAAACGAGACAATTAACAGAAAACCAAAGCTACATACCTCAAGAAATGAAACTGATGAAGCCTTCGAGTATCCAGAGTTTCAACATGACACCTTATTAGAGGAAGAGGCTGAGCAGTATCAGGAACCAGATGTATCAGTTCATAAGCCCAAACCAGCGAAGTTTTTGTTTGATTTTTATTATTCTGACTCTGACGATGATGAAGAAGCTGAGCAGTTTGTACCAACTGCACCAACAAGGGAGGATGAAAATTTCCATCTTCAAAATGAAGATCTTAGAGCTTTCATTGCACAAATGTTCGAAGAAGATTTATCTGAGCCAGTCCCATCAGAGGATGAAGACCTAAAATCTGACATTTCTTTACATCCTCAGGTTCACACTTATGGAGCATGCATTTAATAGATGACAGATGAAGAATTGAATGCTGAAATCGTAAAATACATCTGTGAAGAAATGGTGGAGCAAGATGCAAAACAAATGGAAGAGCAAATGTCAGACCTTATTGAGGATCCAATGCATTCAGGCGAAATATCACTGTTTTGGGGAGTACAAATCAAAGAAATAGCCCAGAAGCTTGACAAAATGGACTTCCATTCAAAATCAAGCATCATACAAGACCTCCTGATTTTCTTTCTTTCTTTTCAAGAACCACTGGAGCGACAAGGTTTAAAAAGGTGGCAAGAGCACTGAATGGGATAAAATTATTATTGCCACTTTACCGTTGGAAGAGACCCTTCAAAAGCAATGCACACGGGATTGTCTTTAATCGGACATCTAAAATCACGCTGAAACCCCATTGACAGATGGATTTCAGTCACGTCTGGCTGAAGACGAAAAATTTAGCACTAGTAGGGAGGCAACCCATGCAATTTTTTTTAATGTCTATTTTTATATTTTCTGTATACATGTTGTAGAGTTTTTTAATTTTGTGTGTTATTTTTATAAGGAAAGGCACAAACAGAGCATTTAATGAGGAATGGTGTTTGGCAATCACAAAGATAAGAGCTAATTCATTAGAGATGGCTGAGTAATGAATGAATTCTTGAGACACATCCTAATGAATTTATACCAAGCGTGTGGCGTATTACGTACACAATTCTGTTGCCTTAATTATTGTTTTGATTTGCTTTTCCTTTGTAATTATCTTTATTTTCTCAGACAGGATCTAGACTTTTTGACCTTTCACGATTTCTCTTGTTATTTAGCTAACAAGCGTCATTTGGAAGATACTAGTGTTATTATTACTCACCCTTTTGCAGGTACTATAAATTCAGCATGTCATTGCACTTTTGAAGGCATCCAAATTTGAGAAATAAATACATAAAAAATGGAAGCTATTTCAAGAAGACGAGTTGAAAACATCTGTGTGTTTTGCGGTACTAGTGTTGGTACTAAACCACAATACATAGAGGCAGCACAGGAATTGGGTCGAGTCATGGCCGAAAAGAATATGCACTTAGTATATGGAGGGTGCAATCTTGGACTAATGGGGATCATTTCAAAGGCTGTACATGATGGAGGCAGTCAAGTCCTGGGAATCATCCCAAAACCTTTGGCAAATGCGAATCTGATTGGACCATCAAACGGAGAGGAACTTCTTGTGCCAGGTATGTCCGAGCGACTAGTGGAAATGATTAACCGTGCTGATGCTTTTATTGCTTTGCCATGAGGCTTGGGCACATTGGAGGAGATTTTTATAGTGCTATCTTAGGCGAACTTGAACATACACCAGAAACCAATTTGGCTGTTTAACATTGACAGATTTTATGATTTTCTTTATGTGTTTCTTGATGATGCCCGGAGAAGTGGGTTCGTGACAAAACCTCTGAAAGAACTCCTCTTCACTGCCAGAACTACCCAGGATTTACTTGACCAAATCTTGGCCTTTGAACCAAAAATTGACCATGTCCTTTCCAAGATATAATGGTCCGAAGACGATCGTGGTAAGAAGCGTCGAATAAATCTATATCTTAACCTTTAATTTTTCATGTAGAAATTCTGCTAACCAGGTACTATCTTCTAAACTCTTCTTCTACTGTTTAAGACATTGGGGACAATGTCTCATTTAGGTTTAGGGGAGGGGAATATTTAATATTATCTTGTTTTTGTATGTTGTTTTTATTTTTAGTCCAAAAATTTTCGAAAAAAAATTTGAAAATTTTTGTTTTTGTTTTTGTTTTTAACTTGATTAATCAGGTGAAATTGGTGAGAGATAGCTGTGTAAGGAGTTTCCACTCTTGATACGTATCTCAAACCTATTTTTGAAACAAGTTAATTTTTGTTTATTTTCTTTTGAATTATTTAATTTGTGAATTCTCCATAAAACTGAATAAAATGAATCTTCATATGCTCAGTTGGCAGGTATTATCCACATGCATGGTAACATAGGGACATGAGTTGTAAAAGAAAAGTTTGTAATATTCAGTGCTCAAGTTTAATTGGAGGAAGCATCTATAATTGGCAATGGAGTAAAAAAAACATCTTAGATCCGAGTTATTAAGTCTGTAGGGGTGTTTTAACACATAGTGCCCTAAAACCAACTGGTTTGGGAGCCACTGGCCTAACCGCTACATGGATCAAAGATGTTGCAAAATATATTTATATCTGAAGTCTGAGTAGTTAAGTCCGCAGAGGTGTCTTAACACCTAGTGCCCTAAAGCCAACTGGTTTGGGAGCCACTGGCCCAAAGCTCGCTACATAGACTGAAGATATTGTATATAAATAAAAAAAATCAAAAATCAAAGAAAAAAATCTGAAAAACAAAATAAAAATTATTCCATTGCTACAAAAAAGTGTGAATTCTGATAAAACTTTAGGAAAAAAATATTACTATCTTCTCAACTGCACTTGTGATTATTGTGGGCAAAATGAGTTGATTAATATTTTATTGGTTGTGTATATGAAGAATGGTAAAAATAATCGGAGAATTTACTTATTCGGTAATTTAGAAAGAAATAAAACAACTACTAACTTGGAGTAGAAGTTTCACCTGTTTAGTCACTAACTTCTTTATTCTATTTTCTCTTGTCTTTTTTCTTTTGTGTGCATAGTTTTACTATCTTTTTACTTTTATCAAATGTTTATGGGTATCGTTGCTGTAAACCCTCACGAGACTACAACTCGTCCACTAGGGACACCTAGGGGTTTAAAGGCTTGTTGCATATGATAAATGCAACTGTGATCCCTACGAAAGTGGCTTAGCTTAATTTTATTTTAAAGATGTTTATGTTATTTTATTTTGTTATTGTGCTCGAGGACTAACAAAATGTTAGGTTTGGGGGTGTGATGAGTGATAATTATATCAATATTTCCCACTCATTTAACCTAATATTTTGTAGAGTTTCTCGAGTTTATGAACGTTTTGATGTGTTTTTATTTATTTTGATGATAAAAATAATATTGGCACTTAATGGAATCAACTCGGGGCTAAAACAATGAGATTCAGAGGAAAAAAGGTCAAAAATGAAAATTTATTGTACGTCGTGACGTTTGCTAAAATGCGCCATCTGCTAAAATGCGCCGTTTGCTAATATAAATCTCGTACTAAAATGTGTCGTTTGTTAAAATGTGCCGTCTGCTAAAATACGCTGATTGCTATCATGCGACACTAATGTGCACCGTACACGTGTTAAAATCAGAGAAACTTGCTATCATGCGCACTTGCTAACATGCACCTGCCACGTGTAAACATCACAATAATTTTGCTAACATGCACCGGACACGTGTCATCATCCCATTCTACTGACAATCCACGTCTTTGCTGATGTCAGCTTCATGACGCGCAAGGAATTATGCATCGCGATGCCAAGCCAAATATTTTACCGACAGACACATGTCAAGATCTCGTCGAATCAACGGCGCATCGCGATGTGCGAGGAAAAATTTTACTTATAAATTAAAGCTGAAATCAGAAGGAAAATTCATACTTTCTTCGGCAAAATTCCTGAAGAATACTAAGAATATTGTATCTTGCTTGTTTATTTACAGCTTTCTGTAATTAATTTTTTTATTTTAAGCAATATTTCTTTCTTTACTTTTCTTTCTTTATTTTATTTTTCAGTATGAGGAGGTAACTCCCCTCTGCTGGGGTGAAAGGGTAAGCTTTTATTACTAATATTTAGATTAATCTCCCTTAGTTATAATATATAAACTATTTAAAACCTAACTTAATTGGATACCGCCTTTATTGTCGGTTGGAATTAATCATAAATCTGACTTAATAAAGATACCACCTATATGGTCGGTTGGTAATGTCATGCAAAGTTTATATATTATAATAAAAGATATATCTAAATTAGAAGTAATAAAAGTGAATCCTCTAACTCCATCATTTTCTTTATTGTTTATTTTATCTTTTTAATTTTCAAGCTTTACTTTATGTCATTTTCTTTATTTATGTCTTTACGAGTCATAGATATTGTGGTAACTAAATCCCTTATCTAGGGTTGTGATGAATTCCAATATCATCGGCTTATAAGGGTTATTTTATAGTTTGGGTAATATAAAGGTTTATTTATTAAGCCTTAAGCTTAACGCTTCTTGTTAACTGGCCATTAATAAGATTGATCTAGTAAACTTAAAATGAACTTGGAAAATGGATTTTAGGTTTAGCCTCAGACTCAATAGCTCACGATCTCACCTTGGGGCAATAGACTCATAAGTAGATTTCCTTACAGGATAGGAATATACCTGTTGGGCAGAGGTAGACATAATTGGAACTTAATCTTAAGGAATTCAGGTAACTTGGTTGACATAGGAATATGATTAATTGGGTTATACTGGTTGTTTGCATCTGACCATCGGAGGGGGATTTTGCATAAATTTGTGTTCCAGATCAATATATTACACAAACGTGAGATAACCACTTCATCTTTAAAATATATTGGAAGGATTCACAACCCTAGATAGTTTTATAACATTGAATTTTCCTCTGAGTTACATTCGCACTGTTTTATTTACTTGTTTTAGTTCAAAATCACAATCCAATCAACAAACCAATCTATTAGGTACTCGTAAATATTTAACTTCATAAATGATAGCTTAGGTTTTAAGTCCTCGTGGGATCAATATATTTTATACTACTTGAGTGATACGTGCGCTTGCGTTACGTGAGTGATTTCACCGATCAGCTACACACCAAACCATGTCCCTAAAGTACATAGTTATTGGTTGGTGTAGGCACTGCATTTTTGCATATAAGTCCCGATGATAAGTCTCACATGGAGACACTACCTCTTTAAGTTGTGGAAGTCGCGGGAAACGGACATCGGAAGGGAAAAGTCAGAAATTGATATCTTATTGGACTAAATTCGTTTGCTTAGCTGTGGGTTCGCTCGTTGGACCTCTGTTTTAAAATTCATCCTCAGCCCACACCACCAAGCCACACACCAAGCCCACCAAAAAGAACCAAACCCACGCCCAAATCCCCTTAGCTCACGCCCATCACCCTTCAAAAATAACCAATTAACAAATTAAACACATGTTGAAATCAAGCCAAATCACCTTCCTGAATTAAAAGATTCAAATCAAATCTCATCAATCACCTTCCTAATTAAATTAAATCACATTCCTAAACCAAATAAAATCAAATAAATTCAAATAAACTCAAATCAATTTACTTTCATAATTTGGAGAGATTCTTTCCTTATGACACAAAAATTAAACATCCTCTTATAATTACACAATATTCTTTCCCTATTCGTAATAGGATAACCCCAACCCTTGCCTATAACACAAACCCACCTCACGACCATAAGACACACCAACGCACCAACAACCCTCAGCCATGTGAACAAAAACTGCCCACAAGCCAAACAATCAAAGCCCCCCACTCACGTCCTACATTTACCAAATAGTCACGCGGCCGCCCATCGAGCTCTCCACAAAACCATACACACAGCAACCCCCTTCAAACGATACGCACAAGAGCCCTCACTGATATGCCAGTCATTGTTCTTCATATTAGCAAAGCCACTCACGGCTTCACTCATTCTTAACCCAGCCACGCAAAAAAACCTACAAAGCCACACCAAAATCCTAGCCCTTCAACCAGCCGAAACCCTAAACTGCTCACAGCCCTCACGTAGCCAACGACCCTCTCATCAAAGAGCACCTGAACCGCACCATAACAAGCCCGTAAACAGCCACTGACCTGCACCCTAAAACACCATAAAACATCTCCTGAAATCTACCCCAAATTACCACAAATCTGTCCAGAAAACTGCACTTAATTACCGCAAAAATAGTACCAAAAACAGCAGCGAAACAGCAGTAAAACAGTGAGCAAACATCAGCCTACAATAGTGAAGGAAAACAACGAACCAGTAAATCAGAAAAGTTACGGAGCATTAACCCCTCCGACAACCGCGTAGCGCACTTCCAAGAGACGACTTAAGAGGTTAGACCTGAGGGCACCCTTTTTCTTTATTCTCCTTTATTTTTTTTTATTTTCTTATTTTACTTCACATGAGTATTGTTGATTGGTGTATGCTATGACCATGGGATGAATGAAATATGTGTTATCTCTCGTGGTATATCGGATGGAAACCCAGACGTAAATTCCATAGCCGAATCCAAATGGACGGTAGTGCGGTTTGTACTTGGGAAACAACTCCACGTACCACTTGAGAGACACACATATTTTGTTTCATCCAATCTAATGTTTATGCATGATTTAGTCGTTTAGTATGTTATTTATTTTTATGCATGATTTAGTTGGTTATTGCCAAGAATGATTAGTTATTTCTTTCGCATTAGGAATTTAATTTATGTTTATGTTTAGGTTGTTATTTATTTTTCGCTTTAATAATTCAATATGTTCATGAGTTTATGTTGTGTTTGCCGTTATGACGACTTACTTTTATGCATGCAAACTTAGCCATAGGTTTTATTTTCATGTAGGTTAACTTAGACGAATGATACTCTTAGGAATATATGTTGCGTAGACTTAGTTAGATTATTGCACAAATCCTTTCCTTACAAGTGGCATAAGTAAGGGACCATTCCGAACCCAACGGTTTGAGGTCTTCCCTTGCGAGGGGTGAGTGCGGTCTTAAATCATTTCCCAGTTCACACTGGGTGGCGACTCCATTTTATTTCTCCGGTGTAGTCCCCCGTGGACTACTCCGTACTCCCAACTAGGCCGCGAGCCTAGAACTGCGTCACCGATTTCTGTGTCCTACAGTCTGGCGACTCCACTGGGGATAGAGAATCGGCCCCGAAATAATGTCTTGTAATGTTTGTGATTTGTGCTTTAGTTAACCGTGTCTACAGTGGGTTGAAGGGGTTTAATCAAATGCATTGTTAAAGCTAGGTAATGGTTTGGTGTCTTCCTTCATTCACTACCATTCTATAAGGAAAAGTTGTGAAGGCACCTAGATAATCATTACCTGCATCTCACTATGATAGATTAATTTGGAGGACTTGTTGTTTATTCCTGTCACCAAGGCGATAAGAGCCTAAGAGGCTTGGGTATTTAAGAGAGTTCGCTCCACCCTCCCTCGGGGGTATCTATAATAGGAAATCCATTTGACAGTTAGTCAAGCACCATAACTCGTTGGCACGTACCTTAAGGTATAAAAAAGGTGCGCTCACTTGGTCGCTCGAACCCTTGAGTGAGGAGTCCTAGTTGTGGGCAATCCTTCGTCAGTGGGAGCCTTTGTCTACACCCCCGTAAACTCACATGTGAACCAAAGTTATATGACCAATAGAAATTATTTCTTTATGCTTGTGTTGAGGACCATCATCATTTGGATTCAGTTGGACTTCTTGTCAAGAGATGTGAACTTGTTGGGCCATTTAAACTGCGACGAGTTCGTGTCCTTTGACAATTGGGCCAAAAGTTTCTGGAATGCCGATGGGCCATTTTGTGTTTGGGCCTCTTATCATTTGGAGTCATTTAGCCATGTTATCGCAAAAGTGTAAACTTGTTGGGCCTTTTCGACTGGGACAAGTTTGCACCTCGCAATAGTATGATTGAATGCTTTAAAATGACAATGGGCCGACTTATATATTCCCTACATCGCACGCATCTCATGCACCTCATGCATACACGCATCATGTTAACCCTTGTGTCTAAAAGCCATCATAGATACCCGTTGGGTTAGGAAAGAAGGAAGAGACCCGTCAAAAGATCGTCAGCCAATATGAGCGAGTCAGTCAAAGAGGGATCCCGCCTAGGTCAATTGGAGACCAAAGTAACCAAAATTACTGAGTAGTTGCAAGTTTTGACCAATGATGTGGCCAGTTTGACCGTATCACGTATAGCCAATAACAGAAAGTTGTGCAACCAGAATGGAAAGACCATTGGGGAACCTTCAAGGACCAAGCCTACTCTCTCTAAGGTTGCCCCTATCAGAAATGGATGATTCTCCAATCTTGGTAGACCTTTGTCAGAGGTGTTTGAAGAGCTAAAAAGGCAAGGACTCTTAAATCCCTTAGAGCCTAAACCACTTCCAAACCCTGTGCCACGCTACTTTAACTTGAACCTTTACTGTTACCTCCATCAGTAAGAAAGCCACAAAACTGACAATTGTACCCGCCTTAGGCATGAGATCCAAGACCTCATTGAATCCCATCAAATACCCGACCTAGAAAAAGAGCAACTCAACACGCACAGAAAACCTCCACCCACCCACATGATCAACTCCGGCCTACCTGACAGCTTTGTCCTCCACACTCATAACCAATAAACTTCTCGCATGGAGATATGGGACAACAGTGGTAAAGGTGAAATAGAGCAGAGGGGGAATTTCTGGGAAAACTTCTCAGATAGTGACAAGAATGAGGTTGCAAAAAGGGGAAGTAAATGGGAAAAGGAACTACTGCACTTGGTGAATCTGATGGTCGAAGGAAGCAAGAAGACGGGGGAAGACGAAGTTGCAAATTATGGAGATGTTTGTTTCCCTGATCTTATTCAAATGTGATCCAACATTTATTAATAATAAGGACATTGACTTCGTCTACTCATTCGAATCTTTTCCTTAATAATAATAAAGACGTTCATTTCGCTTACTTGTCTGAGTCCATTCCTTTCAATCTGTACGACATGAGTATATTTGACAAAAGCATTCAACCCCGGTACTATGATATTCAGCGATACTTAAAACACTGGGAATTCCCGAAAGAAGCAAGCAGAAAAGAAAAGATATCCATTCAGAAGTGGCTTCTCAATATGTGAGTTTGAAGGGAGAACTATACAAAAGACAAGCGAATGGCATTTAGCTGAAGTGTTTAAGAAAAGAAGAAGCTCGAAAGGCAATGGAAACAGTATTGCCTGTGTAAGTTGAGATACAGTCATGAGGTTATTAGCAGAAGCAGAGTTACCTGAACAAGAATGGGCCTTGCAGAGATTTGAACAGTTGGTATTGCTCGATAAAAAGAGAATGAAATCCTTACATCAAATGCAGTTATACCAGAAGAGATTGGCCCGGGAATTCAACAATAGGTGCGTCCTACTAAGATCAGAGAGGGGGATCTGTTATTTAAACAGTCAAAGCCATTAACGATGGACCCGAGAAGAAAGTTCAGACCTAACTGGGAAGGGCCATACGTAGTCAAGAAGGTAATAGGAAACGGGGCAGTGAAACTGTCAGACTTAGAAGGGAATGAGTTCGCCGAGCCAATCAACGTGGACAGACTGAAGAAATATTTCGCCTAAGGAATGAGAGACATAGCAGTTACTGGGAGAACTGGCAGAAGACCTAACCCACGGGATAAGAAATTCATCCTTGCATGCATGCATACACGTAACGTACTTGTAATTTTTGTGTTTGTTCTGTGTTTGCAGGTTTCAGACAAAAGAGAACTGCACAATCACCAGAAGAGAACCGGCAGGAGGAAACTATAAGAAGACCCAGGGGGCGATCAGAGACATGCGTAGGCACATGGCGCCAAGGAGCACAATGACGGTCTAACCCATCAGGAACATGGAGTACCTCCACATATGCATACATACACATCACATGCACGCGTTTTTATTCTGTTGTTTTGTTTGTGTTCACAGGTCTCGAAGAAAAGAAGGAAAAATGATAAAATACAAGCAAGCTGAGAGCAACAAAATAGTATCAACAGTTTTCAGAAATGGATCCCCAAGGTTGAGGCCCACACATAATCATCAGTTTTGGGAATGAACCCTCAGGGTTAAGGCCCGCGCTAACAGCAGTTTTTGAGAATGAATCTGTGGGAGTTCAATCAAGTCCAAGGATCACAAAACATGCATAAAAACCACATATGAACACATCAAAGGAGGTGCGGAATATACTCACTTTGAATTTCGGTTTTGATGAAATGAAGAACAAGGTGCGTTTTTGCTCCTCAACATGCTCGGCAATGGCTTCCAAAGTCAGTGGACTGCTCGGTTTTGGGCGTGTAGATCTTCACCATTTTCGGCCATGCAAGACTCCATTGAAGCTCCAAGCTTCAAGCTTCCATGCTCACAAATTCACTTCCCTATCACCTTTGTATCACTCCTAGAGTGTGCTAGCACTAAGTTTATGAAACAAAATCAAATCTTGCTTCTCCATTTTCGGCAGAAAACGCAACAACAAGAAGAAGAAGAAGAACGGTCCAAGACCGTGAAGAAGAGAGAAAGTTTTTGGCTTCCAATTGTCTAAAACGTGAAGACCAAAAAGAGGGTGGAGTGGGTCACGTGAATGTTGTCTAAGAATAGCCAAAAACGTGATCAAAGGACAATAAAAAATGAGTCACGTGAATGGTAAAAGGATTGCCAAAAAACGTGAACAACATTGGTCCAAGAGAGAGAATGATTTATATATACTTATATCTTTATCCCATTTACCAAGTAAATGAATAAAATATATATATACAAAAGTCCTATCAACTTTCCAACAATCACTTTTCTATATTCACATCATGTCACTTTAATAAAGTGACAACATGTCATATCACATCACTCAAAGTGATAAGTAATTTGACAATCGATGCGACTAGCGATTTGACGCTTGATGTGACTTGCGTGCCGCGTTCGAATTCGAAATGCGAACGCGCTCGCAATCACTCTCGGGCTCGGGTTCGCTAATTCCAAATTAACGAATTTTCCGTCGCGTCGTAATTAAATGATTACGCCTAGCGAATTCACTATTCACGTCGCTAACGAATTAATTCTAAATTAATTCGTTCGCCCGAATTAAAATCTAATTTTAATTCCGCGTCGAAATCCAATTTCGTTTATATATCAAATATATTAATTTATCGATTAATTCCAAATTAATCGTTCTCTCTCTTAACGATATTTTATCCCAGATAAAATATCTCCGCAATTAATCCCAGATTAATTTTCTCTCTTCATCGAATTAATCCCAGATTAATTCTATCTCTCTCTTCTAATTAATCCCAGATTAATCTAAGTGCGAGTAATACGTCATCGGTGAATCTTCGGGAACCGACCCATGAGATCTCCGGATATGTTGGCAGTAAATACGATCGTCGGACTGTCCGAACACGTAAGTACCTCGTACTACGTTTATATCGATTTACAAGACAAGGTTGGCTTCTAGCAAAGCGCCATGCCTACCCAATTCTCCAGAAATATTCTTACAGGAATATATAGATCTGTATCAAGCGTAGTATACCGTAGTATTGTGTAAATCGATCCAGTATCGGATGATCACATGCTAGGCCTGGCTGGAAAGTGTCTGCCCCGTACGAAACACATATCGGACATCAAGCAGCTAGTCTCTTTAAATCAGACAATCCTGACCTAGTCATATATCCCGACGGTTGCAACCTTTTATAGAGCACTAGTCTGTCCTGCGTGATCATCGCCTCCATATGTCTGAAGCGATACTTCCATCTTGACATCACATCCAGCACACTACGATTCTGATAAACCCAGAAAAGGTGTACACAGAACCGGTTAGGGCCCCAACCACCAAAACCAAAGTTTACCGATTGTCGCAAGTACTAGCGATGTAAGTCTCAGGTTAAGACCATATACACCTACCCTGATTCGGCCTCCCATAGACACGCAGACATAATACCAATGGGATTCCGCGGGGTCTATCCAGAGCGAAGCTGTTTTCCGTACCATCGGTGAAACACAACCTCCTATTGCACTTGCATAAGTATCCAATACTTATATATATGAGAACTATGCCGTTGTGCCCTCACAACGCGCACAAGCGCAATACTAGCCTATTCCGCATTATCGATGTCCAGTCTCGATAATACTACGGCTAGGGATATTTAATGATAAACCTTCGGGACTGATACTGTCTCATATCATTCTCAGTCCAGGTACTAATCATAGGGACCTCTCTTCATTTATATATCTATGGTGATCTAATCACAAATGATGAGAGTGCAATTTCCTTGTCACATAGTTAATTTGCTACAACAACACAATGATCTGTGCAAATAGTGACGCTATGGGTCATTTTGTCCAACAATCTCCCACTTGGCACATAGCCAGTCACTCAAGTGTCTAACACCGAACTATGTACGGTTCGCTCAAATTGCTGAGGAAAGGTTTTCGTCAGCGGATTTGCTTAATTATCGTTGACGCGATTTACACGATCATCACATCGCCACGATGTATGATCCGAACGAATCAGATGATATAGAAGTATATATCTGGATCGTCGATGAGACCTTTAATTCTTTAGCCTGTGCTGACGCCTAGCTCAGCTGCTAACAGAACTTATCTAATCTAATTAGATTTATTATCGATCCAAATGGCTTCTATTGCTGCCTCAGCTGCAGCAATAATCCGCATTTGTTGTTAATTCGGCAACAGTTATCTTGCTCGGAAGATTTCCAGCTTACTGTCCCAGTGTTCAATCTTTATAGTACCGCAGTATTTACCGGTTTGGAAACTTGCAGCAGTGATCCCAGTCACTTCAAGTTCTCCATCTCCATAGTTTAAGATAACATCTTTAGTTCTCTCAGATACTAACAGATGTTCTTAATCTTCAATCCAGTGACTATCACTTGGATTGACCCGATTGTGACTCCATATGCTCAAAGCGTATGAGACACCAATACAAGTACATTTTAAATGTACAATTTCTCAGAGAGTGTTACCAACTCCAAATCTAGCCCAGTAGATCTTTATTCCTTGAATAAAGGTTGTTACTCCCCAGAATTCTACGGAGAATTTCTTATGAAAGCCAAGCTTTCACCGATTGTTTTATGGGAATTTCATTGTCAGTGCCCTCTCCCACTAACCTCCTTATATACACAAGAATTATTTCGTTTTGAGTCAAATCATAAACTATTATGATTATTTCAAAACGTCAGTTCCAAGAACCTATGCTTGCTTCAATCCAAACATGGATCGAATAACCGTAAACCTTGTTTGTCGGTTATACAAAATCGTCAGGATGTTGAAAGCATCCTCCAAAAGGTTTCCTTTTCAGGAAAGCGATTTTGATTGCAACTGACATATTTCATAAATGAAATATACAGTTATCAACAAGCATCTTCAAAATGGATTTACCATGGCAACAGGTAAAAGGTTGAACCGTTATTAACACAATGTTGATAACGATACCTTTCCGTCAAAAGCCCAGCTTTGTACGTTGGTATGTTGCCATCCATGTATGTCTTCCTTGAAGACTTTTAATGTACCATAGGCACAATGCCTCGTGGTACAACAACTAGTATCCAAAATAGTTGTTAAACATGGAATCCATTTTCGATTCATGGCACTTTGCCATAATAGGGAGTCGATACCTTGTATCACTACCTCATACGTAATCAGTTGGTGTACCTTAAAAGATTAAAATCTTTATGAGGTGAGATCAGAAACCCATACCCCAGGTTGTTTTCTGACTCTCTCTGATCTACGCGGTTTCTTGTGTATTTGAAGATTAATGGTATAGATTCATCATTGATGAACTATTTGTGTTCCATTAAGGACTTGTGCCTAGAACAGTATTACTCCGATTTTCATCGAGTATCACTATCCTCCCACTGACCACTGCATATCGGTATTTCTCTCAGGAAAACCGCATGGTGAGACAACAATCACATTGTTCTCATGTGGGATTTATAAGTACTATACTTATGGTTTCCCTTAGGATAACCTATATTGGCACTTATCCAATTTGGGTCCTTAGTTTGGTATCATCCAAACGTTATGCCTAGCATACCCAAATTGTCAGGAATGAGAAACCTCGTTTCTTTCCCGTTCATATCCTATATGATATCTGTCAAACAGATTTACATGGAACCTTATTCTAAATAAGTTTTGCACTGTTAATACATATCCTGTTTGAAGGAAATGATAGCTCAGAGCGACTCGTGATAAACCTTATCATGTCCAACAAAATTCGGTTTTAGTTCGGACACACCGTCTAACTGACATGTCTCGTTTAATTGTGTCCTAGACAACAATGCCATAAATAAGTCTCTATTGATCAAATCAATTTGAGCTATTTATTTGTCATTTATATGTTTGAGATTTTATTATATTCAAAATATAAATTCTGTTATTTACATCTAATGTATTTATCTCAGTATCATCTTTATATAATAAAACACTCAGTGTTCTATATATAAGGGTTTATCCGCAACGGATTAAACACTGATAAAGAGATAATGTCTCTAGTCAAACTAGTTACATTATAACAGTTCCTAATTCAAGTACACACCCTAAGGGTAGTTCCTAAACTTAGGTATCTACGGTCGAAACAGCGACTTTCGTCCCGTTTCCGATTCGCAGAGCAATCTCAGCTTGAAGTCAGTATCCTGCTCAAAGCAGATTCTGAATATCAATACATATATTTTATGTACCACACTAAGTATTTAAAATCTAATTTCAATACTAGCTGTGAACATAACTAAGACAAACATTTTAAAGTTAGAGCCTCGCCCTTTCTTTAATTCCTTCGTGTTTTCCATATCCAAATGGTAGTCACTTTGGGATATGTCAATTATCCTTTTCAATATTTCACAAACTTTGGCCAAGCCTTGGGTTTCGGAATATCGAAACGATGTGCACCCTGTGCTACATGCCCAATTGCAAACTTTGACTTTACATGAATAGTCAATTAATTCTCCAAGAATTAAATTGCAATTTTAATACTTCTTAAATCCAAAATTAGATTTATGACAAGTATATTAAATTAAGCATTAAAGTCATCATCACATAAATCTTCCAAAGATTTTATGCTCTACTTATTTGCTTAATTTTGGGCTTAAGGTATAATAAGTTATTTTATCAAATAAGTAACCTATTATTTATTCCCAATATTGAAAATTAAATCATTTAAAATATTTTAATCCTAGATTATATTTTAAATATTCAACTTTTCAATTTTATCTTGATTACAATAGTCCAACTATTTAATCAACGATTAGTGGTACTTTATATATTATAATGATTATAATAGTCCAACTATATAATCAAATATAATCCAAATTAATTAACCTCAATTACATTGATTACTATAATCCAATTATAAAATCAACTGTAAACTGAAATTAATTAATTCAAATATATTGATTAATATAATCCAATTATATATAATCAATATAATACAGTCCAACTGTTTATTAAAAAACAACAATTTAAATATTAGTCTAACTAACATTTAATCTAATGACGAAATAAAATAAAATGAGCGTGTTTAGCGAGTATTCGAACGAATGTTGCAAATTCAATACTTGCCTCCCACTATTTTTCGTCGAGTCTCTAACCCTCTGTCGAGTACTCGGGAAACCGTGTTTCCTAGTGGGCTAGGATCCCGTTAAATATCACACAATCTTGACTTTGGCCAACAATTGTATGATAATTAACTAGGTAGATCTCGAAGATCAATTGGATCTCATCCAATTCCTAGATCCGGTTAGGTGGACATCCAAGTCCTAAACATATATTATATATGCCTATATATCCAATATATATATATACCCTAACCTATTTCCTCTGAATCAACTAGGCCTTGGCTTTGGCACAACAAACCTAATGATCCCAGTCAAGCGCGGACCCATTGACATGGAAGCTTCGTAATCAATGTCAATGGACAAGAAGTGGTCTTGACTTTGGCCAACAAACCACAACTTGGACACGACACCGATATGGAACAAAGCCTCGTGATTAAAACACATCTTTGATGGACAAGGGCTTGACTTTGGCCAACAACCCCTGCCAATCTCGGATCTTGAGTAAGAATCACTCAATGGAAGGAAAAACGCATGATATTTAACGAGGGTTTTTCGCGTGCAAATTGGCTACCAATTTAATTATCTTTGTTAAGGTCTCATCATCATACACCCTTAAGCATGCATTCTAAACACATAATAAAGCGAGTATGAAATAAAATAATAATGATATGCGGATGGATATTTTACATTGATCCTAGATCAAATCTCTCACTTTCTCTCTCCCGCTAGCACTTGTATTACTTCTACCCGTTACACTACACTTCTAAAGAAACCTCTTTTACATGGAGGGGAATAGGTGAGAAGAGAATACAAAGAAATAGGAGATAAGGCTGGACACGCAGGTCCAATTTAATAAATCAAATTTATTACAATTTCCAAAATCGCCCAACCCGACTAATATCCATCCGATATACATTATTCAAACATCACAACCATGTATTCATACAAGCATGTTATCAATCAATCAATCAAATTAATTAATCTTGATTATTAGTGATCATCCAATGTTCAAACAAAGATTTGATTTTTGTTCGAGTCAAACTCGTATTGCAAACACGTACTCAAAGTACAATTTATACGAATTAAATTAAATTACATAATTAAATCCAATTTAATACGTATTTAATTCTAATTCATTATTTAATTCCAAATTAAATATTACACTTTTATTAACGAACCTTTACGACTTAAATTCCAAATTTAATCGCAACGGGTCTCAAAGCCCGATTAACATCTAATGTTTTATTTAATTAAAGTCCAATGGGCTTTTAATTAATTTCTATAGGCGTGGACTTTTGGTCAACTCGGGTCAAACCGAACAACCAAAATCCAATCCGGGAGTTACCCCATAAGCCTTTAAATTAATTTTGGCCCATTAGGCCCAATTAAATAATTAAGGTCCATTAAGTCATAATTGGACCTTTTGGATTCGGTTTTGGGCCTAATTGGATCCAACCAATTTTGCCTAAACCCAACTTTGTTACAACAAAGCCCAAAAGCCCAATTACAACCTAACAAGCCCAATTTCCAAAATCAAGCCCAATTAATTAACTTATAAAATTCCAAATTTCACAATTAATTAACCTAAGTGTAATACACAATCAATTACCCAATTAACATTTCTAAAATATCAATTAGCCTAATTAATCATGCACTTTAACAACCAAATAGTGTCCAACACAATTCAATTAAAATCAAACCCAATTAACATGCTTTCAAGTCTCGGCAATTAGGGGTTTTCAATTCGATTCGGTTTCAATCCAATTGAGTCCACAATCTTAATTTCCCAAATCAATACAATTCATCCAATGAATTAAAAAACAAAATCACAAAGAATTTCATGTTCTTTAAAATCGGCCAAGCCACTTTAAAAGGGAAAAATGTTCCAAATCAAAATTCAATCCAATTGAACTTCAAAACAACATTAACCAATTGTTTTAAGTCATCCAATGATCAAACAAAACAAAATTACCAAGACATTAGGTTATTCCATTTTCGGCCAAGCCTCCAATTTGGGGAAAATTGAATCCAATCCAATTTCATGAAATTGACCACACACAATCTCAATTAAACATGTTCTAAGCATACTTAAACATCCAATGCAATTAAAACATGCTTAAACACATTTTACCCAATTCAAGTTTCATGTTCAACCTAAGAATTGGGGAAAATTGATCTAATCCAATTTTCTTGAAATTGATCATGCACAACTTCAATTCAACCTCATTCAAGCATAATGCATCAAACAATTCAACCAAATCATGCCTAAATCGAGTTTACCCAAATTAAAGTTTTACCAAAATTTGCAAATTGGGGAAAATCAATCCAATGATTTTTTGTCAAATTGATTACATATATCTCAAATTAGATCATATATAAGCATTCATTATGACAATCAATTTGTCACAATCAAGCAAAATCAAAAAGCCCCAAATTACTCAAGAACCCTAATTTCGGTTTTCATGCATCAATGGCTCTGATACCATTGTGGAGTTCAATCAAGTCCAAGGATCACAAAACATGCATAAAAACCACATATGAACACATCAAAGGAGGTGCGGAATATACTCACTTGAATTTCGGTTTTGATGAAATGAAGAAACGGTGCGTTTTTGCTCCTCAACATGCTCGGCAATGGCTTCCAAAGTCAGTGGACTGCCGGTTTTGGGCGTGTAGATCTTCACATTTTCGGCCATGCAAGACTCCATTGAAGCTCCAAGCTTCAAGCTTCCATGCTCACAAATTCACTTCCCTATCACCTTTGTATCACTCCTAGAGTGTGCTAGCACTAAGTTTATGAAACAAAATCAAATCTTGCTTCTCCATCCAAAATCGGCAGAAAACGCAACAACAAGAAGAAGAAGAGAACGGTCCAAGACGTGAAGAAGAGAGAAAGTTTTTGGCTTCCAATTGTCTAAAACGTGAAGACCAAAAAGAGGGTGGAGTGGGTCACGTGAATGTTGTCTAAGAATAGCCAAAAACGTGATCCAAAGGACCAATAAAAAATGAGTCACGTGAATGGTAAAAGGATTGCCAAAAAACGTGAACAACATTGGTCCAAGAGAGAGAATGATTTATATATACTTATATCTTTATCCCATTTACCAAGTAAATGAATAAAATATATATATACAAAAGTCCTATCAACTTTCCAACAATCACTTTCTCTATTCACATCATGTCACTTTAATAAAGTGACAACATGTCATATCACATCACTCAAAGTGATAAGTAATTTGACAATCGATGCGACTAGCGATTTGACGCTTGATGTGACTTGCGTGCCGCGTTCGAATTCGAAATGCGAACGCGCTCGCAATCACTCTCGGGCTCGGGTTCGCTAATTCCAAATTAACGAATTTTCCGTCGCGTCGTAATTAAATGATTACGCCTAGCGAATTCACTATTCACGTCGCTAACGAATTAATTCTAAATTAATTCGTTCGCCCGAATTAAAATCTAATTTTAATTCCGCGTCGAAATCCAATTTCGTTTAATATATCAAATATATTAATTTATCGATTAATTCCAAATTAATCGTTCTCTCTCTTTAACGATATTTTATCCGAGATAAAATATCTCCGCAATTAATCCCAGATTAATTTTCTCTCTTATCGAATTAATCCCAGATTAATTCTATCTCTCTCTTCTAATTAATCCCAGATTAATCTAAGTGCGAGTAATACGTCATCGGTGAATCTTCGGGAACCGACCCATGAGATCTCCGGATATGTTGGCAGTAAATACGATCGTCGGACTGTCCGAACACGTAAGTACCTCGTACTACGTTTATATCGATTTACAAGACAAGGTTGGCTTCTAGCAAAGCGCCATGCCTACCCAATTCTCCAGAAATATTCTTACAGGAATATATAGATCTGTATCAAGCGTAGTATACCGTAGTATTGTGTAAATCGATCCAGTATCGGATGATCACATGCTAGGCTGGGGCTGGAAATGTGTCTGCCCCGTACGAAACATATATCGGACATCAAGCAGCTAGTCTCTTTAAATCAGACAATCCTGACCTAGTCATATTGTCCCGACGGTTGCAACCTTTTATAGAGTACTAGTTCTGTGCCTGCGTGATCATCGCCTCCATATGTCTGAAGCGATACTTCCATCTTGACATCACATCCAGCACACTACGATTCTCGATAAACCCAGAAAAGGTGTACACAGAACCGGTTAGGGTCCCCAACCACCAAAACCAAAGTTTACCGATTGTCGCAAGTACTAGCGATGTAAGTCTCAGGTTAAGACCATATACACCTACCCTGATGCGGCCTCCCATAGACACGCAGACATACTACCAATGGGATTCCGCGGGGTCTATCCAGAGCGAAGCTGTTTTCCGTACCATCGGTAAAACACAACCTCCTATTGCACTTGCATAAGTATCCAATACTTAAATATATGAGAACTATGCTGTTGTGCCCTCACAACGTGCACAGCGCAATACTAGCCTATTCCGCATTATCGATGTCCAGTCACGATAATACTACGGCTAGGGATATTCAATGATTAAACCTTCGGGACTGATACTGTCTCATATCATTCTCAGTCCAGGTACTAATCATAGGGACCTCTCTTCATTTATATATCTATGGTGATCTAATCACAAATGATGAGAGTGCAATTTCCTTGTCACATAGTTAATTTGCTACAACAACACAATGATCTGTGCAAATAGTGACGCTATGGGTCATTTTGTCCAACAGAATCCCAGGGGGCGAAGCCCACATTTTTAGCGGTTGAAGAATTCCAGTGAAGAAAAAAAATGAGAGAGAGAGAGAGAAGTCATTGATGGCTAAGCATATGTCCGGTGATGAAATTTTGCTGTAGGGTGAAACCTTAGAAACGATAAGTGCGAGACTCGCATAGACTCGCGAGCACTTGATTACGGGATCTTAGCAGTAGAAGCCTGAGTAGTTGGCGAAATGACTAGTTGAAGAGATGACGGATTAGTGAATGACCGTTTGCCTAGATGTCCATCCTGGTTTACTTATGCTACGATATGTGATATGGTTGGAAACAAAGAAAAAAGTCTCTGAAAAGAAAAGGAAAAAAATAGACCACCTATAACCGATAAGCGTGAAGCTACCCGTGGGCGAGTATTAGGACCACCATGAGGAGAAATGCTACCTTAAAGGGTAGGTGTGTCGGAAAAAAAAAGAAAGAAAAAAAAAAAGAAAAATGAAAAGAAAAAAATTTCAAAATGAAAAGAAATGAAGAAAGAGACGAAAGAAAAAAATAAGAAAACAATATCATGTTGAGTACGAGGAAGTAATCACAGAGTATGATCGAGACAACTCGGATGGTTAGACCCACTGATCCAATTCTCCGAGACAAAATCATCGAATTGGCTTACTTAAGGATTAAGCTACGAAGGAGCCTCGGCACACACACACTAGGAGTCTAGTTCAGATCACTCATTCAGACGATCGGATTTGAGTGTATTAAGTACTTTGAAGGTTCTATGGTTTTGACATGAAGCATTCGTTGAGGACGAAATATGTTAGCTATCATGATTATCTCGTGAGAAGCAGTACAGTGTGTTGGTATGTAACACCACATCAGGAGATCTACCTTGATCTAATGAAAAAGCAGCAAAGGACAGAAAAATGAATCGAGACTAGGGGCGACCGGTCTACCATTTCTCATATAGCACGGTTCGGAAATGGACCACTATCACAACAGACACCAAAAATGGCACTCCGAAAATGGAGCACGGTTCGGAAATGGACCAATATCACATCAGAAGCCGAAAATGGAGCACGGTTCGGAAATGGACCACAATCACGTCAGACGCCGAAAATGGCACTCCGAAAATGGAGCACGGTTCGGAAATGGACCACAATCACGTCAGACGCCGAAAATGGCACTCCAAAAATGGAGCACGATTCGGAAATGGACCAATATCACATCAGACGCCGAAAATGGCACTCTGGAAATGGAGCACGGTTCGGAAATGGACCACTATCATGTCAGACGCCGAAAATGGCACTCCGAAAATAGAGCACAGTTCGAAAATGGACCACTTTCACATCAGACGCCGAAAATGGCACTCCGAAAATGGAGCACGATTCGGAAATGGAAAACTATCACAATCGCGACACTTCAGAAATAAGGTTTAGCATGCCGAAAATTGCACTCCGGAAATGGAGCACGGTTTGGAAATTGACCATAATCTGAACTTAGTAACAGTTCAAAAATGGACAACCTCTCATCAGTTCAGTTCGGTAGTGATTCCTAGATATCGCAGCATCTTGCAGGGATGAACCTCGAGGTCGCAGCACCTCAACACCAGATCAACTTAGTTCGAAGCAACAGGCAAGTCAAGCGGCAGCTGGCGAGCCAGGTAAGTAAAAATGCATTGCATAACTTTGATAGGATTGTCATTGTCACACACTGAACTAGTCCTATCAAAGTAGGGGCGACTGTAGGCACTGCATTTTTACATATAAGTCCTGATGATGAGTCTCACATTGAGACACTACCTCTTAAAGTTAAAGAAGTCGCGGGAAATGGACGTCGGAAGGGAAAAGTCATAAATTGATATCTTGTTGGACTAAATTCGTTTGTTTAGTTGTGGGTTCGCTCGGTTGACATCTATTTTAAAATTCATACTCAGCCCACATCACCAAGCCACATACCAAGCCCACCAAAAAGAACCAAACCCACGCCCAAATCCCCTTAGCTCACGCCCATCACCATTCCAAAATAACCAATTCACACATTAAACACATGTTGAAATCAAGCCAAATCACCTTCCCGAATTAGAAGATTCAAATCAAATCTCATCAATCACCTTCCTAATTAAATTAAATCACATTCCTAAACTAAATAAAATCAAATAAAATAAAATCAATTTACCTTCCTAATTTGGAGAGATTCTTTCCTTATGACACACAAATTAAACATCCTCTCATAATTACACAATATTCTTTCCCTATTCACAATAGGATAACCCCAACCCTTGCCTATAAAAAGAAGCATAAACCAACCCTTCACACCTCTGGCTCATTCATCTTACTCACACAAAAAAATACTTTTCTCTCTCGCCTCCATCTCTCCATCTCACTTTGATACACTCTCGGCAAACACATCAACCCTCATCTCTCAACCCATTCAGCTGACTCTTCTCCTTTACTAAAACACAAACCCACCTCACGACCATAAGACACACCAACGCACCAACAACCTTCAGCCATGTGAACAAAAATAGCCCACAAGCCAAGCAATCAAAGCCCCCCACTCACGTCCCACATTGACCAAATAGTCACTCGGCAGCCCATCGAGCTCTCCACAAAACCATACACACAACAACCCCCCTAAAACGATACGCACAAGAAACCTCACTGACACGCCAGTCATTTCTCTTCACAATAGCAAAGCCACTCACGACTTCAATCCTTCTTAACCCAGCCACGCCCAAAAACCTTCAAAGCCACGCCAAAATCCTAGCCCTTCAACCAGCTGAAACCCTAAACTGTTCACAGCCCACACGTAGCCAACAACCCTCTCATCAAACAGCATCTGAACCGCACCATAACAAGCCCGCAAACAGCCTCTGACCTGCACCCTTAAACACCACAAAATAGCCCCTGAAATCTACCCCAAATTACCACAAATCTATCCAGAAAACTGCACTTAATTACCGCAAAAAGAGTTACCGAAAATAGCAGTGAAACAGCAGTAAAAGAGTGAGCAAGCAGCAGCCCAAAATAGCGAGGCAACGAAGGAAAATAATGAACAAGTAAATCGGAAAAGTTACGGAGCATTAACCCTTCCGAAAACCGCGTAGCTCACTTCCAAGAGACGACTTAAGAGGTTAGACCTGAGGGCACCCTTTTTATTTATTCTCCATTATTTTTTTAATTTTCTTATTTTACTTCGCATGAGTATTGTTGATTGGTGTATGCTATGACCATGGGATGAAAAAAATATGTGTTATCTCTCGTGGTATATCGGATGGAAACCCAGACGTAAATTCCATAGCTAAATCCAAATGGACGATAGTGTAGTTTGTACTTGGGAAACAACTCCACGTACCACTTGAGAGACACACATATTTTGTTTCATCCAATCTAATGTTTATGCATGATTTAGTCATTTAGTATGTTATTTATTTTTCTAATCATGATTTAGTCGTTTAATATGTTATTTATTTTTATGCATGATTTAGTTGGTTATTTCCAAGCAAGATTAGTTATTTCTTTCGCATTAGGAATTTAATTTATGTTTATGTTTAGGTTGTTATTTATTTTTCGGTTTAATAATTCAATATGTTCATGAGATTATTGTGTGTTTGCCGTTATGACGACTTACTTTTATGCATGCAAACTTAGCCATAGGTTTTATTTTCTTGTACGTTAACTTAGACGAAGGATACTCTTAGGAATATATGTTGCATAGACTTGGTTAGATTATTGCACAAATCCTTTCATTACAAGTGGAATAAGTAATGGACCATTCCGAACCCAACGGTTTGAGGTCTTCCCTTGCGAGGGATGAGTGCGACCTTAAATCATTTCCCAGTTCACACTGGGTGGCGACTCCATTTTATTTCTCCGGTGTAGTCCCCATGTGGACTACTCCGTACTCCCAACTAGGCCGCTAGCCTAGAACTGCGTCGCTGATTTTTATGTCCTACAGTTGGGATTGCTACACCAACCTCACATTTTTAATTTAAATGACATAGCCTGCCATGCAGGAGTTTGCAGTACGCTTAGGATTCAGATCAATCCATATTTGAACATCTATTATATTAAATGAATTTCTTTATTTAACTTATATTAAAAGAAATTCATTTGTTTCTAGGTCAGTCCTATATGATCACTTCAAATAATATGCCTTCATCCTTATTTCACCACATGAACGGTCACAAATCAAGGTCGCCATACAATTATAGAATGGACCGGAGCTATAGATAAAACTACAAATAAAGTACCCATATTATTTGCTCTTTATGGATTATTTTAGATTACTAACTTCCAACTTAAATCCTCTTGTGTAAGACACTCATACAATAAGTCTGAAGGCATATAAGTAATCAAGGGTAAATATGATTATTTATAATAAGTGATTTAAATCAAAAAAAAAAATTTCATAAAGGAATTTATTTTATAACATACAATTCTATTTACATTACATGAAGCTCTATGGCATATATCCCAACAGTTATAGCATGTTTTTTTGTTAGTGTCCTACACTTGCCACAAGATCACTAAGATGATTTTTGTGTGAATAAACAAGAGGAGTTGTGGAAATATTCACAATGATTGGTAGAGAAATTCAAAACTTTCATGGATGTAATGGAAGCTCCAAGCCTTAAAATTGAATTCCAAACTCAATGGTGAGTTTCCTTATCACCTTAATCAAATCATCATGTGCTAGCAAGCTTGAATTTTTGCAACAAAATTCCAAGGGGAGAGAGAGCATCTCACAACATTTTGAAGAAATGAGAAGGGAGAATAGTGTTTTCCAAGTTCCAAACTTGTTACCCAAAAATGTTGACTTCAAAAGTTAACTTAAGTGTGTTGTGTAAGTTAAATGAATCACATGTAATAAAGCCAACCACCTCTATCACACTTATGACTACTTGATGTAAGTCAAGTGTCAATTTGATGTAAGTTGGTGGGCCCCACTTTAAATTCAAAATTCAAGTGGGATTGCTCAACACACTTCGGGCTCATGTTCGTTTAATCCGATGAAATGAATTTTCCATTGCGACGTAATTAAATCCAATTTAATTAAATAATAATGCCTCACAAAATTATTACGAAAGTGGCTCGCAAATTAATTCCAAATTAATTCGTTCGCACGAATTAAAATCCAATTTTAATTCCGCATTGAAATCCAATTTCAATTAATATATCTAATGTATTATTTTAGCCCAATTAATTAAATAGTAAAATCTAATTTCACTATTAAATTCACTTTGCCGATTAATTCCAAATAAATCGTGTTCTCTCTTCTTCATGAATTATTCCTAGATTAATTCATGACGCAATTAATCCCAGATTAATTCTTTCTCTGTTAATTAATTCCAGATTAATTCTTGCCGTAATTAATCTCATATCAATTTTTTCTCTCATAATTAATCCTAGATTAATTCTGTTCGAGTAAAATGTCATCAGTGAATCTTCGGGAAGCGACCCAAGAGATCTCTGGATATGTTGGCAGTAAATACGATCATCGGACTATCCGAACACATGCGTACCCAGTACCACATTCTTACCAATTTACAAGACATGGTTGGCTTCGAGAAAAGCACTGTGCCTACCCAATTCTCCAGAAATATTTTAAACATGGAATATATATAATCTATATCATGCGTAGTATACTATGTATTGCGTATTATGATCCAGTATCGGATGTCACATGCTAGGACTAGAGCTGGAATTGTGTCTGCCCCGTACGAAGCATATATCGGATCACTAACAACTAGTCTCTATAATCGGATAATCATGACCTAGTCATACTACCCGATAGTTGCAGTATTTAAGAGTACTAGTTATGTATCCATGCGTGATCATCATCTCCATATGACTAAAGTGATACTTCAATCTTGACATCACACCCAATGCACTACGATTCTCAGTAAACCCAAAAGAGGTGTACACAGAACTTGTTAAAGCTCCGGACGACCAAAACCAAAACGTACTGATTGTCGCAAGTATTAGCGATGTAAGTCTCAAGTTAAGACCACATACACCTACCCTGATTCAGATTCCCATAAAAACATAGCCATACTACCAATGGGATTCCGAGGGGTCTATCCAGAACAAAGCTGTTCCCGGTCCAACGGCTAACATAACCTCCTATCACACTTGCATAAGTATCCAATACTTAAATAAATGAGAACTATGTCGTCAAGCTTCCATAACGCGCACAAGTGCAATACTAGCCTATTCCGCATTATCGATGTCTAGTCTCGATAATACTACGACTATGGATATTTTATGATCAAACCTTTCATGGATTAATACTGTCTCATATCTTATTAATCCGTTACTGATCATATGGACTTTTATCATTTATATTTCCAAGTAATCCAATTGCAAATGATAAAAGAGCAATTTCCTTTGTCACATAGTTAATTTGTACAAAGAACACCATGTCATTTACAAATAGTGATACTATAGGTCATAATTGTTCAACAATCTCCCACTTGGCCTATAGCCAATCACTCATTTGTCTAACACCTGAACTATATACAAGTCGCTCAAACTTATGCTGAGATATCGCTTTCGTCAGTGGATCTGCAAGGTTGTCATCTGAAACGATCTTTTCGATCTTGACATCACCACGATGTATGATCTGACGAATCAGATGAAACCATCGAAGTACATACTTAGATAATTGATGAGACCGTAATTCTTTAGCCTGTGTTGTTGCCCAGCTCAGCTGCTAACAGAACTACTCCTAATCCAATTAGGAATTTTATAGATCCAAAATGCTTCTTTTACTGCCTCAGCTGCAGTAATATAATCCGCTTTTGTTGAATCGGAAACAATATCTTGCTATGAAGGTTTCCAGCTCACTGTTCCATTATTCAAATAAAATATGTACCCTTATTGCGACTTACAATCGTTTTTATTGATTTCGAAACTTGCAACCGTGAACCCAATCACCTCAAGTTCTCATTCTCCATAAAATAAAAGGCATCCTTAGTTCTTTTAAGATACTCAATGATTTTTTTTACTTCAATTCAGTGACTATCACCTGGATCGGCCTGATTGTGACTCTATATGTTTAAAGCATATAAGACACCAGGTCGTGTACATGTTTTTCACAGTACGAGCTCTTGGAGAGTGCCAAGAACTTTTAGATCTATCCCAGTAGATCTTTATTCCTAGAAAAAGGTTGCCTCTCCCAAGTCTTTAATGGAGCATTTTAATGAAAGCCAATCTTTCACCAATTTTAATATGGGAATGTCATTGCTAAGAAGCAATACATCATCAACGTATAGGAAAATCATTGTCAGTGTGCTCCCACTAACCTTCTTATATACACAAGAATCATTATCATTTTGAATGCATCCATATTCTAATATGATCTCATCAAAATGTTGGTTCCAAGAACGCAATGCTTACTTCAATCCATATAATGGATCAATTTAACTTGCAAACCTTGTTTGTATGTTTTGGCACGAAAAACCTGTCAGGGTGTTATATATAAACATCTTTCAAAAGGTTTCTGTTAAGGAAAGTGGTTTTTCCTTCCTTTTGCCATATTTCATAATCGAAATATGCAGCATTTGCAAGCATTATCTTAATGGATTCAATCATGGAAATGGGTAAAAGGTTTCGTCGTAATCGACACTATGTTGATGACGATACCCTTTCACTACAAGCCTATATTTGCACATTTATATGTTGCCATCCATGTCTGCCTTATGGTACATCAACCAGTGTCTAAACTTGGTTGTATACATGGAATCAATTTCGGACTTCTTGGCACCTTGCCATATAGTGGAGTTGATACCTTGTATCACTTCCTCATACAAAACCGATTCGTCTTCCTCAATAAGAATGATATCTACATGAGGTGAGATCAAAAACCTATACCTCTTAGGTTGTTTTCTGACTCTCTCCGACCTACGCGGTTCTTGTGTATTAGAAGTTTGTGGAACAGTATCATCCTTGATGAACTGTTCGTGTTCCGTGTGGGGATGAGTGCCAGGGTCAGTATCACTGTAATTTTTCATCGAGTTCTACTTTCCTCCCACTTACCACTGCATTTAGGAATTCCTCTAGGGAAAACCGCATGGGGAGCAACAAATATTTTGTTCTCTTATTGGTTGTGGAAATTGGTTTCCCTAGGATAACCAATTACAAATAGGCACTTATCCGATTTGGGTTCTAGTTTGGTACCGTCCAAACGTTTAATTATATGCCAATCATCCCCAAATCTTCAGGAGTGAGAAACCCGGTTTCTTTCCCATATGGGGTCTTTCCAACAGACTTTGTTGGAACCTTATTCAAAATAAGTATTGCACTGTTTAATGCGTTTCCCCTAGAAGGAAATTAGTAGCTCAGTGCGACTCATTATTGACCTTACCATGTCCAACAAAGCTCGGTTTCTTCGTTCGGACACACCACTAAATTGAGGTGTTCCGGGAGGAGTCCATTGTGAAAGAATACCATACCCTTTCAAGTAATCAAGAAACTCATTGCTTAAGTATTCTCCACCACGGTCCGACCATAATTTTTTAATACTTTTACCGGTCTGTTTTTCTATACTTCATGTCGAAACTCTTTGATTAAGTATCAAAAGTTTCCGACTTGTGTTTCATAAGATGGACATAGCCATAACGCGATGCAACATCCGTAAAGGTTAGGAAGTATTCAAATCCAACTCTAGCCTGGCTAGATATGGGCCCACTACGTCACCATAAACGAGGGCTAACAGCTCAGTGGCACATACACTTTTACTGCTAAAAGATGTTTTAAGCATTTTGCCTAATAAACAAGATTCACAGACATCATATGAATTAGGATCAAATCCGTCCAAGTATCCATTCTTCCAAATAGTGGATATACGAGTCTTGTTAATGTGTCCCAGACAATAATACCATACAATAATCCATCCACAGGGTTGGTAAGGACGGGCAAACTTCTGTAACATGTTCATTTGAACTACAAATTTGACATATGATTTCCTGAACTGACTTGACATGATCATTTTTCCCTGTTTATAAAGCTTCGATTTTTTTAGACAAAAATGCATACTTGGCAGCAAGGTCATGGTCCTCCCTAAGGTTAAACATACCTCTACCAGATGGTTGTGGTTTAACAGATGACTCATATGTTTCAATTGTATCCCATTGTTGTGTATTCTCTGCTATATGCTCTAGGTAATCTAGTTCATCTTCGAGATCTTTGTCCCTAAACTCACCATTACACATCATCTCCACTACTTGTCTACCTTGGGGTGTTAAACCCTCGTAGAATTGGGCAACTAACCTCCATGTTTCAAACCCGTGATGTGGACAAATATTTAACATTTCTTTATACCTCTCCCAACAATGGTAAAGTGTTTCCCCCGACTCTTGTGTGAATGTTGTGATTCTTCTCTTAAATGAATTTGTCCTATGAGGGGGAAAGAACTTTTTAAGAAACTGCTCTTGTAAATCATCCCATGTTCTAATAGATCCTGACCTAAGATTTTGTAGCCAAATTTTAGCTTTATCCTTTAAAGAAAATGTTTGGTCTGTGCAAGTGTTACATAATTCTTCGAACTCTCTTAGGTGCTGATAAGGGTTTTCTGATTCTAGACCATGGAATGTGGGTAAAAGATTGATGACACTTGATTTAAAATTGAAACGTGCTGCTTCTAGAGGAAAAACAATACAAGATGGTGATCCTGACCTAGTGGGATTCATGAATTGTCTGAGTGTCCTAGGGTGATTAGGATCTCCATGCTGAGACTCGTTTTCTTCCTAATTAACTGGGTTTTCAACTTGGGCAGGTGGATTTTCAATTTGGTTTTCAGCCACTCTGACTAACAATGAAGGTGATGAGGACTCTCTTTATAATCTGCCACTAGATGTTCGAGACCAGTGTTTCATGCAACTTAAAAAAAAACTATATGTAAAAATATCAAATTGCAAATACAAAACTTGAAAATGAAATTAAACTAAAAAATGAAAAGAACAAATTAAGGAAAATACAAATGCAGTGATTTAGATCTAAAAACGTCCTCTAACCCTTGTTAATTCCGATCTCAATTGAATCTCTCACTCATTTTTCTCAATGTCTTGAATTATGTTTTCGTGAAGTTTTATGAGAGCATCTTTACGTGGGGATGGTTCAAAAAATTCTTTTATGAATAGCAAACACCTTTTAAGTTGATTTTTCTGTTTCTAGTAACCAAGAAAAATTAAGAACAAGGTCTCTCTATATGTGGGATTGATGGGTTCATGGTTCATCAAGGATTAATCAGGACAGTTGGGTCTACATAAAAACAAGAATAAATAAAGAAAAATAAGATGTAGAAATTAAATTAAAAAAATATGAAATAAAAATAAAGAAAAGAAAAGTAGAGAAAGAAGAAATAAATATTATATCTACTAAATAATACTTCCCCGGCAACGGCGCCAAAAACTTGAAACGCTCGAAAAATGGTCTTTTACTCCCAAGTATAAGAGTGTCGAAGTAATAAAATAACCTGGTGAGTCCGAGGTCGATCCACAGAGAAGAGATTTAGCAAAGTAGAATATTGAACAATGCGGAAAAGAAAAGTTTGCTTTGTTGAAGTAGTTGGAGGATTTTAGGTTGGAATACAATAATAGAAGGAAATGCTGGAGTTATGGGATCCACTTTTAGTCATTTAAACATTTAGAAATCTCGCTTTATCATAATTTATAAATTGTCATTTTTACTCACTTAATTTATTACAGGAATTAATTATGCCAATAAAAAGAACCAACCATAAAAGCAGTAGTCATTTCTGTCAATGATTAGTCCGACCAAGGTACTAAGCATGCCAAAAATATAAAACCAGCCATAAAGGCGGTGAAACCGTTTGTCTATAACAAGTCCTACCAAGGTACTTAATTATGTCAAAATCGTATAAAACCAGCCATATAGGCGGTAGACAGATAATACCGTCCATAAAGGCGGTATAAAGATAAAACCAACCATAAAAGCGGTAGACAGATAAAACTAGCCATAAAGGCAGTATAAAGATAAAACCAGCCATAAAGGCGGTATAAAGATAAAACCAGCCATAAAGGCGGTATAAAGATTGTCAATAATTAATCTAGATTTAAATCAAGTTTTAATCATTAGATTTCAATTTATTTATTATAATAAAAGCGAGTTTAATTTATGTTCTCATTATAAAAGCTTCACCCTTACTCTAGCAGAAAAGAAATTAGCTACTCATTTTGTAATAAAACATATTCGTACTTTTATTATTGAAAGAAAAAGACACTACAAAAAGCTTTAAGTAAATAAACAAACAAGACATCCTCTCTCCAAGAATTACAGAGGAATCAGGAAAGAAAATATGAAAATTTCTAATGCCGGATGCTCCTTTTTATAGGCAAATTCGCCGCCCAGACCAGCGAATGCATGTTGTGGACACGTGTCAAAGAATGGTGAAGCCACGTTGGGGACATGTCTCAGAGAATGGTGAAGCCACGTTGGGGACACGTGTCACGATGTAAAGGTTCCACGTGTCATGATGTGCTTGCAGATTTTACGACATGCTTGCCGATTTTACCACGTCCTTGCAGATTTTACGACGTGCTTACAGATTTTACGACGTGCTTGCATAATATTTTTTTCATGTCTGATTTGTCCCGTCGAGCTTCCGAGCAACATTTTTCCTGACAAAAACATAAAATAACACAGTAAAATCACTCAAAGCATAACTTTAAAATATTTACACAAATGTGTCAATTTAAGGGGATTAGTGAAACTATAAGTGTAAAATGATTAACTTATCGTCTAATAAATATGCATTTATTAGTATTCATAAAAAACCATACTCTGAAAAATTCATGGCCTTGAAAACATTGAATGTTACTTCTTGGTCCTGTACCCTCATGGTTAATTCTCATTTTTGTACATCAATAATGGTTCGACCTGTAGCCAAGAATGGTCTGCCGATGATGATTGGCACGTCAACTTCTACCTCCATATCAAGGACAATAAAATCTGCTGGGAAAATGAATTTGTCAACCTTGACCAGCACATCTTCAACTACACCTCTCGAAAATACGAGCGTTCTATCAGCAAGTTGTAGTGAGACTGAAGTTGGCATTGTTTCTCCAATCTGTAATTTCCTGAAAATAGAAAAAGGCATCAAGTTAACACTTGCACCTAAATCACATAAAGCCTTACCAAAGTTATGTTCTCCTATGACGCAAGGAACAGTGAAACTGCCAGGATCTTTCAACTTTGGGGGAAGTTTCCTCTGAATGATAGCGCTGCATTCTTCTGATAATGCTACTGTCTCGTAATCTCCTAATCTCTGCTTTCGTGAAAGAATGTCTTTCATGAATTTGGCATAGCTGGGCATTTGTTCCAACGCTTCTGTAAATGGAATGTTGATATGCAGTTTTTTGAAGATCTCCAGGAACCGAGAAAACTGCTTGTCCAATTTGTTTTTCTGAAGACGTTGAGAAAAAGGTGGAGGTGGAATGATTTGTTCTTTTTCCTTTGCTTCTTTTTCCTCCATCTGTTGCTTTGTTTCATTTGGAACTTCCTCAGCAGTTGTTTTGGCTCCAACATCTTTGTTGATTTCAGTACCGCTTTTTAACATGATGGCATGACATTGCTCATTCCCCATGTTCCTTGGATTTGGTTCAGTGTTGCTAGGAAGGTTACCTGGCGGTCTGTAACTCTGAGCATTGGCCAGTTGTCCAATTTGATTCTCCAGTGCTTTAATAGAAGCAGATTGACTTTGAATTAATGCTGATTGGGATTGAAACATAGCATCATATCTTGTTGCTTGAGATTGAAACATAGTATCATATCTTGCTGCTTGAGAGTCGTGTTTTGCTTCTATCTTTTTCAAGTGGGTCAACACTTCTGTTATTCCTGGTTCATTTGCCTGCTCCTGGCTTTTGTTCTGTTGCTGGAATTCAGGTGGTGTATAGTTCTGTTGTTGGCCTGAATTGTTGCTCCATGAAAAATTGGGATGATTCCTCCACCCTGGGTTGTAGGTGTTGGAATATGGATTGTTCCCATGTCCGTTGAAATTTTTGACATAATTCACCATCTCTTCAAGTTGGTTCGACTCTGGTGCTCCTCCATATGGTGAACTTGTGGATCCAGTGGTAAGAGTCTCCATGAATTTGCATATCTGATCTAGCTTGGCGTTGACTACTGTATTGGCTCCACTTTCATAAATTCCTGCAATTCTTTGGATCATGCTTCTTTCTGTTGGCCACAAGGAATTGTTGTTGGCCATTTCTTCGATTAGGTCCCAGACTTGATCTTCTCCTTTTGCCATTAAAACTCCTCCAGCAGCAGCATCGATTGTGGTTCTCATTATTCCAGAAAGTCCATTATAGAATGTTTGTACTTCAAGCCATTTTGGAATCTCATGGTGATGACATTTTTGAAGCAAATCTTTGTACCTTTCCCAAGCTTCGTAGAGAGTTTCTGAGTCTTGTTGCACAAAGGATGTGATGTCATTCCTCAGCTTTCCAGTTCTGGCTGGTGGAAAGTACTTTGCAAGAAATTTGGTGGCTAAAGTGTTCCAAGTTTTGATGGAACCTGCTGGTAGTGAATGTAGCCAAGCTTTTGCTCTGTCCTTCAAGTAATATGGAAAAACTCGCAGTCTCATTGCTTCTTCTGATGCTCTGTTGTAGTTGAAAGTACCGCAAACTTCCAGGAAGTTACTGATGTGGGCATTAGGATCTTTAGTTGCATTCCCCCCGAACTGAACTGACTGCTGAATCATCTGAATGCATGTTTCGATGTGACACGCATTTACTGGTAAGGGAGGAAGTACAATATAGGAAATGAGTCTGTCAACCACCAGAATGGTTCTGTCTCGAATGGGAATTGGTGGTGCAACCTCCACCGGTTCAGGTTCCATGTTAATGATTGCTTCTTGGCCTTCTCACATTTCCCTTCTCAACTGTCTGATGGTTCTTTCAATTTCTGGGTCAAGCGGTCGGAGTTCAAAGCTTCTGGTTCGTCTCATGTAGTTTCTGAAAACCTGAAACACAAGAAAAAAAAAACAATAAGTAAAAAGAAAATTAGATACAAGTAAAAGTATCTAACCTCTAAACTAATAGTGAAATATAAATAATTCCCCGACAACGGCGCCAAAAACTTGACCGGCGTAACAACACACGTATAACGCAAGCGCACGTATCGTTCAAGTAATGTAAAAACATCGATTCCATGAAGACTTAATATCTAATCTATTAATTTTATGAGGTCAAATGATTACTAGTATCTAACAGGTTGTTTGATTGATTTGAAATGGTGACGATTCTAAATTTAAAAACAAGTAAATAAAATTGTTCGAAAGTAGGTTTTAAGAAAAATCAATATTAAAAACTATCTAGGGTTGTGATTTCTTCCAATATCATTTTAAAGATGAAGTGGTTATCTTAAAGTTGGGTAATATATTGATTTATTAACCTGGAACACTAAATTATGTGTAAGCCTCTGTCGATGGTCAGACACAAATACCCAGTTTAACCCAATTGAACCATATGTCTATGTCAACCAAATTATCTGGATTCATTAAGTTTAAGTTCCAATTATGGCTACCCCCGCCCGACAAGTATATGTCTATCCTGTAAGGAAATCTATTAAAGGGTTATCTATCCTCAAGGAAGATCGTGGACTATTGAGTCTAAGGTCTTAAACTTAAAATCCCTATGTCTAGTTCATTTTAAGTTTCCCAGTTCAATTTTATTAATGGCCAGTTAATGAAAAAGCATTAAGATTAAAACTCGGTAAATAAATCTTTATATTACCCAAGCTATAGTTACGACACATATTTACGGGTAGTAAAAAAAACTTAAATAAAATAAAAGATATAAAGTAAAATACTGAAAATTAAATACTGAAAATTAAATGCTGAAAAGTAAATCCTGAAAGTAAATGCTGAAATTAAATACTGAAAATTAAATGCTGGAAAGTAAATGCTGAAAGTAAATTACTGAAAAGTAAATGCTGAAAGTAAATGCTGAAAGTAAATTGCTGAAAAGTAAAAGCTGAAAGTAAATTGCTGAAAAGTAAATGCTGAAAGTAAATTGCTGAAAAGTAAAAACTGAAATTTAAAGAAAGAAAAGTAATGTGCGTAAAAGTAAATTACGGAAAGTAAAAACTGAAAAGTAAAGAAAAGAAAGTGCGAAAGCGGAAATTAATTACTGAGAGCTGTAAATACACAAACAAGATACAATCTTCTTAGTATTCTTAAGGAATTCCTTAGAAGAAAGTATGAATTTTACAAATGAAATGGCTTGGTATTTATAGGCAAAATTTTGCCTCCATCAAATCATCCACCAAATTAATTATTAATTGCTCCACTAATTGCTCCACCAAATCCATTATTAATTGCTCCACTAATCTCTTATAATGTTTGGTGATGATTTGATAATTTTTATTATTTATTTATTAATTATTTTTTTTGCTTTGAAAATGATTGAAAGTGACTTTAATAATTACACACAACACACTTCTAGATTGTTCATCAATTTCGGGCATGAAATCTTCAGAATTCGAAATTATTTTATCTTTCAAAGCTGTAGATATTTGAGTCTTGTTTAATCTGGAACTTGAATCAACTCAATCCGATATCGGATTAAACTGTTATGCCCAAAATACGACAGATACGCAATACTGGAATTTCCAAAACTGCACTTCGTCAAAAACGCCCTTTCAAGTTTCCAATCTCCAAAATTAAAATATCAAGTCAAATAATTGCCCTTATTTGACCCATATTTCTTTCTAAATGATTTCATTGAGATCCGATATTATTTTATCTCCAAAATAAACTAAAACACATCAAAACGTTCATCAAACCCGAGAAACTAAACAAAATATTAAGTTAAAGGGGCGGTAAATATTGATATATTTTTCGCTCATCAGCCGCGGTGCCAAGAACTTAGACGTCGTGGCGCCATTGACATTGACTACAATTGACTATATCTCATCGAGTCCATGTAAATCGATATATTATGGGTCTCGTAACTCTTTCTAGATAAAGAGTTATAGTCTTTTTAAATTCAAAGCACGGCTAATGCTGGTTTTGCCACTTCTTACGTCTGATGCTCCTGCGCGCATCTAATAAGTCCGTTAGGCTCCGAAAAATGTTTAATTGTTCCAATCTCCTTGATCTATTGCTTCCTAATAACAAAGCACAAAATGAGCTCTAATTAGTATTAAATATATGATAATTAAGCTGAGTTAGCGAGGTTCAAAGTACACTTTCGTGCACTTATCACAACCCCCAACCAGCTTATTGCTAGTCCCTAGCAATTCAAGCGCAAAAATAAAATAAGAAATAAATAAATAAATAAAAACTTTTTAAGCCACTTTCGCAGGGATCACGATTGCATTTAATGTATGCAACAAGCCTTTAAACCCCTAGGTGTCCCTAGTGGACGAGTTGTAGTCTCGTAAGGGCTTACAGCGACGACACCCACAAAAGTCATGCAAAACACGTACAATCATGCAAACTAAAAATAACAAAATAAACTAGTCCCAATAGTTACAAATATGATTGTCTTCGAAAAATGCCTAGTAATGAAACCAGAGAACCTTCAAAGTACTCAATGCAACTAAAATCCAAGTCATTGAATAAATCATCTAAGCCAAACTCACAGTGTGTGTGTGTGTGTGTGAAGGTTTATTCTCAGCTTGATTCCTATGTAAGCCAACTTAATGATTTCATTTAAAAAGTGGGATCGATGGGTCAAACCAACCTAGATATCTCAATTAAGCTCTGTAATTGCTTTTATGTGCTCAATATGGTATGATTTCTCTTTTTTCTTTTCTTGTCTCTTTTTTTTGTTTTCTTTTTCTTTTGAATTTTTCTTTTCTTTCTTTTTTTTAACACACCTACCCTTTAAGGTAGCATTTCTCCTCATAGTGGTTCAAATACTCGCCCATTGGTAGCTTAACGCTTATCGGTTATAGATGGTTTACTTTCTTTCTTTAGAGACTTTTTCTTTTTATCTTTAACCATACCACACATCATAACACAAGCAAATCAGGATAGACATCTAAGAAAACTGTAATTCATCGACATGCAATTTCTTCAATGAGTCACCTTGCTAACTACTCAGGCTTTCATTGCTAAAAACCTATAATTAAGAGCATACGAGTCTAACATAGATAAACTATTCAAAACATCTGATAAAAGTACATTAAAGTACTTATCGTTTCTAAAATTTCACCATAAAGCAAACAATATCATCATTGGACTTATGCTTAACTAAAGACTAAAAACAAACAAAATAAAATAATTATTTTTTTTATAACAGGTTAACATGCGCATGCATACACCCCACACTTAAAACTTGCATTGTCCTCAATGTAAGATGAATATAAAGAAAAAGGATTAAAGAACAACACTACCAGGCGCAGAGTTGATCACGTTCCTGCCGATGAGACTTTAGATGTGTGGTTGTGTAGGTTGCACCAACACATACATAAATACTCATGCATATAAAAAAAATAAGCATGGAATTAGCACACAATAAATAAAATTACAGTAAATAAAATAAATAAATTAAATAAAAATAAAATACATATGCAAGGGTTGCCTCCACGCTATCGCTAATTTTAACTTCTTCAGCCAGACGTAACCACTCAGATTGTCATGGTGGCTTTCATGTAGCGAACTGATGAAGACATGAGAAAAGATTTGTGTCTAGCTGCGGCAGTGTATGCATTGATCCTCCAGGTTCGACTAATGGCTGAGATTTTATCAATTGGTTCAACCTCTTTTTTAACTTCCCAGGTATCGTCTTTAACTGAGCACTAACTTTCCTTCTCCTCCTTTTACGGTTCATTGGGAATAGTTTCGGTTCAGGAGGATTTGATTCAAGTTGTAGAGAAGTTGTTTCTGGCAGGACTGTTTCTAGCATGTATGTAAATTGGCACTCATCATCACCTTATGGTTGTTTTTCAACATGAAAAATGTTTACTTCCAGTGTCATATTCCCAAATGACAACTTCATAAAACCGTTCCTGCAATTGATAAGGGCATTAGTTGTAGCAATAAAAGGTTTTCCTAATATGAGTGGGATTTTTGACTTAGTGTTAACCACAGACTGGGTGTCTAAAATCAGGAAATCAGTAAAGTAGTAGAATTTATCTATTTGTACAAAAACATCCTCAACTATCTGCCGTGGTATTCTAATGGATCGGTCAGCTAATTGTAAAGCTATTGATGTAGGTTTAATCTCACCAAGCCCTAAATGCGCATAAATTGAATATGGCATGAGATTAACACCTGCACCTAAATCTAATAAGGCATGACCAAACTCATGTGTGTCAATGTGACAGGTTATGGTGGGACATCCTGGATCTTTATATTTTGGTGGGGTTCTCTGTGCAATTAATGCACTAGCCTGCTCTGTTAAAAATGCAGTATTTTTCATATTATGCTTTCTATTTATGGTGTATAGATCCTTTAAAACCTTCGCATAAGTAGGAAATGTTGGGGTTTTGGGCGATGGGCGCAGCGGAAGCGCGGTTCAGGCGAAATCATATTTTAAATCCTTTTCAAAATACCAAATAAATTATTCAATATTTAATATGAATAATTTATTCATATTTCACCTAAATCTATTTATTCAATATCAAATATCAGCATAAATAAGGTTGAAATGTCGCGAAACCTTTACGAAAACCATTTTTTCGCATAATGACGCAAAACGCATTTTTGACCGAACCGACCATCCAAAACTTATGGGGACTGCCCAGGTCAGTCCCAATAGTGTCAGGATAGTTTATGGGCTGGCTGAACAGTGACGAACTCACTGTTTTGATAGCCATCACCCGGTTTGCTCAAAATCCATCCGGTAACGCCATTTTTAGGCCATTTTCGCTTATTTCAACTCGGAAACACTTTCCCGCAATTGTTCCAACTCCAAAAACACATCCATTACATTCAAAAAACACATTTTTTTATCAACAAAATCAGTACAATTCCAAGTCTGAACCAGTAACCGAATTTGCCAAAAATTCATGCTTTAAATCCAATTTTTCAAGTCACCACATATGAACAACCCAAGAATAATTATAGGTGTCACAAGAGTGGTCATAACACTTTAGAATAGAAACTCATCAAAAATTGATAAAATTGGATACAAATTACACTAATTTCATCCAATATACTTCATACATACATCAATAGCTTCCAATCCATCAACAACAACCAAAAGACCCAAAATTTCAGAATTGAAGGAACCCTAGAACATTTATAAACCATCAACAAACAAGAAACTAAATTTCTAAGCTTAGGGTTAAAGTATATTACCTTTAATCTCTTGTTTCCTAAGCTTTTTTCTTTGATTTTCCTTCATTTCTTCCTTGAATCATCAAGCATGATTTTGGAACCTATTTTTGTTGCATAGTCGGTCATGGAGTTAGGTTAAAATGATGAAGAAAACAATTCCCTTTATTAAACCTAATGTCTGAATTTGAGTGTATAGTGCAGTGGCACTTTTGACATTTTCCATTTTAATCAAATTAAAACCATTTACACTTTATGTTAGCCAATCAAATTAGCACAACCAAAGTATAATTAAATCATGCCACATCAACCAATAATAATTGGAAAAATTCCATAACATTTATGGAAAAAGTTTATTAATTAATAATTCATATATTTAACAATTAAATATCAAAATAATCAATTAATGTAATTATTAATATATATGTATTTTTATTTACAATAAATAACAAATACATATATTTATGGCATGTGTTAAAATCTCATTTGACGAATAATTAATGTGTATCTAATCGTATTATGTATCAAATACAAATACACAATAATTATTATCGGACAAAATCCCCTAATGCATGTGTTATCGTTTAACCGATTAAACGATCTGAATTAACTCACTTAATTCGGTGAAGTATTATGAATAATCTGTAGTATTCATATCGAGTTGCCCAAGTGCTCAACGAGTACACTTCATATTATGGGACTCTCTAAGTTTAGGTTTATCCGTCACGAAATCCAATTTCGTGTCCATAATTCACCCACTCATGAATTATGACGACCATGGATAATCTCGCTAAACTATACAAGCCGATGTCATTGCATACGTATAATCCCTCTGTAACAGGCTATCCATATTATACCTGGGGTATAGATAAAAACGTCAAACCCGTTCGGTATAATATAGTTGACTTTCAATTTACGATCTCTAAATAACACTCGGAACTGATTTCCAAAGTTATACCATGGCCATGGATTTACTAGATCGTAAACACGTGAGGATGCCTATGCCCTGTACACAGGACAGACAGATCCTATCTTGATATGCACTGGATATCATTAGCATCAGTCCACACCCAACGAACAGGCGGAGGTCTGATCATTAATAGATCGGTGATATGACTGCTATCAAAGTATGGAGGATAACTCATATATCCCACTGTGGTATCTCAAGTCGAATGACCATTATGGTCGCTCAACTCGAGAAGATTCCTATTGACGTTGGTGTACCATCTATTAGGAAATCTTCAGTAGGTCGTTCAGTGTCTTATCAAATAAACACCTACATGTCTATACGAGTCTCCCGAGACTCATGGTTCACTGGGATAAACCATCGGACCAAGTCACGATATACGACATGTACTGGTCTCAACGGATTTTACTAACCGACCCGTGTTAGTAAATCTTGACCAGGAACTTTATTTAAGGATATACATCTTATAGTACACTTCCCAATGTCAATTACAAACTACGTTGTAATTATGCACTATATTGTAAATCCTAGGGTCTTTGTCTAATATACACGTATCACTAAACCAGTTTTAGTTTCGATCTAATCGTAATTAGATCGAATAAGTGTATGAAAGACAAGGGTGCTACCATTAAATTAGTAATATTATGGAAAATAGAATTGTTCGTATTTATGAATCGGACATAAATATGATCCGGATTGGCACTCTGAGCACCAAACCTAACAAGAACTTGTTTTATCACATGCAACAAAGGAAGGTTAATCTTTACTTGCTTCAGATGTTCTAGGATCTCACCATTTGGGTCTGGGGCTCTCACTGTGGGCCTAAGTGCTTGAGGGAAAGGTACTCTAACTTGGAAATTAGATTCTGGATCTTCATGAGGGGTACATATACCACTATCATTGGGGTCATCTATGGTGTTGCATTTGTCCTGTCTCTCTACCTCCTTACCACTCCAAGTGATTATGGTATTAACATTTTTTATATTGGCTATCTCATAATTAGCCAGTGTCATGTGTTGCCATTATGGATTAGGTTGAACTTGAGATTGGAATTTGCCTTTTTCTTACACACTCGAGACATTAGTTAACTTAGAGATTTGACTATTAATCTTCCTATTATCTTCAGCTACCTTAGCTATCAACGACTCAAACCTTTGATTGGTTTTATTCTGGGCTTCCAAAATTATTTTCTGGGCCTCCACAAATGCTTGCACAGTATCCTCTAAGAAATTTCTAGGAACGGTAGGTGTGTGATATTGGGGGGCATTGTAACTCCTACTTTATGGTGTCTAGGTAGGCTGAGGGGACTCTTGTTTCCAACAAAGATTATGATGGTTCCGCCAACCAGGATTATATGTATCTGAATAAGGTGTGTATGGCTTCTTGTACATCCATAAGTTATTACATTGTTCCTCATATGTCCCCCTCATCTCACCATAGAGAGGGCACTCTTGAGGTTCCAGATGGGCGACTACATGCATAGTCTTGCTATCTCTAGCTTTTAAGGCTCATAACTCTCTGGTCAATAGCTCAACTTGTGCCCTAAGACTATCTTCTTCCCTGAAGTGGTGTATGCCTCTGCTAGAAGGAGTATGGTGTGTCTTATTACTGCTATCTATTACATTAGGTCTAGTCCAAGTATGAGATTTTTCAGCTAGGTCATCTAAGTACTCGAATGCCTCATCGGGTTCTTTCCGTATAAACTCACCATTGCATATTGTCTCCATAAATTGACGCTCTCTAGGGGTTAGACCATCATAAAAATAACTTATTTAGTGCCAACTATCAAATCCATGGTGGGGAAACTAGCTAACATCTCATTATAACTCTCCCACGTTTGATAAAGGGTTTCACTGTCTCTCTGGGAGAAGGTGGAGATTTGTCTTTTCAAGGCATTTGTCCTATGGTGTGGGAAGTATTTGTTGAAAAATACATGTGTCATCTCGCCCCATGATCCTATTAACCTAGGTCTTAAAAAATACAACCAACTCTTAACTCTATCCTTAAGGGCAAAGGGAAAGAACTTAAGTCTAATTGTGTCAGTGGTTCCAAACCGGTCATCAAAGGTTGCTACTACCTCTTTAAACTCTCTAATGTGCACATAAGGATTTTCGCTCTCTATATCGTGAAAAGTTGGGAGATACTGTATCATCCCAGGTTTAAAATCTATGTGTGGTGTATTAGGAGGAAACATTAAGCACGAAGGTGCAGCTGTGCGAGTTGGGTGGAGGTACTCTTCAAGAGTCCTCATGGGTGGTCTCTCGTATTCACTCATATTATGTGCGCTAGACGCGGATGGTGTGGCAAAAAGGTTTTCAAATATGTTATCCGAGTCTGAGTCTAAATTTTCCAGTTCAATCCTAACGAATCTACCAAATCTATCCTACGTCTAGGCATGCAATTAAAGCTGAAGTAATACGGGAAAAAAATAAAATAAATGGAAAAAAGGAATAAACTAAAAATTAATATCTAAACTAAAATAAAAACTGAAATAAAATAAATAAATAAACAAAAGAATAAATGAATTAACGAAGTTACCGCTTTGTGTTTGACCAAACAAACTTGCTCTTTTAAGTTGTAAACCGTCTCCCCGGTAACGGCGCCAAATTTTGATTACTCGCAAAAAGTATATGCGGTTATCGCAGTATAGCTGGGGTGTCGATTCCTCAGAGAGATGGTTACAAGAACTAATTTACTCAAACAAAAACGTTAACATTAACTTAAATAAAGGAAACAAATGGATTGATAATTTAAGACAAAACTATGGAAAATACTATAAGAATATCAGTAGAGAGATATGGCAAAGCATCCGGAATCCCTCTTGTATCAAAATCCTATATTCAGTTATCGATTCTTGTTATTACTCAACTGAAAGTTTCACATCTCAAACCAACAGTCGGAGGAAATTCAATTCTACGCTGTATATTCGAAGATTATGGTACAGTCTCATCCTTGATGGACTGTTCATGTTCTATTAAGGATTCTGTGCCAGGAACAGTTTCACTCCGATTTTCATCGAGTTATACTTTCTTCCCACTTACCACTGTATTTAGGAATTCCTTCTCAAGGAAAACCGCATGTAGAGCAACAAATACTTTGTTCTCTTGTGGGTGATAGAAGTAATATCCTTTGGTTTCCCTAGGATATCCTATAAATAGGCATTTATCCAATTTGGGTTCTAGTTTGGTACCTTCCAAACGTTTGACGTATGCCCAGCAACCCCAAATCTTCAGGAATGAGAAAATCGGTTTCTTTCCTGTCAATATTTCATACGGAGTTTGTTGAACAAACTTTGACGGAACTTTATTCAAAATAAGTATTGCACTGTTCAATGCATATCCCAGAAGGAAATAGGTAGCTCTGTGCGACTCATCATAGACCTTACCATATCTAACAAAGTTCAGTTTCTCCGATCAGACACACTGCTTAATTTCTGTGTTACGGGAGGAGTCCACTGTGAAAGAATACCATATTCTTTCAAGTAATCAAGAAACTCATTGTTTAAGTATTCGCCACCACGGTCCCACTGTAATGTCTTAATACTTTTGCCGGTCTATTTTTCTACTTCGTGTCGAAACTCTTTGAATTTCTCAAAGGTTTCCGACTTGTGTCTCATAAGATACACATAACCATAACGCGATGCATCATCCGTAAAGGTTACGAAGTATTCATATCCACCTCTAGCCAGGATAGTCATGGGCCCACATACGTCACTATAAACGAGGGCTAACAGTTCGGTGGCACGTGCACATTTACCGCTAAAAGGTGATTTAGGCATCTTGCCTAATAAATAAGATTCGCAGACATCGTATGAATTTGGATCAAATCCTTCCAAGTACCCACTCTTCGAAAGTGTGGATATACGTGTCTTGTTTATGTATCCTAGACGACAATGCCACATGTAAGTTTCATCTTTGTTACTTACTTTAAGCCTTTTGTTTGTTACATTATATGTTTGAGATTGATTCATATTAAAAATATAAAGACCATTATTTACATCAGCAGTGCAAATTTCCATATCATTTTTATACATAAAACACCCAGTTTTCTAAATACAAAAGTATACCCACATTTGGCTAACATAGATACAAAAATAATATTCCTAGTCAAACTAGGTACATAATAACAGTCTATAAGTTTAAGTACATGCCCCGAGGGCAGTTCCAAAACAAAAGTGCCAACGGCCAAAACGGTGACTCGTGTCCCATTTCCAACGCGGAGGTCAATCTCTCCTGAGGCCAGTCTCCTGCTAATCTGCAGATCCTACACATCAGTACATATATGAGTACCACAACCAGAATCAAAAATCCAATTTTTAAAACTAGTAGTAGACATGTTTATTTCTATAACAAACATACCTGAAGCCAGTGCCTTGCCCGCTTTAATTTCCTACATGTGTGCCTTGTACTCGCGGCAGTCACGCTTCCAGTGACCCCGCTTCCCGTACTACAAACATACATATTGGGATTTATCTTTACCCTTCCCAGAAGGTTTTGACGATTTGGCCTTGCATTTCTTCTTCTTCTTTTTCTTCTTCTTTACACCTCCAGTAGCCTTGGGCCAAGCCCTCAGAGTCTGAGATGTTGAAGCGAAGTGCGCCTCACGCTTCTTGCCCTTTAGGAGCTCTTTTTCTGCTTCGCGCAGTGTGGACATCAACTCTCCAAGAGTTTGGTCTTGGTTCAACATATTGTAGTTCATGATGAACCCACTCCAAGTGTCGGGGAGAGACTGTAAGATCAAATCTACTGAAGTCTCAGCCTCGAAGACAATGCCCATCTGTCCCAGCTGCTTAATGTCAGCAATCATATGTGGCACATGGTGCTCAACAGACGTACCCTCTGACATGCGAGCGCGGAATAGCGTATTTCTGTAACCATATATTTTCGATCTAAGATTAGATCGGTGAATATCATGTAACTTCGCCATCATCTTATAGGGATCCAATCCCTTTTTTTGATGACGGAATTGTGGAGTCACAGCAGCAAGCATTACCGATTGAGCAGTCGCGTTGTCATCGTTATGAGTCTTCCAAAGCTCTAGCTCAAGCAACTGATCAGGTCGGGGCTTAGGCCCAAGAGGTCTCTCTATAGTGTTGAGTAACTTCTCGGATCCCAAGACAATCCTGAGATTCATGTCCCAATCTTGAAAGTTTGTGCCATTAAAGACATTATCGCCCATGACAATATCCCTAATGCTTAACTTTCATGTCATCTTAATCACAATAGTCCAACTATTCAATTAACGATGTAGGGTACAGTCTAACTGTTACAAGAAAAATAATAAAATATTAGTCCAACTAATAAATATAATTGACGAAATAATTTGAAAGCGCGTAAAGCCAAGTATTTGAATGAAATTGCAAATTCAATACTAGCCTCCCACTATTTTTCGGCGAGCCTCTAACCCTCTGTTGAGTATTCGGGAAACCTAGTTTCCTAGTAGGCTAGGATCCCGTTAAATAACACACAACCTTGACTTTGGCCAACAAGCTGTATGATATTTAACTAGGTAGATCTCTAAGATCAATTGGATCTCATCCAATTCCTAGATCCGGTAGGTGGACCTCCAAGTCCGAAACATATATACAATATATATGCCAATATATCCAATATATTTTCCTAACATATTTCCTCTGAATCAACTAAGCCTTGGCTTTGGCACAACAAGCTTAATGATTCCAGTTAAGCGGAACCCATTGACTTTGGAAAGCTTCATAATCGATGTCGATGGAAAAGAATTGATCTTGACTTTGGCCAACAAAACACAACTTGGACAAGACATACAATATGGAACAAAGCCTCATGATTCAAACACATCAGCGATGGATAAAGGTCTTGACTTTGGCCAACAAACCAGTGCCAATCTTGGATCTTGAGTAAGAATAACTCAATGGAAGGAAAACGCTTAATATTTGTTGAGGGCTTGGCAACCAATTTATTATCTTTGTTAGGTCTCATCATACACCCTTAAACATGCATTCTAAAAGCATAATAAGGTGCGAAAATAAATTAATAATGATATGCGGATGAATATCTCACAGATTGTTCCTAGAACAAATCACTCAATTTCCTCTCCCCGGCTAGCACTATTCTAACTTCTACCCAATTACAGAATACAATTAGAGAAACCTCATTAACATTGAGGGGAATTAGGTGAGAAGAGAATACAAAAATCGAGAGATAAGGCTGGACACGCAGGTCCAATTTCATAAATTCTAAATTTACAACAATTTCCAAAATTGCCCTTTCCCTTCTAATATCCATCCGATATACATTATTCATTCAACACATCCATGTATTCACACAAAGCATGTTATTCAATCAATCTAATCCAATTAATTAATCTTTGAATAAGTGATCATTCAATGTTCAAACAACGATTTGATTTGCACCAGTCCAACTCGTTTAAGAATAAGTACTCAAAGTACGAATTCTTGAATTATATCGAACTACAATTTAAATCTAATTTAATTCGTATTCAATACTAATTCTATATTTAATTCCAAATTAAATAATTACACTTTTAATGCACCTTTACGACTTAGATTCCAAATCTAATCTAAATGGGTCTCAAAGCCCAATTAACATCCAATGTCATTTAATTAAAGTCCAATGGGCTTTCAATTAATTTCTTAAGGCATGGACTTTGGTCAATATGGGTCAAACCCAAATACCAAAGCCCAATTAAGGAATCACCCTATTGCCAAGAAACCAATTTCGGCCCATTAGGCCCAATTAAACATAAGGCCCATTTGTTATATTTGGACTTAATGGAATGGTTTAGGCCCAATTTGGATCCAATCCAATTGACCTAAACCAACTTGGCCAAACCAAGCCCATTAGGCCCAAATACAACATTATAAGCCCAATTCTAAATTAAGCCCAACTAATTAAATTTAATATTCCAAATATCATGATTTAATTAATTAAAGTGCTTAGCCATGATTAACTATTTAAATTAACATTTCCAAAATACTAATCTAATCAATTAATCATGCTTATTCATAATCAATACATGTCCAACATTATTGTTACAAAAAATCATCTCATTCCATGCTTTGAAGCTCACGGCATTTGTATGGATTTTATATCCGATTTCGACTTCAATCCGATTGAATCTCAAATCAATATTTCCCAAGTCTTTAAACACATCCAATGGTCTAAAAAAAAAAAAATACCATGACTTTAAGGGAGCATATACATTCGGCCAAGCCTAGCAAATTGGGAAAATTAATCCAATTAATTTTTCTTCAAATTGATCATGCATAACTCCAAGTTATTAACATACAAACATACTCAAACAAACAATTTGATTTAAAACATGCTCAAATCAAAAATACCCCAATTTTAGTATATAAACCCTAATCAAATTTCATGCTCAAATAGGCTCTGATACCATTGTTGGGTTTCTAAGATGTCCCAAGATCATTTAAGCAATGAAATCATGTGAATACAATAAGAAATATGGCGGAAATATACTTACAAAGATCGGATTTTGGATGTGTTGATAACAAAACTTTGTCTTTGAGAAGTTCCTCCAAGCTCCTCTTTTGAATTTGAAATCCAAGCTCCAAGCTTTGATGTTGATTCCAAGCTCAATGATAGGTTTCCCTATCACCTTAGATGATTCTTTGATGTGTGCTAGCACCTGGAAAAATTGCTACAATTTTTCTTCTTGTTCTTGCAAACTTTCGGCCAAGCTTAGAACAAGAGAAGGAGAGTGGGTGAGATGAGAGAGAGGGAGATGAATGAATGACTTGTGTTCAAATGATTTCAAAAATCAAAATTAAAGATATACCAAACATTTGGTAAAAGTCTTCCATCATTTTTCAATTGGAGTATTCACAAGTCTTCAACAACACCTAAACCCATCAACAAAAAGTTAATTTGATGACAAGTGATGTGACATGTGGGCCCCACTAAATTCAAAATCTGAGTGGGCCCGCAAACACTCCGGGCTCGGGTTCGTTAATTCCAAATTAATGATTTTTTTGTTGCCACGTAATTAAATCAAATTTAATTAAATAATTATGCCTAGCAAAATTACTATTCACATCGCTAGCGAATTAATTCTAAATTAACTCGTTCGCCCGAATTAAAATCTAATTTTAATTCCGTTACGAAATCTAATTTCATTTAATATATCGAATATATTATTTTATCGATTAATTCCAAATTAATCGTTCTCTCTCTTCAAATAGTATTTTATCTTAGATAAAATCTCTCCGTAATTAATCCTAGATTAATTATGTTCGAATCATACGTCATCGGTGAATCTTCGGGAAGCGACCCATGAGATCCCTGGATATGTTGGCAGTAAATTCAGTCGTCGGACTATCCGAACACGTACGTACCTCGTACTACGTTTTTACCGATTTACGAGACATGGTTGGCTTCTAGCAAAGCACCGTGCCTACCCAATTCTCCAGAAATATTCTTAAAGGAATATATAATCTATGTCAGGCGTAGTATACGTAGTATTGCGTATTGCGATCTAGTATCGGATGTCACATGCAAGGCCTGGGGCTGGAATAGTGTCTGCCCCGTACGAAGCATATATCGGATCACAAGCAACTAGTCTCTTTAATCGGATAATCATGACCTTGTAATATTATCCCGATGGTTGCAACCAATTAGAGTACCAGTTCTGTATCCATGCGTGATCATCATCTCCATATGACTGAAGTGATACTTCCATCTTGACATCACACCCAATACACTACGATTCTCAATAAACCCAGAAGAGGCGTACACAGAACCTGTTAAAGTCCTGGATGACCAAAACCAAAGCGTATTGATTGTCGCAAGTACTAGCGATGCAAGTCTCAGGTTAAGACCAAATACACCTACCCTGATGCGGATTCCCATAGACACATAGTCATACTACCAATGGGATTCCGCGGGGTCTATCCAGAGCGAAGCTGTTTCGTACCATCGGTAAACACAACCTCCTATCACACTTGCATAAGTATCCAATACTTAAATATATGAGAACTATGCTGTTACGCTTCCATAACACGCACAAGTGCAATACTAGTCTATTCCGCATTATCGATGTCCAGTCTCGATAATACTACGACTAGGGATATTTAATGATTAAACCTTATGGATTGATATTGTCTCATATCTAATAATCCGGAACTAACCATAAGGACTTTTATCATTTATATATTTAAGTAATCAAATTACAAAATGATAAAATGCAATTTCCATTGTCACATAGTTAATTTGTACAAAAACCACAATGTCTTTTACAAATAGTGTCGTTATGGGTCATAATTGTCCAACATTGTCACTCACATCCTCAGATAAATTATTAATCCTAGCAGTGGGGCACCATCTCCAGCTTGGGGAGGGTTTCTGAGGCCTTGCCTATTTAGCCCGCCATTTTCCTCATACGGGCCCTCTCTGTAGGCTCATCGGTCTCCTCACTCTCGACCTGGTAGAAACATCTTTTGATGGTCAGGAGGGAGCAATGTAGCTTGGGATGGTTGGGAGTTCTTTGATTTGGGTTGGCAGCGGAGCACTTGAAGTTGGACTGAAAATAACAATATTATGGTGGTTTATGGGACAATTGAAGGCTAATAATGAAGCAGTTGCATGTGCTTGTGCTGATTTTCACCTGGTCTCTGTAGAATTAGGATTGTGACTGGGAACGGGCGCAGCTAGACCCACCCCTGGCAGCCAGTGCTAACTCCCAAGCAAGTTGGATGAGACTTTTGAAACCAGACATTCCTACAAAACAAAATAAGACAGTTAGAACATGAAAAATGGTAAAACAATAAAGAAAATGGCAAGGCAGCAAAACATAGGGTTAGCAAGTCAGTCAGTCTGCTGGGACTGACGTGGTGGAGTGCTCAGGATTAGGCTCGAGTAGGCAAAGGCAGAGGGGTTGACGAGGTCGTTATAGTGGCCTCCGAAATCTGTCCTCGTCTTTACCCTTGTCTGAGTCTCATGATGGAATTTTGGTAGATCTCCCAAACAAGGTGTAAAGAGGCTCGATGATTAGTAAACTATTAAGGTTAGTCAAAAGAGAAACCGAGGTCGGGTCGTTAATTCCATCCCAGAAGATGTTAAGGATGTGACACGTTCGCTATCAACCCATTGGTGTTTTCAGGGTCCTACTGCCAAAAAACATTTGTCTTTAAAATTTGTGTTGGTGGCTATGAGGTTGATAATGATGTGGGGGACCTCGGCATGGACTGAAAGGTAATACCAACCCCTTGTACTCTTTTGGGTTGACATTCATCTGATAGAGCCTTTTTAACTCAGAGAAGGTTGGCTCTCCCAGTCCGGCTTGGATCCAGATTGCATGTAAGCTAGCCATTACCCTCCACCCTTTTAGGTTCAGCTGGCATGAGACTATGTGCATGGCAGACATCATCTTTGCGAAATAATTTTGAATGGGCAAGTGAAGTCTTATTTCAAAGAAGTTCGTGCATAATGCCACGGTGTGATCGCCAGGTCGGC